>JAHWFO010067428.1:0-21393 GCA_023313115.1 Rhysida immarginata
TTGGCATCGAATTTATGCTTGGGCGCATTATATAGAGCCACTAGTTTCACTTCTCCCAGTGTGGCATCAGTAATGATAGCAGAGGCAGCTTCCATTCCCATATAGTCTCGGGTTGGTTCCTCCCGATGATGAATGCCTTTCTTAATAATAATTGCTGACCCACTGTAGTGGGAAGAATTCTGTCTTTACGATAGACACAGTAACCAGGTAGCCTGAAGTCGCGGTCTGGCCTTAAGTGTGTCTCACATAGAAATGCTATGTCTATATCCCATTGGGTTAGGAAGTTGTAAAACTCAATACGCCTCCGGGGGACCCCCCTGGCGTTCCATATTACGCAACGAAGTTTACCTCGATTTGTAATAGAATAACATCGATCAGCCATACTGTCAGTGTTTATTCGTAAGTATTCCACTCATCAGTGGCATTTTCTTGCCCAGTTCGTTTAACAAATTGCATACACTGCCAATTTGTTTATACATTTCTTGAAAATCATTCACGTTAATGCTCTTATCTTGTTTGGAGACCATTGAGGCATAGGAAATCTCCGGCGACACTTTAGCACTTTGCACTCTCCTGACTTGCGGATATTTAGGACATTTTGTGTAACTGGAGGTGTGTTGTCCCTTACATCGAATACATTTTGGGGGATCTTGTCCTTTTACATTTGGGCAGTCTTTTGACTGATGATCTTTAGCGCATTTGTTACAACGGGGGGATTCCGTGCAACCCATAGATACATGGCCAAATCGCAAACAATTATAGCATTGTAAAGGTTTCTTATTACCTCGAAACATTTCAACACTGACAGCTAAAGGCCCTATGCGGGTCACATTTTTAAGTGTCTTATTGTGTTCAGTGTTTGATAACAGAACCAGAATCATGGGCATATCAATTGATCCTTTGGCTTTTTTAAGCCTAATCACTTTCTCAGGGAAGTAGTTGGCCTTTTTCAGGTCTTCATTAAAATTGTTAAGGTCATAGGTCACGTCTACATTTCGTATAACGTATTTGAGGACTTTTTCCGATTTAAGTTGATGATGCTGAATCTTTAGCACGTTATCAGCCTTAATGCCAGACACCAATTTACTATGAGTTTCCTCATCATGACACCTTATTTTGATCGTCTCTGCTCTGCCTGTGTGTACAGTAATTAGGTTAATCGCCACATGCTTTTGAATCTCGCCCAGGATTTGTTTGATTGGCTGACCGTGAGTACGTATTATGATTGGCGGAATATAGGAGCTGCTCTTGGTATTTGGCTTTTCAACATTTTTTCGCTGTTCGGACTTGCTTTCTCGAAAAGCAACAGCGATTGTATCATTTATATCAACAACATCCTTAATGTTGTCAATTTTTAACCCTTTTTTAGCCTTTTTAGATTTTGCAGGTATCCATTTATCCGTATCATTGTATAGCCGTTTGCGATTTGTACTAATCGGGTCTTTGCCATCGTTATCGTTACTCCCTAAGCCGGAGGGGATAATTTCCATAGGCTGAGGATTCACACTCTCTGTTTCACAAGAGTCTCTTAGATAGTCAGAAGTTACACCAGTAGGCTGATTATCTTTCATTGACAGAGCAGAGAATTGATCTTTGAGGAACTGCTCTAACTTATTAAAGTTCTTGTTGGCTTCATTGCGTGCTGCAGATATTTCAGCATTCATATTAGCAATTTTATCGTGGATTTCAGTTATGTTCCCTTTTAGTGACTCGACTTTTCCTTGTAAAATATCATACTTAGTGCACATTTCTTGGCGCAAAACCTCTAGCTTATCCTTAATTATAGCATCAAAAGCTTCGAATCTGTAATCTTTACAGGCATCTTTATATATCTCGCCATATGTATATTTACCGTCACTTGTTTTTTGGCTTGCAATGCCACTTAACGCTTTGCCTGAGTCTGGCATTATGATAAAATTTAAAATAATAGTCAGTAAAGAATAGTCAGACTGCTAGCCCTGAAAAGGCTTTTCCAGAATAAGATCTGTAGAAAAAACAGCCTTAAAGAATAGGATATAAAAAAACCGCTGACCTTAAGAGAGTGTGCCTTCAATTACATTCCTTCTCCAATCTATACCATCTATGAGTAGCTCGAACCCGAGATGTGTGCTCTGCTCTTTGCTCTGTGCCTGGTGTCTCACATAGACAATCGACAATCGACAATCGAACAGTGTAGTGTATCGGTATTCAAGTGGAACTTGAAGTATAGCTTCCATAATCTCACCCTTCATAATCATATTCCAAGGGAAATACACTGAGCTAGAAAAGAAGCCTGATGTACCCACAAGGGTCATCCAAAGTATGAAAGAAAAATGCCTCCTCTTGGTGGAGGAAAATTTGATTGACGACTGTCTAGACTAGAAGCAGACCACTAGTACGGTGTCTCACATAGAACGGGGGCCTGTTTTTATGGCCATACTCTTCCAATCAGAAAGCTTTCTCATTGGAGGGGTTTACAATAGCAGGAAATCCAATCATCATACAATAATCAAGTACAAGGTAATCCAATGGCATGGCAAGACTATTTGAACAGTTCACCAATAATAAAATTATAAACTGACAGCTTATGAAGATAACATAGAAGAAAATAAATATAAAATTTATAAACCATTAAATACAAATTAAACATTGATGGTATAAATGAAATTACTTGCAATAAATTACAAGATTGAGTGTATTATATAATGGAAGAGGCGGATGATTCATAACACCTTCGTAGAACGGCTCTTACAACCGAGCTCCAATACATCGATGTTATTCATGAATCGATTTTTTGGCTGTTTTTGTCACATCATTGACTACATCTAAAATGGCGCTGTTTTCAAAGTTAATTTGATTATTTAAAATACGTTTGTCTCCATTCTTTATATGTTTTCTGATTTCCAAGGCTTCTATTGTTAAAATCCGTTTATGATCTCGTTCTTTCCTTACGATATCCATTATGTTCTCGATGGCACCGAATTGATGTCGATTGTTAATGAGATGGACGGCAAAGGCCGACTTGCCATCCCCTTTCAACTAAGACTTGCCATCCCCTTTCAGCCAGAGGTGTTAAATAAATTAATTACCAAACTTGCTATTTAGTCTGTCTTTGTTTCTATTTCTCAAATATTGTGTACAATCTGAATATACCATTAAAAATAGGGGTTCCTATTTAAGATTTCAAAGTTACCTCCTCCCCCATCCCCCCTCACGAGGGGGAGAGGTAATTTTCTAACTAATGAATTTCCCCCGCGAAATAATTCACTTTTGCATAAACATAAACATCTCCCTCTCCAACACTTATTTGCATCTATCAACACCCACCCTTAAAACACCCGCCACAGTAACCTCTTCCCAATCCCTCTAATTAAACGAACCTATCAGCTCAAAAGTATATCCATTGCTGGCAACAGACTCTGGTCATCTTTACCTCCAGAACTCCGTTCTTCTACAAATGCATACCTTTTCAAATCCTGATTAAAAAATCACCTCCCTTGTAAAGCATCCTTTTATCATATTCTATAAGTTCATCATTTGTAAACTCACGTATTCCTATACCCATCCAGAGACCTACCTCGTCGGCTCTGTCATACTGGTTCTGGATGGCCATCTTGTAACCAACCTGTAACATATTTCAAAATTAAGTTAAATAAATAAATAAATAAATATACTATCGAATGCAATATCATTATTTTTCTATCATTAATAGTTTTGACGTTATTAAGGTTTTCGTGATCAACACTTTTCATGACATTCACGATTTAAGCGTGGCATCCCAGTATCGAAACATAAGACGTATTCTACGTCAAAAAGAAAATTGTATTTTACATTAAGAGGAAACTCTTCATGCCGTTTATATTGTGTTTGGAGCTTTGAAATGAATGTTTCTGCCATTTCTTCATTTTTTTCAAAAAAAAATTAATTTCTTTAAAAAGGCCTAGCCCATTTCCATAAAAAATGGTCAATGTATAGTTTCAGAACCCCACTGTCTGAATTTCTAAAAAAAAATTTAAAAATTTTAAAAAAATAAAAAAAAAAATTGACGGCGGGGGAGGGGATAGTAAATAACTCCAAAACGGCTCATCGCAGCCAAACAAGTCATTTACAAAAAAAATTCGCCTTAATGAGAGGAGTATGTATTTGTCGAATTTATTGAGTTTGATATGCTCGTTTAAACGCTACAGCCATTTTTTAATTTTTAGAAAATAATCAATATCTCGAAAAAGGCTTACCTAATTGACATAAAATATACGCTA
Organism: Rhysida immarginata; assembly: GCA_023313115.1. Taxonomy (NCBI): domain Eukaryota; kingdom Metazoa; phylum Arthropoda; class Chilopoda; order Scolopendromorpha; family Scolopendridae; genus Rhysida; species Rhysida immarginata. Next base: position 4,239 of record JAHWFO010067428.1, read on the forward strand.
AGGCACAATTTTAGAAACCCTCTAAGTATGTATAATTTTTACTTGGTTCGGCTATTTGCCGTTTCAGAGGAGTTAGCTGCACAAAATTGGTCACATACGCACATACATACGTACAGACGGAAAATTTTTTATTCAAAATTTCAACATATCTTTACGAATCATGATTTTTTAAGTCGATTTCAGCAAAAAAAAAAATTGAATTTCTGAAACGAAAACAAAGGCCTTCACTCTTAGAGAGTTGTAGGCCAATCAAGTATCGTTTTGTTTTAAATTTAAACGTTAAATCTAGTGATCGTGTGAACATACAGTAAAATACATTTCAGCAAAAGATCGCGTTAAGCAATCGACCATGACAATCTACCATACCGTTTTGTTCAACTTGCAATATTGCCATCGACCATGTAAGAAAATGTACGAGGGGAAGTCAGTAAGTAAGTTACAAACGGTGATTTAAAAAATACTAATTGGGATAGGACTCTGAAACACAATTAGATTTGCACGTTATTATATTATTATTTCTCAACATAATTCCTGATGTTGCAGTTAGTTTTGATGAATCTGTCCTATCGACATTGATAGGTAGTTTTGATGCGTACTAGTCTTTTGATACCTTTTCGTTAGAAAACTGAGCTTTACTGTCTGAGCCAGTTTTGCTCTTTATTTTCAACCTCCTCGTCATTTGCTTTTCTCAGAGCGAATTTTATCTCTCAGGTCCGCTCAAAAAATATCTTGGCGGCTAGCTTTGTGCAAATGACGAGGGAGGATGAACGTGTAGTGCAAAACTGGTTTTTGCTGCCTGATCTAGCTGTGTTTCAGATTCCTATCCCAATTAGTATTTTTTTAAATCACCATTTGTATCTACTTACTATTTGTTCCCTTCGTATTATTAAAGCCCATTTGTCGATGAAAAGCACAAGATTCCTGGTTGATAAGCAGTAATAGCACCTATAAGATCATTGCCTTAGCAGTTATTAGATGCATTAGGTATATTACAACAGTAACAACAAATTTTATGAAGTCTAAGACGTTTCATTTTTATCTGATGAAACTGATGAGGAGATACATTCCATGAATTAGATGATTTTTAGTTCGGATCTGACTTTTGAAATTACAGAAAGTTTTGAAATGATATCATGAATAACATATTCATTTGTCTTAAAACGCGTAAAAATAGTAGGAAAAAACGCATTAAAATCGCACTTTTATCGGAGAAAAATCGTACATTTTTACAAAATAAATCGCTCTAAACTGGAAGGTCTACTTAATATCTTTGAGGCATTTGGAGACAGCCATGATGTACTAGTGCCCACAATGCCTCAGTTGATAGAATCAACAAGCGGGGTTTTATCCTTAGATCGCGGAATTTTTCCATTTTTTTTTTCAATCTTTATCAAGTCAGGCAACCGAAATACCCAGGACCGATAGGGTTTTAAGGAATTCGAGGAAAAAAAAAGCATTTGTTTTCTAAAGAAACCTTTGGTTGTTAGGGTAACGTGAGATTGCTAAGGCGAGGCATAGTTCAAAATGAATAAAAGGAGATGAGTCCGAAAGGTTAAATGGAGAGAATGGTAATTCTGTATGTAATCGAACAAATAAAAGTCCTTTAATTTGAAAGCATTTTACATAATGAATTGAGCGGCAATTGTTGAAGCATTCTGTGTAAGCATCTATTATTTCTTCATAATCTATTGCTAATGCGTTTCTACGTAAGCATGTACTGTTGAAGCGAGTGATTAGCTACTGACTATTTATAACAATTTGCCTAACAGAAATTAGCTCTTGATAACCTAAGGCCTAAGTAATTAGCTGTTCGGTTTAACAATAGGTTAATTATTAAGGTAAATATAAATTTGCTATTGATTTGGATAACAGAAATTTACTGCTGAAGACATTAGACCTGACAGGAACATGCTTTTGATTGCAGTTTGCTATGGATAACAATAGACCTAGCAACTCCTATTTGAGATGTTTGAGGTATTAGATGCCATATCCTAATATTGAAAATTTCCAATGATACCATAATGGTAACATTAAAAAGCGTACCATTGAACCAATTTCAACTATTAATAATATCTCGTTATATTCATTCAGGACACCTAAATTTTTGTAATTTTTGCTAATACCGTAAAATTTCGATTTGAGGCCGGGAGCATAAATTAAAGCTGGTCTCAATTTGAAGCTGGGTATTTACCTAAAAATCTCAGCTAAAAAGCCTGTCTCGAATAAAGGCCGAATCTAACTGGGACACAAGAGGTAGAAGATGAAGAAGTTTATTATATTAAATCGGTCATCTCCATCGATTCCGGATCAAATTTCTGTAATTACTTACTTACTTACTTTTCAAACCCGCTTATCCGTTAGGGTCGCGGGCGCAGCAGCCCTATGGAGGATCTCCAGCGATCGCGTTCTTCCGCCATTAGGCGCATGCCCTCCCTGGTAATATCCAAGCCACTCGAACCCAGATTCTCTATGTAGTCTAGCCACCTGGTTCTAGGCCGACCCTTTGGTCTCTTACCCACCGGCTTGGAAAACAACAACTGCCTAGGAAGACCAGTTTGCGGCATCCGTATCACGTGGCCATACCTGCGCAACTGAGATCTCTCAATGCGGAGAAGTAGCGGCTCAACACCTAAAGACTACCTTATTGTGCTGCTGTGCACTCTATCTAGTAGGGTAACATCTGCCACACCTCTCAGAAATCTCATTTCGGCCGATCGCACTCTTTCGGTTATTACCCAAGCCTCATGATCATAGGTGAGAATGGGGACAAAGATAGATTTGAAGACGGAGAGCTTGGCTTTGTTACCCAGCTCGCGTTTCGTTACCACGGATCGCCACAGTTCACGTCTGACATAGCTTGCTGCACCGATCCGAGCATCCAATTCTTTCTCCTGCCGTCCATCACTCGTGAATGCAATCCGGAGATACTTGAATTTCTCCACCTGTCTCAATGAGGCTTCCCTAACCTGGAGAGCGCACTGAGCAGGCTGTCTTGAAAGGACCAGAACCTCAGTTTTAGCCACACTGATCTTCCTCCCAGCTTCTTCTCATTTGGCTGCAAACCGGTCTAGTGCATTCTGGAAGACAAGGTCGTCAGCAAAGAGCAACCTCTCCACCAGGCAGTCACCCACACAAATACGCTCATCGCCTCGGCTGCCCCTGTCTATCCAGTCCATAAAGATAATGAACAAGAGGGGCGACTGTACGCACCCTTGGCGGAGTCCAACACCCACGGTGAACGGTCTTGACTTAATGCCATTTATCCGGACACACATTTTAGAGCTTTCGTACAGAGACATGATAGCAACCAGTAATTGCCCATCTACTCCATACTCTTGCAACACTTGCCACAGCTTCTCCCGAGGAACTCTGTCATATGCTTTTTCTGTATTTAATGAAATAAAACTTTAAAATTTTTTAAATAATTTTTTTCACTAACTGTCACGTTTTTATCGGCGGAAGCAAATAATATAACTTAATGTAATTAAGTGTTGACAGAACCACTGAGCCGAAATTAGCAAATAAAAAGTTTTTAATGGTAAAGAAAAAAGGCTTGTCCTATCTACTAAATAAATAAACCAGAAAAAGTGTACACATACATTTAATACTTTTCACTCTATGCAATCCTAATGTACTCAATAAGTGCTAATTATTATTGAAAGTTCGTCTAAGGTAATTCTCTGAAGCTTAACCAGGTAAGTATGCCAATACATCAAACTTTCTCGTTGATGTTATGATCGACATTCATGGGCTTTACGAACAAAAAGAAAAACGTCCGATTAAAAGTTGCTGAAAACCTGCGTCAATATACCCCCGATGCTTGAGTATTGAAATATAAAGAGACAATAATAAATATGCTATTCGTCTAGAGCAAACGTAGACTATCAATGGATAACATAATATTATTTCTAGTAGTAATAAGTGTAGGCTTATCAATGATCAGAATCAGAGAAAACACCCAGCCGCACAAAAGATAAAGAAACAAGGTCTTAAATTCAAACAAAACCACTCACAATATGCAATTAGTAGAGGTTGAACCACTGTCATATATATTTATAATTAACAAAGAATGAAATTTCATTGTTGGCACTTACCTATTAAACTGTATTCTTCCGATATCATCTGAGATATAGGACAACATACAATACGGAAATACGCCAAATATTCATACTAGCTTGAGAAGGTGTACGGAGAAGGCGTACAAAAAAGACACTGGATGAGTGGAAGAAAGTCGCCTGGACCGACGAATCGCGGTTCCTACTTCATCACGCAGACAGCACGAGACCATGGACCCATCCTGTCAGTAGACAACCGTACAGGCGGGTGGAGGAGGATTGCTGGTTCGCGGTGTCTTCTCTTGGGACACACTGGGTCCTCTGATATCTCTAGACACATCCCTGAATGCGGCATACTACCTGGACATTGTTTCCGATCAGATGCATCTGTTCATGATGACTGTGTTCCCTGGTGGTGATGGACAGTTTCAGCAGGACAATGCTCCCTGTCACCGTGCTCGAATGGTCTTGGACTGTTTCGAGGAACATGACGCGGACTTCTACCTGCTTCGGTGGCCATCTTGGTCGCCCGATCTCAGCCCGATCGAGCATTTTTGGGATGAAGTGGAGAGAACCATCCGACGCCTTCCCACACTACCGTCCAACCTGCACCAATTACGGGACGCTGTGATGTTAGCCTGGACTGCTATTCCTCCGCAACGGTTTCAACATCTTGTTGAGTCCACGCCAGCACGTATTCAGGCATTTCTCGCCGCTAAAGGAGGCGCAACACGCTATTAGCGGGGTGTCTCTAATAAATTGATCGTTCAGTGTAACTCTAACGGAAATTCATAGTTCAAAATGAATACAAGTACCAGAATGCTTATGTGGAGAGAATAATAATTCTTTATATATTCGAACATGTAAGAGTCCTTTAATTTGTAAGCATTTCTATTTAATGAAATGAGCGTCAACATTGAAGCGTTTTGCGTAACATTTATTATTTCTTTATATTGTATTACTAAAGCGTTTCTACGTAAGCAACTACTGTTGAAGCGAGAGATTAGCTACCAGGTTTCAATTTGCCAAACAGAAATTAGCTATTGATAATGTAAGGCGTATGTAATTATATGCCATATCTTAGCATTGAAACTTTCCAGTGGTACCAAAATGGTATCATTAAAGTCCAATACAATTAAAGTACAAGAGGTGTTAAAATTTGACCAGGACTTTATTTTGGCCTATCACTCTCTAAGAGTGAAGGCCTTTGTTTTCGTTTCAGAAAGTTAATTTTTTTTTTTTTGCTGAAATCGACTTAAAATTTCATGATTCTTAAAGATATGTTGAAATTTTGAATAAAAAATTTTCCGTCTGTACGTATGTATGTACGTATGTGACCAATTTTGTGCAGCTAACTCCTCTGAAACGGCAAATAGCCGAACCAAATAAAAATTATACGTACTTAGTGGGCTCCCTAAATTGTGCCTTAGTGTATATTTTATGTCAATTGGGTAAGCCTTTTTCGAGATATTAATTATTTTCTAAAAATTAAAAAATGGTTGTAGTGTTCAAACGAGCAAACCAAGCTCAATAAACTCGACATATTCGTACTCCTCTCATTAAGGCGATTTTTTTTTTTGTAAATGACTTGTTTGGCTGTGATGACCCGTTTTGGAGTTATTTACTATCCCCTCCCCCAAGACTCCTCCCCCGGTCAATTTTTTTTATTTTTTTTTATTTTTCTTATTTTTTTAAGAAATTCAGATTGTGGGTTCCTTACACTATACATTGACCATTTTTTATGGAAATAGGCTAAGCCTTTTTAGAGAAATTAATTTTTTTTTTAAATAAATGAAGAAATGGCAGAAACATTCATTTCAAAGCTCCGAAGATAATATAAACGACATGAAGAGGTGACCGCTAAGTTAATTATCGAAATGCCGATTGAAAGAAACGCGACGCGCCAGTTCTGGGGTGGAGAAGCGCAACAAACGACGATGCTATTTTCGATGAACGATAAATTCAACCCTCTCGGAATGCTTTGATTTAATAATTAATGTTTACTAAATTATTCTCCGCTACTTGCTACCTCTTATTGAAAAATACAATTTTCTTTTTGATGTAGAATACGTCTTACATTTCGATAGTGGGAAGCCACGCTTAAATCGTGAATTTCACGAAAAGTGTTGATCACGAAAACCTTAATACAGTAACGTCAAAACTATTAATGATAGAAAAATAATGATATTGCATTCGATAGTATATAAAATAAAGCATGCTGTATACTTTGACCGACTTCATGCTGAGGTCATCGGCTGATACAATCGAAGAACAAAGTTCAGTCAGAAAATCTGTTCTCTGGTGGAGATTAATTTAGTCTACCTCCGGCTTCCTTTGTGATAGCACGACATTTTAGATGTCATTTGTTTTATTTTTTTGCGCTAATGATTAAAAAGTAATGATAATCTAGTAATTTTTTAACTAATGAATTTCCCCCGCGAAATAATTCACTTTTGATTCTGGACAATTTTTCGTACAATGCTTAGTTTCCAAGATATTCAGTTGTCTCAAGATATGCGGCAGTTTGGGACACGGAATTCATATTTCCTTCAATATTCATAAACAATGAATTTGGATATTTGTGTAATTTTTGTGATAGATTTTGTTTTGAGAAGGACTTGAAGCACCCACGTAACAGAAGTGTGATATCTTAGCTTCATCACTTTCATCAGTACTGTGTGAAAGATTTCATGCTGTGTAATCATTGTAGAACAAATTTAAAACTATCGTGTCATAAGTTATAGGAGAGCAGGCGTTTTTGCAATTTTTTGAAAGGTAACTCTTTAACGAATGTTAACTTTTACTGACAGGCTGGTCTAAGTATAGACGACCGATCGATGCTGATATCAATGATATTTGTATTGTTAAAGCTTTGCACAATGGTGTAGTGAGATCTATACTAGAAGTATTTACTCTGAGTGGCCAGATTATTATGACCACCTGATGTTTTTAGGCAAATTAGCTATGAATTCGCGCTGAAGTTGATAAAGAGCCGGACTAGTGTAAATAGGCAAGCAGGTTGTTTATCACGAAATTGGAAGTGATTTTTTTCAAAGATTATAGGTAAACGATGCGAGTTGGCAGCCTTTGATGATTGTTGGCGCTCGGATCCATGGAGCTAACATCAGCAAAACGGCTGCATTCGTTAAATGTTCATGAGCAGCTGCTGGTAAATTGTTACAGACTGGACTGTCTGCCGGAAAACTGGGTCTGAACGTGCCCGTTGTGGCCATCAATGTTCGGGTAGAAAGGAGAGTGGCCAAACTTGTACAGTCCAACAGAAGGGCAACAGTGCATCAAATTACTGCAAATCTTTATCAGGGATCCTCTCAAATGATCTCTGGACGCACTGATCGCCATACACTGCATTGTATGGAATAAGGGAGCCGAAGGCCAGTTCGAACACCTTTGCTATCTGCAGTTAACAAGATTAAACGTCTCCAATTCGCACAAGAACACAAGGATTGGACAGTTGAGCATCGGAATAAAGTCATATGGTCTGATGAACCACGTTTTCAGTTGGATCATGCAGATAACAGAATGAGAATTTGACGGAAACTGCATGAAATCATAGAACCCACATGAATGAGTACAATCGTTCATGCTCGTGGGGGCAGTCATGGACGAGCATATTTTCATCGGAGTGGAGCATATTTTCTTGGCATGATATGTGTCGTTTAATTTGTGTAGAAAAACGTCTGAATATCAGAACATACCTAAGTATCTTTGCTGATCAAGTTCATGCAATCATGTTGATGATGTATCGCAATGGAGATGGCTTCTTCGAACGTGACAATGCGGCATGAAACGCTACTCGTATTTTGCAGGAATAGTTTCAAGAACAAACAATTCCTGTGCGTTGTTTGCTGCAAAAATATTTTTTTGCTACTGAATGTATGCTTTAACCCCTATGTTGATTGGCCAATTGAAAATGATAGTAAGGCGAGATTGTTGCGATCGCCACAAACGAAGACGAACCTGACTTAGGTGGCCCCCATAATGATCAAATCTCAATCCAATTGAGCATTTTTGGGAGAAAGTTGAAAGAGCCATCAGACAGGTAGTTCCAAAACAACAAATTCAACACAACAGGATAGTGCTATTCATCAGGCAAAGACTGTTATGACATATAAGAAGCAGGGAAAGACATCATCTGCCAAGCACAACATTGCCCGAAAGTCGAAGCTCACTGATAGAGACTGAAGGGGTTTGAAGCGGATTTTGGCCAGAAAGCACAAAACAACAGCATTCATGGTGTCAGATTCCTCGCATCACCTTTCAACATCTCGCGGAGTAAATGTGAATCGCTTTAGTATTGAAGGCAGAAGGTGGCCCAACGAAGTACTGATTGGGTGGTCATAATAATCTGCCACTCAGTGTATATTCATCATAAAATGTATCTCTCTTATGGAAATGTTGTTCAGTGCGATAATGAAATATTCACCAACAACTTGACCAGTCAGTGGCAATATGGAGGTGATACTAATATTGCAATTATGACAGTTGGCATTATCAATGTAGATGCTACATTAAATCTATACGCTCTTAGCTTTATGAAGAAACATTTTAATTTAGATTTCAAACCCATCGAATCACCTATTACATTGGGTGGCAGTACTATAAATTTGATGTTTGCGCGAAATATTGGTTCTTGTCTGTTGCCATTTCTAACATACTCCTCTTATCATTGACCAGTGATTTGTAAGTTGGGAATGCCATAAAGGCTTGGCAAACAATTTATGATGAATTACAAGTACATTTTTTGTGTGAACATTTTATATCAGAAATTAATTTTTTAAAATTGTGTTGCACAAAGTTTGTTTCTTATTCGCCATGTGGCCTCAAGACGTATTCTACGATTTAACTAGTGGCCGTGTCCTAACATAACCCCGTAATTTTTTTTGATTCCGTATCATTATCTCGTGGTAGGCCTGTGCGAATGTACCATTCCGCCATACCAATTTATTTGTAAATTTCATTGTTGTAAAAATTCTTATTTCATTGTTGTTTCACTTTTGGGATGGCAACTACCACCTGTCATGCAAATGCAGCACCACTCATCCGTTTGCCATGATAACCGATTGTTTGTTTAAACAAAATCGCGGATAGCGGTGTGTCGACCAAAGTGGAACAACGAATAATCATCAAGTTTTTTCACAAACGGAGGTGTGAAAGCATCTGAAATTCATCAGAGACTTCAAAGACAATTCACGGAGTCATGTTTGTCTCGATCATACGTCTTTGTTTGGAACTAAAAGTTTGAAGGAGAACGAGAATCCACCGGCAATGAACCCCATAAGGCAAGTCCGACAAGTGCTGTCAATAATGGCATTATCGCAAGAAAAAATGACCCGACAAGGGACAACAGGCGGATTCATGTTCCAGAATAGATTTCATTACTGAACATCAGCACTGACAGTGTGGAGACCATCATCCACGATAAGCTGAAATTCAACAAAGTCTGTGCCAGATGGGTCTCTAAACAACTCTCCGAGGAACACAAAATCACACGGGTGAAAATCTGTTCCATGCAGCTGCTGGGATATGACAGTGAAGGTGACAGATTGCTAAGGCGTGTTGTAACAGACATAGATTTATCACCATACTCCTGAAAACAAGCGTGCGAGCATGGAGTGTGACACATGGGCTCACCACGACCCAAGAAATTCAAGATGACACCGTCGGCAACGAAAGTGATGGCGATTGTATTCTTGGACATTCAGGCTATCATTCATGACAGTTTTCCATAAATGCATTCTATTACTGTGACATTTTGAGAACGTTCCTGAAGCCGGCACTTGTTAGGAAAAAGCGAGCAAGACTCCTTACCAGTGGTGTTTGTTTTCTGCAAGACAATGCCAGACCACACAGCCAAATTGACTATGGACAAACTGACGGAATTCAAATGGGAAATCTTGCCACATCCTCAATACAGCCCGGTTCTCTCCTCTTGCGACTATCACCTTTTTGGACTATTGAAAGAGTTCTTGGGAGGGCAGAGGTTCGGCACCAATGAGGAAGTGAAAAGGCTGTCCTGACATGATTTCAATATCAGCCTGAAGATTTCTACAGAACCGGTATCCAGTTGCTCCCAGAACGCTGGAAAAATGTGTAGAGAAACAAGGAGAGTTCTTTGAAAAATTACTGGTGTCTGTATTGTTTCTTTTTTGTAGTTTCCTATTTCATAAAAAAATAAAGCCCAGGTCAAATTTGAACGCCCCTTGTAATTTCCACCGTCACTAATTTCTCGTTAAATTTATCGACGACACATCATTACAGGTTATTTGATACATTACATCGCATATCTAAGCATTGAAAGTTTCCATTTGTACCATATGGTACCATGGAATATGTACTAATAAAGAAATTCCGAGTATTATTAGTTTCTCGTTATATTCATTCACGACACGTCATTACAAGTTATTTGATATGTTACACGCCTTGTACCGTGTGTTTCAAAAGTTCCCGAACTGCCCCTTCTGTATGTAGGGAAAGCCTAACCTATGACAGCAGGAGTAATGTTCGGCCAACCACTAAAATAAACCATGTGCTAAAATAAATTATATAAAATCAGTTTTTCATAGTGGCAAAGTTTCGAGATCCGGAGATCGAGGCGGCCACTCAATACTCCCCCTTCTGCCAATCCAGCGGTCAGATAATGGCGTACAGATACGGAACCAAATATCGTTTTCGCCTGCTGCCTCTGCAACAGCTAGACTAGCCTCGTCTTCTAACAGTTGAAGGTATTTGTGAGCATGCATTAATTGAAAAAAAGAGATTATGTAAATAAATAGTGGGTTTCGTAACGACTGGGAGCATCCATTAATTGAAAATAAAGAGGTTGAGAGACAGTGGCTCCTGTCTACCAGCCCTTCAGCATACTTGCACAACAGTACCTTATGCAGGGAAAGTCATCTCCTGCGTTCGGGAACTTTTGAAACACTCGGTATCAGCATTGAAACTTTCCAATGGTACCATATTGGTAGCCTATCACTAAAACACGTACCATTAGATCAATTTTGATTATCATTAATTTTCCGTTATATTCATTTCGCCAATAATCCGACCTCGTTCAAAGTCCGTTAATTGCGTGAAAGGTTGTCGTTGTCGTCGTCGCGGCATTGAGACCGTTGTGCGGATTACAGTACAGTACGTTCACGAGGCAGTTGCTTCCTCCCTACTGCATGGAACGTCTCGCACAGGTGTTAAATGATGAGCCTATACAGGCACCCGGACACCCTGTATCAACCCAAATGGTCATGTCCCGTCGGCATGCATCTAATCGTTTACTAGTAGGAGCTTGGTGTAAGATTAACAGGTGATCAAGCTCTGCCTAATTCTTGTGATTTTAAAGCTCGGTTTCCCAAAATGTCCGCATGACTGCGGTGAGAACTGTGGGCCTGGTCTAAGCACTTGTAAGTTATTTCTTAATGTCTTCAAACGTTTATTTTCGTTAAAGGTAATTTATTTTCTTTACAATAAATGTCATTTTCACAAGATGAATTAAAATTCTTTATAATGTCACATAACAGACAAAGTTACATGAATAACAAATATATTTATTACTTCTTTCTGTCTTCTCTATTCCTCTTTTACCTTTTCAGTGTTGAAGACGTTAAATAACCATTGGATTTATTGGAAATTAACTTAACAGGGGATCATACTACTAAGGCTTTGTTTGGTCTTCTAAGCTTGTTAGTAAAGGGAGAAAAATAAATTTCCATGCCCTCAGCGGGAATCGAACCGCGACTCGCTGGTTGTGAGAGATTTAAGACCTGCGCCGAGGTTTCCGAGATTATTCAGTCTGATCCACAGCATTAAAAAAGTGGCGACAATAAAAATGGCGAAAAGAGGCAAAATTACCCGGGTAACCATTGCCATCTGTTGTCATAAAGCCGAAATAGCCGCCATCTTCTAACCAAATCAGAAAAATATTAACTTGAATTCTAAAAATCTTTTTATTTCAACGAAATAAACATGTTTAATTCTTGTTCAAGAAAGATTTTAATGGGTTTAATTAAGGCTTTGTGCTTATATTGCATGTAAAAATCTGCGAAGTAATGCCTAATTCGGTTTTATGACACCAGATGGCTATGGTTACCCGGGTAATTTTGCCCTTTTATTGTCGCCATATTTGTCGCCCGTTTAACAATGGTTTTTTCATGTTATGGGTTAGCCTGTATAATCTCGGAAGCCTCGCCTGCGCCTAAACGCTCTCGGCCGCTGAACTATTAATTTTCTCAATGGCGTCCTTAAATTTAAACTAAAATGTGACATTTACACACATTTGGACATATTTAAACTTTACAGTTTCCAGGATTATTTCAAACTATAACATATTTTGAATGTTTTCAAAATGTCATATGGAGTACGTTTACAAGAAACTATGTCCTTTTACGCTAATTTACAGCATTTAATTGTCATTTAAGTTCATTTTAGATGTTTTGCAACTTACCAATTTTTTTTTATTGCGCAGCATTTGCTAATAAATGGTTTGGCTGTTTACTAAATTACCTTCAATGCTCACTGTAAGCCCGCAGTTCGAAGCGCCAGCAGACGGTCAAAAGTTAAAACCGAGCTTTATCTTCACAGGATTCGTAGCCGGGCAAGACAAAGAGCTTGATCACCTGTTAATCTTACACCTTGAGTAGGAGGTAGACGACCTCCCCCCCTACTAAATATGGATAAGGTCGGATAACTCCTTGTTGGTGGGGCAATTTCATTGCCATGCTGTGTATTAGACATTACTGATCTTTTTTTTTTCATGTCAGAATTACTCTTTTATATGGACTAGTATTGCTTGTGTTCGTAATTCGACCAATTGTGTCTGCGACTTGAAATGTAAACACTGCAATTAAATCGACGAATCTCACGCGAAATGAAGTGAATTCTCACTGGTAGACATAGGACGCCATCTATAGATATCTAGTAGCATCCTATCGATATAGGTTTTTAATTAATATCTCGGCTAATTGGAGTCGCAGAGACTTGTTTTTTTCTGCGCTTCTATGGCACAGTACCTTTCGAATGTAATAAGTTTCATTCCCCTCCTTTTATAATAAATACCCCAAAAATGTTCCCCAATTTCGACGTTCACGTATTAATACAGGGTGTTTCATTATTGGTGTCCCGTCTTTAGGTCCGAATAACGACTCAAGGGGAACAGATTGGGGGAATATTGATTATTTGGTTTTAATGTCCCCTAATTCAGAATAAAAACATTTCGCGTCCCTGGGGGTGAAGGGGTAAATTTTGAAAATTTTAATTTTGTAGGGGTAGGGGTTAGACCCCATGTGTTATTTAGAAAGTTGTAGAGCATCATGTAAAATGTGGGTTTAGAAAAAAACCCGGTGAAAAAATCTCATCCCCTGCCCGTTATCGAGTGGATAAAGTAAAAGGTATGGCTAGATAATGTAGACAAAAACAGAAAAACTTATTAGAACTTATTAGAACTTTATTAGCTTTTTAGGGTAACGACTCATTCATTCTCATTCATTTTCAAATGTACTGTTTTCTAATAAGTAATAAAGTTCTAATAAGTTTCTAATGAGTACTCCCCTGTATACAGGCTATATACAGGGCGAGTCTGATACCCTGTCACAAACTTCGCATGCGTACTCCCCATGGCCAAATAAGAAAGAAATGTCCTTTCAACATGGTTCTGAAACTCAACCATTAACGAGAAAAATGGCGTCCAAATATGGGTGCCCCTGTGAGATTTATTTTACAAATCTTTTTCCAAATAACGTCCATGTGTTTCAACACAGGCATGCAGGCGTCTCTGAAACAAACGGCGAACACGTTCTAACACTCCTGTGCGGTTCCTAATAGCATCAAATTCGGTGACAATGCGATCCCATAGCTCATTCGCATCCTGGACGGGTGTTGCACACACGTTATCCTTAACATGCCCCTACAGATAGAAATCAAGACAATTGAGGTCGGGAGAACGAGGAGGCCATGCCACTGACCCCGCACATCCAATCCATCTTGCGGGAAAGCACTGGGGACCAATATCGACAATTTCCGTGACCCGCTCGTTAGCCAACCTCACGGAATAGTGCGAAATACGAGATAATGCCTTTTCTATGGGGCGATCCTCATTACAGATGAACAGGTTAAGCTGGTTCGAGAATTCCTCACAGCTGTTCGGCGACGGACTATACGCCAATCGGCTCAGGATACTGGGTTAAGCTATAGTGTCTGGCATACATGAAAATAAGGCTAAATTTGAGAAAATTTTTATTTCACTGTGAACACTCCTCTGAGAGAATCCAGCGTCTCTCACAAATCTGATAATAACAGTAGAATATAATTGCATAAACTATAAATAAACAAGAACATTTTGTATATATAGTATAAGCAAGATTACTAACGACTCTCGATGTTACTATAATTTATTTCTATTAAAAATTAATATATTTTTTAACTTTATTACCATTTTTTTTTCTTCTTAAAGGGAAGAAATATAATCGAGATGTCAAGAAGCCCCGCCTCTGTTCTTAAAAATTCATAAAAATATAAAGGCACTGTCACAGGTACAGGTTTCCCGTAGGACATAAAAACGCCTAACCTAACCTTGCTTTCACTTTTTTACTCTTATTTCTGGGGGAAAGTATCCAATTACTAAAGTAACTAATCTTCTGAACATATTTTATGGCTTTGAAAATTGTAACCTTGGCTGTAACGACAGTGCCAGTGTTAGAATGGGATGTGTCGATTTACATTGAATGCAACATCTGTATCGATAAACTTTTCTCTTACTTAGATTTGTCAATGTTACTACCATTTTTTTACAACCTTAGTATTTTCAATTTAATTTAAGTTTATGGCAAACGCCATTGTTATTATGATGTTATATAGATTTATCCCAATGAAGAATAGCGTTTAGTTTTCATGAGCTATTTCTATGGAAATCATTAATCCTTAGATATTGCAAAATGCTAAAGAACTTAGAGTGAAAATTGTAATATATGAGGGGAAGTCAGTAAGTAAGTTACAAATGGATATAGAAATAAAACAAATAAGAATACTGATTTGAAAGCTATTTTTATTTCACCGCATAATCTTTCTGTACATTGAGGCACTTGACATATCATTTTACAAGCCCTTCAAACTATCAGCATAAAATTTTTGTATAGTGAATTAACTTTGTACAGCTCGGAGTCGCTTGGAGCAAGGTATGGGCTATACGGAGGATACTCAAAAACTTCCTAGTTGAACTTTTTCAGCATCTCAGGTCTTGTTGGCAATATGAGGCCGCAATAACAATGAATGACATTACGAAGTTTCATGAGGGTGTTACAGTAGAAGTCGGCATTTACAGTTTATTTGAAAAAATGGAAGGAAAAACTCTGTAACCTGGATTCGAACCAGGAACCATGCGTATCATTCTCTATCAATTTTTTAAATATTTTTTGTGTTCATCTCACTGCCGGAATGTGGTAAGCAATATGCCCTAGCGATCCCAGAAGACTGTGAGCATCACTTTCCCGGCGATAAAGCTGTACAAAGGGAATTCACCACCTGGTTCAATCAGCACCCAAAAGAATTTTATGCTGCTAGTTTTGAGAGACTTGTGTAACGATGGGACAAGTGCCTCATTGAACAGGGAGATTATAAGGATAAATTAAAGTAGTTTTCAATTCAGTACTGTTATTTGTTTCATTTCTATCTCCATTTGTAACTTACTTACTGACTTCTCTTCGTACGGAAGGTCATTCACACTGTATGGAAACGCTATTAAAATCACTTTTACATGCATGCAAATTTATCTTCGTGAAAGGAAATTATGGGTAAGAAACGTCTAGACATAACACGTGTTGGTGGGATTATTATTTTCTTTTCATGTAACTATGCCACCGAAACGTTGGTTAGAAGGGTACGTCACCGCCTTTCCGAGGAGAATTACTTGTACAGTCAAATAGTACAACGTTGTAAACAAAAAGGTCTTGCCACATATAAAGAAACGTGTCTTCCATATACTCAATTCCCGTGGTAAAACTTTATCAGCAGAAAGAATGGGCCAACTGCCGGGTCCAAAAGCGCATCCCAAGAAAGTGAGGACCGCGGACGTCATTCGAAGAGTACGAAAATTGTCTCCGTCGAAAATCCCCCAACACAAAAAAGTATTGCTTCGAAACTAGGAATATCGTCCGCAACAGTGAACAAAATTATCAACAGAGATTTGAATCTTCGTAAAGCCCACAAGCCGAAAGTTCATAATTTCTTGGCTCAACTGCAACAGGAGACCGGGACAACGCCGATTCCCTTTTACTGCATCCCTACCAAATCAACTAATGCTGCCCCAATAGTTTTCTGCGCTTTCGGGATGTTCTAGAGAGTCCTCGGGAAGCAATGGTGGAGAACTTTGACTGACCTTTGGAAAGATGCGCAAGAGGAATGGGATAAATTGGACCTTGTAGCCCTCCGAAACAGCCTTGTATCTTGGAAATACCGGTGTCGCGCTATTGTCAAGAACTAGGGGAATCAGGTAGAACATGACAATAAAAATAAATATGGATTGTTAGACTAAAATTCAAAAAATAAAATCGTTTCCATAAAGTGTGAATGACCTTCTCTAATAAGAAGCACATTGGCGATGCTACACATTGAACATTAAGAAATTTCATAGCAATATTTTTCAATTCAAATATTTTTAAGTATCTTATGACTAACATCTTCTATATATATAAAGAAGGATGTTTGTGGGTCTGTGGGTCTGTCTGTGGGTGGGTCTGTACGTTTTTTATACAAATCTACAGTTTTATTCCGATCTTGATGAAATTTCGCATACATGACCTTCAAAGCATGAGGAAGGTCACTGTCTACTTCAGATTTCGAAAAAATAATAATTATTGATAAAAAATCGATATTCATGGTTATAGCAGGGCATATTAATGAGAAATATCGCATGACCAACAATGCAAGACAAAGTTTTTGCAACAATGGTATCAACACGCAATTCACAAACACTCTGCACGGACCAACAATATATATCTCATGACCAACAATGCAAATAAAAGTTTGTGCAACAATAGGTATCAACAATGGTTTCAACACGCAATTCACCAATAACAATGAGCTCAAAATGATGATGC
>JAHWFO010067436.1:6859-27634 GCA_023313115.1 Rhysida immarginata
CACGTTCTTTCTTAGCTTCACATGTAGAGGTTTTGTCTTCGCGTAATTCATACACGTTTTCTCTTAGCTTCACATGTAGAGGTTTTGTCTTCGCGTAGTACGTACACGTTTTCTCTTAGTTTCACGTATAAAGGTTTTGTCTTCGCGTAACACCTACACATTTTTTCTTAGCTTCGCATGTAGAGGTTTTGTTTTCGCGTAAAACATACACGTTTTCTCTTAGCTTCACATGTATAGGCTTTGCCTTCGCGTAACACGTACACGTTTTTTCTTAGCTTCACATGTAGAGGTTTTGTCTTCGCGTAGTACGTACACGTTTTCTCTTAGTTTCACGTATAGAGGTTTTGTCTTCGCGTAACACCTACACATTTTTTCTTAGCTTCGCATGTAGAGGTTTTGTTTTCGTGTAAAACATACACGTTTTCTCTTAGCTTCACATGTATAGGCTTTGCCTTCGCGTAACACGTACACGTTTTTTCTTAGCTTCACGTGTAGAGGTTTTGTCTTCGCGTAACAGGTACACGTTTTCTCTTAGCTTCACGTGTAGAGGTTTTGTCTTCTCGTAACACATACACGTTTTTTCTTTGCTTCACGTGTAGAGGTTTTGTTTTCGCATAATACATACACGTTTTCTCTTAGCTTCACATGTACAGGTTTTGTCGTCGCGTAACACGTACACGTTTTTTCTTTGCTTCGCATGTAGAGGTTTTGTCTTCGCGTAATACATACACGTTTTCTCTTAGCTTCACATGTACAGGTTGTGTCTTCGCGTAACACGTACACGTTTTTTCTTAGCTTCACATGTAGAGGTTTTGTCTTCGCCTAATGCGTACACGTTTTCTCTTAGCTTCACGTGTAGAGGTTTTGTCTTTGCGTAACACGTACTCGTTTTTTCTTTGCTTCGCATGTAGAGGTTTTGTCTTCGCGTAATACATACACGTTTTCTCTTAGCTTCACATGTACAGGTTGTGTCTTCGCGTAACACGTACACGTTTTTTCTTAGTTTCACAAGTAGAGGTTGTGTCTTCGCGTAACACGTACACGTTTTTTTTAGCTTCGCATGTAGAGGTTGTGTCTTCGCGTAGTACGTACACGTTTTCTCTTAGTTTCACGTATAGAGGTTTTGTCTTCGCGTCATACGTACACGTTTTCTCTTAGCTTCACATGTACAGGTTTTGTCTTCGCGTAACACGTACACGTTTTCTCTTAGCTTCACATGTAGAGGTTTTGTCTTCGCGTATTACGTACACGTTTTCTCTTAGTTTCACGTGTAGAGGTTTTGTTTTCGCGTAACACGTACACGTTTTCTCTTAGCTTCACATGTAGAGGTTTTGTTTTCGCGTAATACATACGCGTTTTCTCTTAGCTTCACATGTTCAGGTTTTGTCTTCGCGTAACACGTACACATTTTTTCTTTGCTTCGCATGTAGAGGTTTCGTCTTCGCATAACACGTACACGTTCTTTCTTAGCTTCACATGTAGAGGTTTTGTTTTCGCGTAATACATACACGTTTTCTCTTAGCTTCACATGTACAGGCTTTGTCTTCGCGTAACACGTACACGTTTTTTCTTTGCTTCGTATGTAGAGGTTTTGCCTTCGCGTAACACGTACACGTTTTTTCTTAGTTTCACATGTACAGGTTTTGTCTTCGCGTCATACGTACACGTTTTCTCTTAGCTTCACATGTAGAAGTGTTGTCTTTGCGTAACACGTACACGTTTTTTTTAGCTTCGCATGTAGAGGTTTTGTCTTCACATAATACATACACGTTTTCTCTTAGCTTCACATGTAGTGGTTTTGTCTTCGCATAATACGTACACGTTTTCTCTTAGCTTTACGTGTAGAGGTTTTGTGTTCGCGAGAGACCATTTTTTGGCAGGCACATTTCAAAATTACTATTTCAACATGAAAAAGGGAATAATATATAGATAATTTTTGATCAACGTTTGAACTGACTGTGATAAATAAAGCTTCTAGGGTATTCTTTTGTATATTTTTTTTTATTTACTTTTAGAAATTTTTTAGGCGAAAACCTGTGAAAGAATTACTTCCTGCAAAACCCGTTACAGTCAACATCGAACCTTGGTGGATTATTCAAGTTGGTTATATAACTGAAGATGACATAAAGGTAAAATAAATTAATGTTTTAAAATTCTTGAAACAATTCCATTGAGCAGCTCTAATCAGTTTCAGTTAGGATGAGGACTAAGCTTGCGTGTTGCCCATTAACCTTTTTTCTAAATCATTGGTGTCGTTTATTTCCTGTTTATTAAAAACTAGAGTTACTGTAATTTTTGATAGATAATACATTTCCATGCATAATATGCTTTAAGGGGAGCCACGTGTGTGGGAAAACGAATTTTGGAGCAAAAATTCAAAAATTACTAAAAACTTTTATTATCTCCTGTAGCATCTCTGCTATCGATCTGCATGAATGTTTTATTAAAATTTCATTATTATTACAGCAAAGAGATAGTTTTATAACCCCCCCCCCCCCCACTTTCAATTTCAGTCCAAAAAGCGGCTGCCATTACGCGAAAAAATGCACAAAACACCTGTTTTTTGCTCTGCGATAACTCGCTGAAAAATGCACGTATCGGCGCCATCTTTTTTTTTATTTGAAAGAGAGGCCCGTCCTCTACAAGGTTCCGTAGGTTTTGTGGGGGCCAATCAAATACGTCGTTGTAAATAGTGTGCCCTTTGTATTATGGGCTAAGGTCAAAAACTCTCACCGGTGAGAAGAGTTAGCGCTTGGTCGGTCAGAAATCCCAGTGAGAAATTTGTGACGTCATTTTAACGCGGTTAGTCTCACCGTCCTCAACGAGAAAAAGACGGTTAGCCCAGTGAGAAATTACTTCATTATTCTCTCACTGGTGAGGGTTTTTGACCTTAGCCCTGATGAAAGAATTGCCTAACTACACTGGATATGCATTTCGAGCAACAATTGGCTTTCCCCGATCACGTGGTGATTACCGGGCCCCTGATTGGCTAACAGCTCTACAATGGCAATGGCGGACATGGATGGAGCTCTTCTCCTTTAGCTTTCAAACGGAATTTTTCTTTCGTTTGCAGCTGAAAATGGGGCTAAAGGATTAAACTTGGTATCATTCAAACACTCATGGCATGTATAATCATCATGGAAAATTTCATTCAAATCTGATCGTTAGATTCGAAGATATAACCGTTTTTTAAAAATGTGTTTTCACGATAGGGGCTGAAAATTTTCCCCTTATTGTTTTCCGCTTTGTGTTTTCTACAAAATTTTTAACTTCAGGAAACATTTTCTCTGCTTCTACTGCATAGATTTTGATAAATTTGGGCATTTTGGAAAGATGGGTTTTATTATACACTGGCCGAATAAAAATCCCAACACCACGAAGGACTTGTGCTAGATGAATGAAATTTGGACAGTATATTCAGCTATGGTGTTTTTTCAATTGATTCAAGTTTCAAGGTTACAACTTATAGGAGGCGCCACCAGCGCCACCCTGTACATGCAAATGAGACATTCCAATGACAGATATAAAGGAGATCAGACGCACGTCTGTGTCCTTTCAGACACTTGTGGACGTGTGTGATAGAATACGTAAAACATGCCTCGAAGGCAACTGTGACGTGAATATGGGCAGCTAACCCAATTCAAACGAGGACGTGTAGTGGGCCTTCGAGAGGGTGGACTTTCGTTCCGTGCTATTGCAGAATGCATGTTGCCACTGTGTACAACTGTTGGCAGCAATGGTCCAGGGAAGGCAGGATTACCGGGAGACCAGGATCTGGATGACCCCCGGTCACTGGAGACAGGGTTGACTGGCGCATCTGTAGGATGGCTGTGGCAAATCGGACAGCATCTGCAGAGGACATTCGGGCTGCTGTGGCACCCAACGTCACTCCACGTCTCCTTTCCAGGAACCTCCACTCCAGGCGCCCTGTGGCATGTTTGCCTCTTACACCTCAACACCGTGCGGCACGTCTTCAGTGGTGTCAAGCCAGAGCGACTTGGAGGGCAGAATGGAGGTCTGTGGTCTTCACGGATGAAAGTCGTTTCTGTCTGGGTCAGAGTGATGGTCACACAAGGATCAGGAGGAGGAGTGGATAAGTCCTGTTACCGAGCTGTATCCATCGTTGGCATACTGGCCCCACCCCTGGCGTTATGGTATGGGGAGGGATTTCCTACGACAGCAGGGCCCCCCGGTAGTTATCCCAGTCACCATGACGGCTGTTGGTCATCAGATATTTCTCATTAACATGCCTTGCCGTAACCATGAATATCGATTTTTTTATCAATAATTATTATTTTCTCGAAATCTGAGGTAGACAGTGACCGTCCTCATGCTTTGAAGGTCACGTATGCGAAATTTTATCAAGATCGGAATCATAGAATGCGGTCATTAATCGAGAAGGGCCTCTTAGTTAAATTTTATTATCAGAATAAGGAAAGCTCCAATGCGGCATTGCGGACATATCGACGCATTCATGGAATGCGAGGCAGTAAAGGACCAATGACGTATGCTGCGGATGGTTGTTGAACCCATTGTGCTGCCATTCATGGCTGATATGCCAGGGGGGGCTGTTCCAACAGGATAACGCTCGATCCCACACTGCTGCTGCAACACAACGTGCCCTTCAGGGTGTCCACATCCTACCATGGCCAGCACGATCACCAGATCTGTCGCCCATCGAGAACGTCTGGGACATGGTCGGACGCCGTGTCAGGGCTCTTCCACAACCAGCAACAAGTGTCGCTGATCTGACTATCCAGGTACAACAGGCATGGAATGCCATACCACAAAATGACATTCGGCATCTCTACGACCGTATCCATGCACTTGTGCAGGCCTGTATAGACCAGCGCGGCGACTACAGCGGGTACTAAAGTCCATGCTTTTTACCATGTACAGGGGGGCGCTGTTGGCGGTCCCTATAAGTTGTAACCTTGAAACTTGAATCCATTGAATAAATGCCATAGCTGAATATACTGTCCTAATTTCATTACTCTAGCACAAGTCCTTTGTGGTGTTGAGATTTTTTTTTTCTGCCAGTGTATGTTAATTAGCTAAGAAATTATATGCTCAAAACCATCTCCCCTATCCTGCCATTTTAGGGTACCTTTGTTAAAAAGTTATGAATAAAAATGTTCTGGAGAAAATATAGCAATAAAATAAGGTTATTCTTAAAGAAAACGTGCTCTTCTTTTCAGTGGTGTAGGCCAAATTATTCTATCTTTAATAGTTTTCTCATAATCGATGCTGGAATTTTGAAAACGTTGATGGCTATAACTCGGCAACGAAAGCACCTACAGAGATATTGTAGACAGTTATTTTATCTACTACAGTCAAACCTGAATAACTCAAACTCTGATAACTCAAATTCCTGGTTAACTCAAACGATATTCTAAGTCCCATCCCCTAGAACATTTAATTCAATAGAAAATTCACTCATTAACTCAAACACATTTTTTAATAAATCCCGGATAACTCAAAGTAATTTTGGTTTTAGTTAATAGGTATTCCTAAATTTAAGCAAAACCTGTCTTAAAAAAAACAAGCTTTGCCTGTTGAAACTTTAGTTCATTTTTCAACTTTATATTTTTTACATCCACTTGACAAAGAAAATGATGCAGGAATCTTTTGCAGTCGCTGGCAGCCATTGTGAAAATAACAACTTAGCCTGAACACAAAATTGCGAATCAAACTTGCTGGTTGCGATTTTTCAGTGGGAGAATATTTAGATGCAGTAATTGATGATGATTGCACGTTCCTTTTTAGAGCAAGTATTCATGTTGACCATAAAGTTCGTTGCATGAACCATCGCAAACGAGTTTTTAGAAGCAGTCATACATTTCTGATTGCCCGTCACCATTTTGATTTCGAAACTTCACGGTCTCATTGCCTTTGTCAATGTAAAAGTAACGGAAATTCGAGAAAAAAGTGAATTCTCTGTTTCAAATATAAAAGATTTTATACATACATCATAAATGTCATCAAATGAAAAATTAATGGGCAAAAATCGCCAGGAGATGCCTTGCGAAAATTTTTACAAACCGGAAGTAGAATTCGGAAGCCATGCCAAAACAGCATGGGAATTGATTTCATGTTGGAACAGACCGTATTTTACTAGGTCCATATTGTATTTGTATATGGATCTCATTAAAACTAATCAAATTCATAGAAATAATGTGAGTATCGTGTAATGTTTGTAGTGGTCATGTAGCCTCGTTTTCGACTTACTGGTTAACTCCAAAACCTGATAAATCCAAATTTTTATGTGGTCCGTTGATGATTTGAGTTATCAAGGTTCGAATATGTACTCTCACACTAAAAAATATGATTAAAATTCGTAAGTAAACATAAATAATAATTTTTCCACCAGTTGCTCCCCTTAAAATTATTATATTTAATCCAGCCTTTGTTTGCACAAGATTTAAACAAAAGCACGTGGTGAAGTAAGATTCCATTGGCTGATTGAGCCTTGCAACTTCTGTATTCCAGGGCGCACGTGAAAATGTAGTGCACAAACGAAAACTGGAAAACTGACTTAGAACTGACAATCAGTTCTGAAAACAACTAAAAACATTTAATGATATTTATCATGATAAAAACAAAATAAATTACGCATAAATTGATCAATTTTTAAAGAAATGGATTGAAAAAAGTAGACATGGGAGAACTCGAGAACTCTTGTGGCAAATGGCAGTACCATGGGATTAAGGGATTCTCTACACACCAATCTGTTGCTTAACAGTGAGTCTCCTCTTTTTTGGGCTATATCCAATTGTGGATTTAAATGCAGGCTATCTCCTCATAAAAGCTCTACCTGTGGACACTTTAATTCATTTTTCAACTTTAATTTTATGTCCATGAAGAAGATAACATTGCAACAATATTTTGATGGCTGGGAGTTGTTTAAGTTGAAACTGAACGCGAAAACTAGAATTGATAATCGATTTTGTTGTTTGCCAGCGTTCAAATAAATGGCAGCTATGTCGGAGAATTTTTTAAACACGTGATTAAAAGAAGTAAATGACGGTTATCTTCATTTCAGGCAGTGTTAACGTTGAAAATGAACGATCGCAATAGTTTTTAGAAATAGCCATATGCTTTCAGTTGGATGTCGCCAGTTTGCTTTCAAAACTTTGCTATTATGCTGGCTTTCTTTGGCAATGGAAATCGAGAAATAAACCGAATTTTCTGTATGGTTTTGAACATTCAACATGTACATATTTTATAGATTTTGTGAAATGTACAATATAAATGGTGAAAAATTGTGAAAAGATGCCATTTGCGAAACCGGAAGTAGAATTCCGGAGCCATGCCAAAACCGCATTGGAGCTGATTTCGCATTGTAGCAGACCGCATTCAACCGGGTCCATACTGTAATTTCCAATTTTTAGAGATTGTTATCGATCTATTATTGGAAACAAAATTATACCTTTCAGATTGTGATATCTTAATAAATAATATCAAGGTTTCTATCTTATACTAAGGGTCAATAAGAGGCAAGCGTGAAGTAACAATAAAGAAATTTAACATGACAGTTTTAAATTAAAGAATACAAAGGATAGTTAGAATAGCAATAACATGACTAAGTCAACATAACGTAAATACTGAACCCATCAAGGAAAATTTCTTGTGCATAAATAAAATGGGAGGAGCATTACTGGCTTTACAATCAGGCAAACTAAACACACAACAGAAGTGAAATCGATGTTTTAAATAATAATGTCATTAGAGTCCCCATGGCAGTCAGAAGTCTTGATACGGATTAGACACATTCACGTAGCACGAATCGGCAGTGGGCAATGCAAGGGTAAAAACGGGTACTTAGGGTTAGAGGATCTGGTAGATCGGCTATGACGGCTGTCGGACATCGTTTCTGGAGGAATGCTAACTGAATTCGAATCAGAATGAATTTCCCTCCACAGCACCCGCTATATATACACCTCCTGCATTACCCAGCAGTCCCCTCGTGTCATCTCGCTCCTGATTGGCTGCGCTCTGGTTCACTCCACTCTCCGCCTGGTGGTTGTTGCCGGAAACTCCTACAACTCTACTGCAGCTCCATGTGGACGCGTGCGGTCTCATAGCCACGTGCAGGGGTGCCAACATTAGGACCGTGTGGGAGGGGGGCGGACAAACAAGTCGCAATTCTTTGCGATTGACGAATGTCACAAGATACATGTACCTTTAAGATTGCTAACTTTTAGACCCTATTCATACTTTGGCTGGACTTCCCTTCAAGTGCTGCAATCAGCTGTAAGTGGATTATTTTAAATTTTTATTGCAGTGTAATTTATTTATCAAAGAAACACGTTTTAGGCTGTTTTGAGATTGTTAAAACGCATTTGTATAGTTCAATTTATAAGATGAATGTGACGTCATATTTGTTTTTTCGCGCTTTTTATTGAATTTTCATTGAGCAGCTTATAGTAGGAGAGGACAGTATTTGTATTTTCTTCTGTGTATGTTTTAACTATTACTGTTAAAATTGCCATTTTTATTGTTGTTTTTTTTTGTTTTTTTTTGTTTTCAATAATTTTCAGTTGGTTTTGGAATTTGAAAAACATGTGATTGATCAAATAATTGATGATGGCCCATCAAAAGCAGGAGATTTTAATAGCAAAATTGTGTACAGTAAGTTCATATTATTTGCTCTTTATTAAGTATCATTATATAAAATTACGGAGCTACTGTAGAAATTTGTAGCCAAACTATCATGTATTATAGCGGCTCCCCCCTCCACTCGAGTCAACGTCTCGTTCTTTTTATTGGAAAAATTCTTGGTCTGCCCCGTTAAGATATTTTTTCCCTGTGATTTCAAAACCAGTGTTTTGACTCGTTATTATTTGACAAACATTGTCCTTGTAGAACACTTAACAATGAGAGACATACTTAACAATGTTTTCTTTTATTGACAAAATTTTACGAACTTGAGTGTTGGCATTGCCGAGCGACGAAAAAAAAAAAGAAAAATCTTAGTTTGGAACGGAGGACAACAAGCAGCTCAACCAGGAGAGCTTGTGCTACTTCATTGACCTCGACAAACGAAATAGCCGAGAAGTGCAGAAACATAGAAATAACATAGTGAAAAAAGAGATAATTTGACATTTAGAACGCCGATGAATTTTTGACTTCGACCATCGTGAAGCATCTTTTGAATGATGACGCCATGGACATTCGCCATGCCAATAATGGTGACAACAAAATAAGTACTGTAATATCATTTTATTTATTTCGTTTTGGGAGCCCCATGCTAGGGCAGTTTTAAAAGCTATGACCGAGAACTGTATTTAAAAACACCCAGATGGGATATTATCTTAAAATTACGGTACTCGGGGGTATCACATCTTCCAAGTGACATTCGACAATTGACAACCGAACAGTGAGGTGTACATTTGTTCAGATGGGATGAAAGCAGCGCTTTCATAAAGCTCATTGAACCGGAATAAATTCCAAATGAAATACCGTACACTGAGGTAGTCAAGAAGCCTGACCAACCCAAGTGGTCTTCCATATTATACAAAATAGAAAGTAAGATTGACGATTGTCAGAAAAAAAATAGAACATAGAAAATAGAACGATTGATGTAGTAACAGGTAACACAGGGTTTATATAGCAAGAGATTATACCAATTAACCAATCTAAGTAAAACAGTTATATAATGACTAATCAGGAGACAAAAGTTTTGAGAGAACAAAAAAATAATAACGGTCGTTTATAGCAGCTACAAGTCGTAAATCGAGTCACAATTACGATTATAGTGCTTAGAGTTTTGAGAGAATCTAAGTGTCATTTATTGTAGCCGTTGCTTGAGATTCTTTCTTTCTTGTTAAATGTTTTTTGAGGTGTAGCCAGCCTGAAACGTTTAGAGGACCATTATCTGTGTTTAGTAACTTTTTTTTTCCTTTGAGGGATTCCAGAAAGCTCAGTATTTTTGGGTTACTTGTGCTGCGTAAGATTTGGAAGTCCTTCTTGTCGAAAGTGTGTTTCTGGTCCAGTATGTGGTCGGCGAATCTGGAAATAGCGAATCTTCCATTTCTGACGCTAGCCAAATGTTCTCCAACTCGGGTTTTGATGTGTCTTTGCGTCTGTCCGTAATAGACTTGTGATAAAGTCTTGCGATAAAATCTTGTTATGGAATCGTGGTTTCTCCATTTTTATTTAGTCGTTGTTGGTCCACAGTTTCTGGCAATTCTCCCTTTTTGTGTGTATGGGATATTTACTTATATCTATTTTTACTGTTTCAGAGTGAACTCTTAGTTATGTTAATCTTTGATAATATATTTTTTTCTTTTGTTTGATCTTGGTGCCTGTGAGGTCTCAGTGTTTAATGTTTTGTAACTTCATCTTTTAATTGCGAATAAATGAAACCCCTCGCAGGATTTAGGAGGGACCAACCAATGCTAGCGTAGCAAATAACATTCTTTACAAGTTTAAGAGCACAACCACGACAATTTTAGGAGTCAGTTTAATCGAAAACTGAACTGTACGAATTACCTGTAACCCCACCCTGGTTGGATCGTTACAGTATACATGTGCCATCAGTTTTAAGCGCCATGACATGTGACCGAATTTCATTGTCATGCAGGTATTTGTTTGAACTGAAAAATGGCTCGAAGTGAGCATTCATATTGGAGATTTCAAGAGAGGGGTGGAGAGTCATGGCTTTTTTATGATTGTAAATAAGTGCTACGAAACTTTGAGACATGTTTTTTCATTCATCAAAAGCATATGTCACAAACAAGTATAGAGAATTTCGAAGGCAGCGAAAGTCTCTGAAAGACGATCCCCGCAGTGAATGTTTTCCTGATGCAGTTACTCTGGAAATCATTCGCTGTGTAAAGATCATGGTAAAGGCAAACCCACATATCATTAGCAGCAGATATAGAATTATCCCACCACATCATATCGACAGCAGTTGACACCATTTCACGAGTTCATCTTCATCTAACAAAATGATGTGCAAAATGGATCCCCCATGGGTTGATGTTTGAGTAAAAAAAAAGAAATAGTGAAATGGTCCCATGAAATGCTCAAAAAATCAAACGAGGAGAATCATTGTCAGTTTAAAGCATCCTAGCTAGTGTTGAAACATGGCTTTATGACTAAAGGAGTAAGTGTATAAAGATATCCCTGCCTAAGAAATCGAAGAGTTCGAAACATTAGAAAGGTTATGGTTGCTAGCTCTTCTCTTGCTCTGATCATGTGGCCACCATTAACCCTGCAAACTGACAAAAGTGTCACTGCAGAAAGGTATGTAACAAAGTTTGTTGCACAACTAGCGAGAAATGCACTCAAGAACTGGATTTTGAGGTTTATTGTGGCACGAGGATAATGCTCCTGGTCATAGGGCTGTTTGGACTGCGAATTTTTTAGTGGAGCAGAGTGTCTCCCGATTGTGCTATCTATCTTAATTTGTGGATCTGAGTATCTGGGTATCTGGGGGCTTTTATGTTTTTAACATGAAAAATGAGCTTCATGGGGTTTAATGTTCTTGTGATGAGGAGATCATAACCACATACCCACGTCAACTGGGAACAAGCCTTTCCTGATTGAACTAAATGGATGAATCTGTCCATAGCTTCCATTGGAGAGCATTTTGAAAAAGATTCAGAACAATTTCTTATGTTGTCTTTGGCTACAAATTTCTGCAGAGCCCCTTGGATTTTTACACTGCTCAATGTCTGACCGATACTGACTTTAAAATGTTTTATTTAAGATACAATACAACTTTCTATAATGTGGGTATGAAGAGCACTTTACTGAGTACATAACTATTTCCAACACACCCATTTCTTTAGGAAAAAAAAGAAAATTATTTTTTGAGCATTCTAAAAGTTCTAGGATTAATTTTTTTTAAAAACATACTAGAAATACCATCACTAGGCAAACTAGGGAATTACTTAGAACATAGTCTGATTGACAGCTACCAATTGTGTATAGGACACAATTATTAGTGACAGTGTGACGTTCTGATTTTTATTTATGCTGTAAAAAACAACTATGAAAGACTGCTACAGAAATGCTCCAAATACATTCACTCACCAAAAGTCATGGCACACCCCCTCCAATCAGGTTCCCTGTCCATATTGAGTCTGAACCCGTTGCTTTTATTCTCGGAATGCAGGTGCACAGGACTCTTTGATATCACACAATCACTGTAAGCAAAACTAGCTGCAGAAATAGCACACCGAGAGCTATCCGCATTTGAACGGGAGTTGATTGTTGGTGCCAGATGGAATGGTGCCTCAATATCAGATATAGCCAACACCCTGCAATTTTCCCACACAACGGTTGCAAGGGTCTATCGAGAGCACACCCTTGTTGAAAAGCGAACGTGCCGCCCACACCTCATTGATGTGAGGTGTTCGCCGGGTCACCCGGCTTGCAACTGCTGACCAAAGGGCGACAGCGGGCTAAATCACCGTGCGGTACAACCAGGGATGTCCCACAACTGTATCTGTGAAGACAATTGTAAAGATTGGGAGTAAGATTGTAAAGAGGCCTAATTCATTGCCCATTCAATCTGGAAATGATCTGATGGAATTGATTGACTAATTGATTAATTAATTGATTGATTGTGTAAATTAGGCACATTTTTACATTACTGATGTGGATGTGTTGCCTCCGATGATGGTGCAGTATCGAATTGCATAAGGCTTAATAAAATAGTTTACTCTATCATTCTGCTTGATCCTTGTTTTCTTATGCTAATATGATCCTTTGTATGATATAAACACAAAGCTCAGTTAATTTAGGTGAAAGTACTAGCTTGTGGGAGTCTAGTTTAAAAATGCAATCTTTAATATGATTTTATCCTCTTCTTTTCCTTTTGCAAGTTTATACAGGAAAGGTTTGATCTACCTAGATGTTCCCATTAATGATGATAACTTTATTATAGGTGAGGACTGTTACCTTATTAACTGAAATCTGACTAATGAGAGATCACATTGTAACAAATTCTGTTCAAATCTTGTACTAGTCCCTCCATTAGAAGGATTTGTAATGAATAGAGTTTTAGGGGACTACTTTGAAACATTGTTGTATAAAATTTTTCAACAGTCGCAGTTTCAATCGACGAGCACACAACAGTCGCAGAGGTAAAAATATTTCTGTCACTGTATTTATCTATTATTCAGGATAATTCAAAATGAATTGGACAAAAGCAAGACATACCAACGACTGCTCTAGCAAATTTATTTTACCATGAAAGGTTAACGCACAAGTTTCAATTGATAACACAGGGAGAAAAGCATAGGATGCCCATCTGTCGACAACAAAATGACGGAAAACATTCATGTGACGTGATCACAATTTCATGGGATGCTCACGAAGCCCTAGCAAATCTATGTATAATGCCAGCAGAGAGGTTGCTTGGTGCATTTACAAATATCACATAGTACAAATGCCAAAAATACGACAAAGCAAAACTAAGAGACTTCTGCATAAAATTCAAGCACAGCTGGAGGTGGATGGTTTCATATGCAGACTCTTGTTCACATATGAAGTCACGTTTCACATACAGGGTATGCTAAAAAGGAGTGACTGTTTTTAAAATGCAGTAGCAGGCAAATGGTGAATTAATTATTAAAGTTTTTCTTGCAGCAGGAGATTAATGTCTGAAAGCAAGACACAGCTACTTAACTTGTGTTTAGGGGACCAAATTTTTCAGACTACATTTAATAACATTCTTAATAGCCTGTATATTTGGTGCCATCATGCTGATTGCAGGTGATTCTTGTCAGTTCATCTGCAACACTACTAGTTTATGTAAATTTCTCATACAACTGTTTTAGTGCGTTCAGATCATCTGGCAGATGAGTTTGCAGGCATCGTTTGAAATCTGTGGTCAGCCATGACTGCACCAAACAAGCAGGTCATAAAGAATGCAATCAGTACAGTCCAGAATGATCGGTCTGCAAAACACAAGGAAAACATACCAAGACAAATTCCGACCTCGTACATTAATCTTATGCTGCAAGAATTACTTCAACAATTCTCACTGTTTGCCTGCTGTTCATTTTAACCGTCAGTCCTTTTTAGGACACCCTGTGGAAAAGTGAACAGACATAATCTGTGAAATTGGCTTTGGGGCACAAGAAATAAGAAATTCACATGAATGTGATTCTTCGAAGATAAATGCTTTTTGTAGCAGTGTGTTTGTACCTTTCTTCTTCGTGTAGTTTATTGTTACCTGTCTGAGTGTTGTTGGAATGGTTGGAAAAAGAGGAACTGAGCCCATCATTTTGCAGAAGACTGTGTGCCCCACAACATAAACACATACACTGGCTATCTCAACACTGGATTGGCTATGATGGGTTGAATGATTTACCCTCAATGCTGTGCTCCTTCTTCCAGGCCATCTAACCTAATTCTTTGCAATTTTTTGAAAAGCAAGATGTTCATACCCCCCTTTCCTTCAGGATTACATAAGTTAAAGCAGTGGATAAGCAACGTAGTCAACTCAGTTGATGAGGCCATGCTGATCAATGTTTAGCAAATAATGGGCTATTGTCGAGATGTCTGTTATATCGCAAAGGGTACTCACGTGAATATCCATAGAAACTAGGACCTTTCTTGTTATTTTGGCTTTTGTGAAATAAATTCATCACAGCAGCTCTCTTTGGTTTGTTTTCTTTCTCTACCAATTCAAATTGAATGGTAAAAAACTTGTGAATTAAAATTTTTTTTTCTTTGTCTCTTTGCTGTGTAGTTGGCAAGTATATTGCAAATAGACCTGCAGCTAGTGAAGGTAAGAAAATGTCATTTGTGGAGGTTTACTTGGGAAAATATGGTTTTTGTTATTTTACACTCTTTACCTTTTTTAAAAATGCCACATGAGGAAAGACAAGAACAGCTTTCTATGCCACGATGTTGTATTCTATGGAGGATCATTTCTTCTTAACTTAGCTGATTTTGGATTTGTAAATTCCCTGAGACTATGTAAATTAGGTGGCGTATCAGTGGGCATTCCATAAATATTTGTTCGGGAAACGAGTGGAAAAAATTCACGGCATGACTAGAAAAATTAATGATTTTGCAGAGCGTACATACAACTGCTTTCCAAGGTAGGATTTACCACCATATGCATCATGCGACAGTGCAAGACGAATGAATTTTGTTATCGAAGGCTGCTGTTAATTGCATTCTAGCTGACTATGTCATTCAGACATTTCCGACAAGGTCACCCACGAAAAGCAACTTTGGAAGAGACCCCATCCCAGCTGGTCCATGACACAGTCAAAAAGATCAGGAAGATGGTAGCATAGGAAAACCCTCCGACACAGAAGGCCATGGCTCAGAAGGCAGGAACATGCGCGCCAACAGTAAACCGCATAAGTAAACGCAACTTAGGCCTGCGCAAATTCCATAATGCTCTTAATAAACATTACATTTGTGAACTCAAAACCAATGCCCACAAACTCTACAAAGGTCTTGCGGGCAAGAAATGGTGTTTTGTTGTCAGATTGTGGTAAAGTTTGTGCAATTGCCTATGGTCCAGCAGATGCAAAAGGCTGGACTGATTGGGTCCACAAATGTCATGAAAGTTTTCCAAAAGGCTTCACGGTGGTGGTGGACTACTGCTCAAAAAGACGATTACAATTTCGTTGGATGGAGAAAAACGCTAAGGTGAATGCAAATGACGACCAGGAGAACATTTTGAAAGCTCCTTACACGGAGGAGATCCCAAGTTTGTACATAGAGGAGAGCAACAAAGTTTGTGTTCATTGAGATAAGGCATCCAGCCAAACCGTGTGCTCGACATAGAATTTCATGGTGTGACTCGTTTCTTTATTCACCAGCAATGTTTTCTACATAGATTCGGATTTCACTTATCCAAATCTAAGTATTTGTTCTTTATTATGAATAGGCTTAAGCGTAACTTTAGTGTTTTGAGCAACTTCCTGACAGTTCTTGATCTTGATTTTCTCATTTAATGATCTGTATTTAAAATTCAGTTCATTTCGGCTTTTTTGTCTGTCACGAGGTTGTCTCGTTTTTTTGTAAATTTGCATCTTATTCTTGTCTTGCAATCAGCGTTTCTTAATTTTTTTCTCACGTTGCCTAGGCAACGATTGTTCTTTTGGCGGGATTCCTTTTTGCACACGAACGGTAGGGCTGCGAGTTAAGAGTGCTGATTGGTTGTGGCTCATCACGTGTTTTTTGGGAGTGATTTTCTATATAAGGAAAAGATGATTAATCATCTCATCATCAGACTATACTCTCTCATCTTGTTATGCTCTGGAAAATTCATCGAGCGTTGGTGTTGCGTCCCGCGCGGGAAGGTCAGCCACTTGGCCGATCCCGTCGCGGGGACCAACACCGTGTTAAGCATTGCAGAGCCGTGAACAACGGGCGGCCTGGAGCGTCGACCTATAAGCGTGGCGGAGGGAAGCCAGCGAGCGGCAGTTGTTGCGAGTCGAGAGCGGGAGGACGAATTTCCACTGGCGGCGACTTCGAGTTGTTTTGGTGGCAGGCGGAGGCACTCGCCTGGGCCAGACATGGAGGCACTGGATACCAGTAATGCGACAACGGTAGAGCCGATGACGGGTGCAGCACATGAACCCTGTGCACGCTGTTCTGCTCACCGTTCGGCCAGCGTCACGGGAGGAATATCGTCTATGAGCCTCTTCTCAATTCATCGGGGGCTTCGGTGGACCCTCTTGCCATTGCTTCATGTGTGTTGAACTGAGCAAGTGATCAACAGGTATTTTCAGGAAGACAAGACTCTTCTTTAAAATTGTGCATGTTTAATCAGCGATCTCTCTTTCGGACATTCATTTTCAAAAGCAAACTTTTCTAAACTAAATTAAATGAATATGGGGGGAAGAGTGATGAGTCACAATTTTCTGACTGTTGTCATTATGTAATGTATGTAATTTATTGCTGCTTTTAAATTCTTATTTTTAACTAACACTCTAATCCTTTGGTTTTTATTTTCCCATTTTATCCATGAATAAAATTTGTTTGTTTATCAGTAAAGCTTTGAACGTTTATTGATTAAGTTTGATATTGCGTAAACTTAGTTTAGGATTGGTGCCTAAGAGTGTCGTAGCGGGGTATCTACTTTAATTAATTCTTAACGAACATTTGGGGTTATTGCAAACACAACGCAGGTTTTATTAACGATTTTTACACTATACGATCCGGAATCTATGGTAAGCATTTTATACTATTACTAGGTTTACTGACAGGTGTGGATCTTGTATTTGTCTTTTAATTAAGCAAGTGCAAGCTCTCTCTCTCTCTTGTGTGGTACTCAATTAACTTAAGACAATCTGTCACTTGGGTGCCGATTGATATGTTACTCATGCACCACAGAGTGCTCACAGGAGGAGATCTGTCACAATGGCACAAATGAAAGAATAGACCAGCATTCGTGCAGTTGAAATTAACACTTTGTTTCTCATTAGTTTTCAATTTCCATGAATTTTGTCTTTATTTTTGGTTAAAATTGCTTGTTTTCAGGGAATTCATCATTTAATGTTGTTGTGTAATGCTGTTATTATTTAGAATGCAGTTTCCATGTATTGTCGATTGGGATTTGCTCGAAGGAAAACTCAGGATTTAGACAGGACAGAAATTCATCCTTTATGGCAAATCTGTTCAAGAAACGAGCCCAAAAGGTAAGAAAAATATTTTTAAACAATACGCTCATTTTACCAAACTTAGATTTAGTGTTTGCTTTAGCGTTATCTTTGTTTTAATCTGCTGCAAATGCACAAGTTTCGAAAATGTTGTTGTTGTTGTTTTGAACACATCTAGAATATCCCTAGCAGTCAAATGAGACAAAAAAGCTGACATCGGGTATGTGGAACAAACTTTATTCTAATATCTCACAAGAATGTCTGTTTGTTGACTATGCTTCACTTTCTTTAAACATCCATCGAAACAAAATACATAATAATCAGTTTCAACTGTTACACTTATCAATAAGTAAGGTGTAAATCCGTAAGTTCCAATGTCTTTTTGATGCAGTTGTACTTTCCGGAAACATCAAAAGCATGGTTTCAACACAAGTAGCACCTCCATGCTGACTGATGTGACAGGAAGTTCATACACCAAAGGACATTAGTGTTCATGGAGTTCAAACTGATTTAGATTGAACTGCGAGGTCAAAACGGCATCTGAAACTATGGTGGAGGAACTTGCACAACTTGATTCTCCCATATTAGGTGCAGTAGCGTTCGCAGCATGTGCCCAAATTGCCAGAGTTAAAAAAGTTTTCATACTTACAGAAGCTGCTTGTATATTCTCATTTTTAATAATATTATATTTATATTATTTATTATTTTAGAAGATATTTTGCCAGTGTTTAATTATTAAAATAATACTTTTGCTAAACAATTGTTACATAATATTTTGCCAGTCTGTTAAAGATTTATGTTGAGATAATTAGTTCTTCTTTATGTAACAATAATTTGAGTTTTATTCTTGATCTGCAACTTTATGGCGATTGTTTCATTTGCATTTCATTATACCACAACATTTAATTTACGTATGTAGGGTATCGAAGAGAGATTTTATTTTTTTAATTAGCTAATTATTTTTAATTAGCTATGATGATCCTCTGCTTGTTGACTGGAATGCTGGTCTAGAAAAATATACCATCATTACAACTGAAAATAAAGACCAGTTCTGCCTTGAAGATCAAGGTAATGAAATAAATAATCTTTGATTCAATTTGTTTTTAAAATTTTTCCTACTTCTATTTGGTTTTCTTATCCGTGGTTTCTCGGTGGCCCTTCTGCCAATATTTAAGCTTTATTTTTTAAAATATATTAAACCTACTGGTGTATTCCTGGGTATATTGTTGGGTTTATCGTTGATTTAACTCAAACTCTTTTGGTATGCGTTTGTGATGTGATAATTTTTTTTCACCATTGCCTTTCACACGGTTTATAACGGACAAATACAAAGAAACAGGAAAGAAATAGGTCTAGGATTAGCAATATGGTAGCATCTTTATTAGTTGCTAATGCCTATCGAGAAACATCTAATCTCCAGGAGCAACGATCAACTACAGATTGATGGTGGCTACATCACCTGTGTATATATATAGGGGGTGTCCACCAATCAGGAAGCAGGAGTGCAGTCTGACTGGTGGACTTAAAATCAATCTGGGAAATAACATAAAGAGCGGGGAATTGAATACATGATTGGGTGAGTAAGATAAATAAACAATGTGTTGATAAATTCCATGATTGGTGCAAAACTATTTAGGAGAGAATAAAACACGGGCTGATATAATACCAAAGGAAGAAAAAAAAATAATACATCGAGATGGGATATAAAGTAAAAAATAAATAATAGAAATAAAAGAAAAATAACAGGAAAAAAAAATCGGAAATTGGATAAGACTGAAGGGAGAAATCAAGGGGGGGCGGGGGAGGTTCATATCTGATATGAACAGATATGAGCAGACTAATAATCGAATTGACAGCACTGATACATTGTTGTACTTGGAGAAATTGTGAATAAACACAAGGTTCTCGAAAAATTTGTGTAGTGGGGCCGGCAGCTCATAAAACACAGGCAGCACAACTTGACCACCATTGCCACAAATCATGTCTGTCTCATTTGACACACCTCTGTGCAGCACAGTAACAGCATTTGTCTTCAGAGAGACGGTGGATACCACTTTTCCACAAAATGATTATTGAACATCATGTATGTACATTTCGGCTACTAAGTAGCCATCTGCAGTATGAATCCTGAAGATGACTACTTAGTAGCCGAAATGTACATATATGATGTTCAATAAACTCATTTTGTGGAAAAGTGGTATCCACCGTCTCTCTGCATACAAGTATCCACAGACAACTCAGATCAGTAAATTATATTTTCTCTATATAATATTTGTTATTAGCATTTGTCTTGTGGAATGAGTTGATGTCTTACTGGGTGGGTGTAGTTGTTGTGCTAGCTGTATGCAGCTCGTAAAAGCTCATGTCCATGTCAATCGATAAGGCCTTGGGTCCATGGATGGACCTGGATTGACGACTGCTGTATGATGGTCGCAGCAGTCGGGGGGGAGGGTAAGATTGTCTGTTACTGATGGTCGCTCATCCAGTGACTAGCCATGCCTGATGTTGCTTAACTTCACAGAAGTTGTGGTTAGTGAAAGCCCATCAGCCCACGGCCTCCCCCAAAAATTTTGACTGAAAATTGGCACAAGCTAGTTTGAAGAGTGCCTTGTGCCAGCCATCACGTGAAAAATAAATTTTTGCAATGACTCATAAAAATTTACCATACTTTTCAGATGATCTTCATATTTTGATGTAAATTATTAAAATTGCCGTATTATTTGATGCCTGTAATCCATTTTTCTTTTCAGAATCTTCAGGATCCGTGAATTCGTGTTGCGTGAAAAAAATTGCATTTCTTTTCGATTCAACTTTAACTGCCTTTTTGATGATGGGCAATCTTTCGCCTGTAAGTGTTTTGTAAACTAATTGACAGAAATGTTAGATGCCCAACTTAATTCTGGTGGACGTAATTCATAAATTAGTTGTACTTTAATCATTTTATACATTTGTACGCAATTTCAAAAATGTTTGTTCATTACTTTGTGATGCTCTTAACCCCAGTTGAGCAGTAAAACCTCATGTGTTCCTTAATCAATGTTGATTGCGGTATCTATTCAACACTGCATTCACCCCCTCGCTAATTTCAAATATGAAAGAGCTTAAGAGAACGCTGTTGAATATTTCCCTGTGTTCTACGTAAACAATTGTCTATGATTTAAGCTCCATCTGAACAGTAATAATCATAAGA
>JAHWFO010067437.1:0-11137 GCA_023313115.1 Rhysida immarginata
CGTCCACCGAATCGTCGTCCACCGAATCGTCGTCCACCGAATTGTCGCGTCCACCGAATTGACGTTCACCCAATTGTCGCGTCCACCGAATTGTCGTTCACCCAAATGTCGTCCACCGAATTGTCATCCACCCAATTGTCGGGCTCCCCTCTTTGCCATAGTGCTGGTGAATTGTTTAAACCCATAGGCAATCGCTTAAACTGAAATTTGGCGTCCGGGGTACTGAACGATGTTTTGGCAGAATCGCTAATTTCAAGTTGAAAATAGCCTTGATTCGCATCTAATACACTGAAATATTTCGCCTTTCCTAACTGACTCAACGTTTCATTCATGTTGGGTAAAGGGAATGAGTCAACAGTTGTAACCTTGTTCAAGTTACGATAGTCTACAATGAATCGATAAGACCCATCCTTTTTCTTTACTAATAAAGCTGGTGCATTCCAAGGGCTAGAGCTGGGTTCAATGACCTGATGTTTTAACAAGTTATCTATCATTTCCTTCATGATACCTCTCTGCGAATAAGGAATTCGGTATGGGGGCTGAGCTACAGGGGGGGATGACCCAGTATCAATCCTGTGGTGTTCGATCTTACAGCATCCCAGGTCCCACTCATGATGCGATAATGCGCCATTAAATTCATACAACAGGTTTTCCAATGGTATTCTTTTGTCCGATGTTAAATGCTCTAAATGGAATAATTTCAAAAATGCTTCTTTTGTTAATTTTGATTCCCTTCCTTCTTCTATGGAGGAACTTAATTCCACCTTCTCCTCCTCTGCCTCGCTCAGATGCCCAATGGTTTTATTTGCCGGTATTGTAATGGTCTCTCCTGAATAATTTAATATTCGAATTGGGATTGTATCCCTTTGCGATACTTTGACTAGTACTTTTGCTGCTAACAACCCTGACTCTGAAAGATCTTTTGGCTCCAACACTCCTATTCGCTCTTTATACTCTTGACTCGCCAACCTGCCTTCACAAACAGATTCTGAATAAGGGGGAATGGAAATTTTGCTTTTACTACGAACAGGAACGGTATCCATAAATGCTCTGATATTTGTAATCTCCGAGGCGCCAGCCCTACAGTCTATTCTCAATTGGATGCCCACGAATGGGATGTCTGTATCCATCGCCTGTAACAATCTATCGTGAAAATTGATGACAAATCCATATTTGGAGAGTGCATCTCTGCCTAATATAGCTTGATATGGTATTTCTTCTCTTCTTTTCCAAATATAACATTTTAACACATACTTTTTGTTACCAAATTTAAATTTAATTGAATATATTCCCGTCGTGGGGAAGTTATGCCCCGTTACTCCAACCAATTTTATAGCGGGTTCTTTAACCTCGGTAACTTTATATCCCAATTCAACTAATTTCTGTACTACATCCTCACCTAATAGAGTAACTTTTGCTCCACTATCAATCAGGAATTTTACTTTCACCTCTCCTAATGTGCCTTCAAGCATTAATTCTCCGGGATCCTCCGAAATGTGTGCCATCTGTAACGTTTCTCCTATATCTGTTTCCTTCTCTTCCTTTCCTTGGGGAGGGGGGCTGATCGCACGCTCGTGTGTCTGAGTCGCCTTTGTTAATTTGTTTCCCCCTTTTTGCTCTTTTTGTAACCTTTCCTTGCAATAACGGATCGAATGCCCTTCTTTTGAACAATAATAACAGTTTACTCTGTGAAACGCTTTATTTACGCAATCCTTTCTTTTATGCCCTTTTAAATGGCAATTATAGCAGATGATCTCTACACGCTTTCTTCGCATGCCTCGCCCTCGCTCTGCGGTCGAACCTCGGCCTAATTGCGGCGGATTTCTCCGTGCGGGCGGTCGGTAATACTCGCTCGGCCTTCTTTCGCTTACAGTGCGCTCTCGGTAGGTATTCGTGCTTTCTTTTCTACGCAATCGGTTCTCTATGCGCCTACTGATTTGTTCCTCTGCTTCTGGGCTCAATGACACAATAGTTTCTTTCTCAACTGGATGGAAAACATAACCTTCTAAACCCCATTTCTTAACAATTTCCTCTTCTTCCTCCGCTTGTTCTATTGCTTGTTTCAAATTCTCTGGTTTCTTAAACATAACAACTCTTCTTACTGGTGGCAACAATCCTTCTACAAAATGCTTTAAAATTTTTTCCTCTAAGATCTCTTGAGCATATGCACGCTTTATTTCTACTAGCGTTCCCTCTCCTACTATCTTATGCTTTGTTTTATTTCCTAGACTCTGTACCCGGGTCGCATACTGGCGGACTGATTCTTGTACACCTTGTTTACATTCTCTAAATAATCTTTCATTTTCTCCTCTAAACTCCTTTCCAAATCGCTCTTTTAATGCTTTTCTGAATGCTTCATAAGTATTTAACGATTTCATCTCTCCATCTTCCTTACAATAGAAATATGCGTCCCCTGTTAGCTTAATTTTAGCAACATTATATCTAGTTTCCGCTCCCCAATTCATTACTTTTCCAATTTCATCTATTCGCAAAAAAAATTCCTCTGAATCCGTAGATCCATCATATGGCTTTATTTCGCCTGCTAGCGCAAATGACTGCAACACAGGGGCTTGATTCATCTTGACTTATTTTGTTAGCTTATCTCTAAAATTATAATTTACCAATCGTGCCTTTCTTTCGTCTCAGGTCTTAGTTTTGCTTCAATAATTACTCCACAAATGTAGGCATGTAATTAATGCAACTATTATG
The DNA here is from genome assembly GCA_023313115.1 of Rhysida immarginata. Taxonomy (NCBI): domain Eukaryota; kingdom Metazoa; phylum Arthropoda; class Chilopoda; order Scolopendromorpha; family Scolopendridae; genus Rhysida; species Rhysida immarginata. The sequence continues at coordinate 2,710 of JAHWFO010067437.1, forward strand.
CCTATGTAAATACTCTTATTTGAATATGCCTAATCAAATCACTACAATATCTTGATATCCTGTCGCACTGCGTCAATTTATGTAGGGTTTCTGGGGATAATATTCATAGATTTATGGTCGAGTAATTTATTATAATTATGTTAGGTAAAAGACTGCGCCAGTGAATTATACTATTCACAAAGTTTATGATAATTTAGGGTTTATCCCACTTACATAAAAGATACCTCCGCTTAAACAGGCCCGGCCTAGAGGAAAGAATAGGCACTTAGACTGACTTAACAATTTAACATATAATGTTTATTTAATGTTCAACAAATGTATATAAAACAATATTGTATGGAAGGTAAAGCAAATGATAAGAATAATTTAAGATATGAATTTCAACTTGGTCAAGCTCCAATTAAGATCCAAATTAAATAATACAGTTTGTAATTAAGAAATGACTTGTGGCAATTTGACTAATTATATGTTTCAATGAGTAATCACAATTCCAAATAATAACTTAGTAATTAAATTGTGTGGTATACAACTGAATGATTATCAATTAAGGATTCCTTTAGACTAAACTTATAAGACAATGATCAAAAGTTCTGGGTATAACAATAATGATAGATTAGCAATAGTAATATGTAAATTAGGTATTATGTAATTCTCAATTGTTCGATTATATAATTTCTATCTCTGTCTTTCCCACTGTTTGATAGAATAATCCGTTCCCAAAATATGAATGTAATATATAAAATAGAAAGAATGAAATCATGTGAGGAATTAAAGAATTGGCCATTGAGACATTAAATTGGAAATGGGCTATACCGTGTCTTCTCAATCTGTCCGCTCTTTCGTCCTCTCTGATACCACAGCTTGGCGGGAGGGGGGTCGTCCTCTTCCAACGGAGTGGCTCACAGGAAGATCGTCTCTGGCTTCTTGTACTGGATCTGGGTACTCCACAGGGCTCGGTACACATTCTTGCAACATCCCTCACAAACCATGAAATTATTGGAATTGATGACGCTGGTTCTCAGCTCCATAGAAACTCTTCAAAAACACCTCGATAACGCGAGCTAACTAACATTTCAATCTGACGGTTACATTTTCATAAACTACAACTCAAACTGGATTAATACTAAAATTTAAAACTTCCCATCTGGAATCCTAGGATTACCAGATGGAGGCCGAATCAGTATATAAATTTATGAGTCTTCGCCGTACACTCGGCTACGGGAATCGTTACATTGCTACTGACTAAAATCTTTCACTTAGCATAACTGAACTAACAATTTCGATTTCAACAACCAATCAAACTTCGGCATCCACGTGATCATTCCCTGTTTCTATTCTCTCTTCAAGATCCAAAGTTCAATCCTTACATTCATCTTTCTTGCTTTCTATCTGTTCATCCGGTTTCCGATTCGCTTGTCCTACTCTGGCCATACAACTTCTATCCTTGAATATGATTCTAACGATCAAAACAAAGCTGTGTAAACTGACCCTTGCTTTCTCCTTCTGACAAACCTTAAAACTTGGCTCCTTATTAACAACTCCTTACACCCACGCATAAAAAATATTTAAAACAATTAATAAACTTTACTTAATCTTTCTCTACATGAAACTCTTCTAAACTTTATATAAACTCTTAACTTCTGAATCTAAATAGACAATCCTGAAAGCGAATAATAAAATAGCTCATTTGCATAAATAATCTGAATATTCAAATTCTAGCTAATTAATTCTCAAAACCTTACAAATACCTCCCCCTGCAAGAAAAGCCTCGCCCCGAGGCGGTACCTTTACCTGAAATCCTCTGGGCGGTCTTGCTTCTCCGCAGCATCTTCCATGATGAAGCGAGACAGATCGAGTCGACGCCGGCAAGCCTACATCTCAAATGGCAACTAAAAATACTCAAAAAGAAATTATTTACTGATAATGTATAATATAAGCAATTTCCTTTAACAAGAAAAATCGGTTAGGCAGTTCCTAACTATCATGAAATACTAAGGTATTATAAAGTGTATAAGGACACCAATAATATGTAACTTAATTACTACTTAAATATAAATGAAACTATAGGCCTTCTTAATGAAAATTTTGTGCACAACATTGGAAGTTTCCTATCACACAGTTCAAAAGTTCTTAATACTCTATATAGTTTTTTCTCAATACACAGTTCACTAAAGTTCAAACACAACATAAAGTTCACTGGAATTCACTGAATACAGGAATTCAATACTATGTTAGAAAACACAAAGCAACATATCATTTAAGGAATACTTCAAAGTACTTGATAATTTGTGGCACAAACTTGCTTCCTGAACAGGGAAAGTCATAAAGTTCAAGTTTCTTCTCTTCCGCGTTGGATCTCCGGTTTCTGGATCAGGAACAATCTCAGGCGTCCTTCACTGGCATCATCTACTTTGAGGGTGTGGTCCTCAAGCGTCAGTTGACGTGCAGTGTCGGTTGACTCGGGAGATTCGTCAGGTTTTCCTAAAAGCCAACTCATTCCAAATGTCTCGGCCAATTTAAAAAATTTTTATTAAAGAATAGAAAAAGAATAGAGAATGAATGGAGTAAATGTTGTATTCCCATATATAATTTTGTTCAATGTTTAAATGTGTTCGATACCAAATTTCTATTCAAAGCAATGAATAAATAGATTAATATGTGCATGTAATCTTTTACTAATTCTAATTTTCATATATATGTATTCGCGCGCAAAATCGGTATTGTGTCGAGGAAGGGGGGGTTCGGAGCTCTTAAACAACTCTTGGACAATAGCTCAAGTACAACAATAACACATTAATAGCTAAGCACCCACCATCCCGTCTTGTCATCTGTAGTGAACAAGGGGGTGACATTTACTTATTATTAAGCTAGAGAGTAGATAGGCTAACCCATAGTTTAACAAAAGAATCAGCTCTAAAATCAAAATATCAACTTAAAAAGATGTATCATATATCTTAAGTGTGAATCGATTGCTCATATATTGTCTGGGATAATATGTAAACATCGTATAATCTTGTTCAATTTATCATTCATGTAAATTTTCTATTTCTGATAAAATTTCTCTTCATTTATTTCTTTATTCGAGGAAGTTAGATTCTCCTTTCAGTGCTAATCCGGGAACAATAGTTAAGACAGGTTCCATTCACAAGGAAAAGGGTCGACTAGGTTTGTTTAGCTGTCTCTGATTATCTAGGTCACCAGCTGGTCAAGCTTATCAATTGGAATGTCGGGTATAAATCTTGAAAGAAATAAAATTTTCTAAAACTGTTTCCTAGATAATAATAATCAATAAGCTCTAAAGGAGTGCGGATTTCTTCATTAAATTCCTATTTAGAACATGAATCATTATCTTAGTCTCATAATCGGAAATTTCTCTTAAAACTGAAAGAAAATTTAAGCATGAGTTGTATATGGTCTCCATAGATAGCGTTACTTCCTGAGGCTCTTCCTGTTCGGACCTTCCATTACGTTCTCCTGCTCGGACCAGCTGAAAACAAAACAACGTATTATTCATACACTGCCACAAGGAATATTACCATCACTAATAAACGTTTCTATTAGGAATGAGTGTTTGTTTCATGTAAATACTTTTTAATAATGAGAAATATATGCTTGTATAACTATAAGATCGATCTCGCGCCATGCGGCGAATGGAGAACAAAGACTTTGAAATGAATACATCAGCGATTGAATAGCTTTGACCTACGCTATTATAACAAGGACTGGAATAATGTATACTATTCGTTCTGGGCTGGATTTTATCGCTTCTCTTCAGGAATTTCATACGGATAATGTTCGATCGTACAAGTGAATCGCCGAAATGCCACAAGTTCGTGCCGCGGGGGTGATCAGTCCACGCTTCACGAACGACGGGCCAGGCTGTCCATACGACAACGATTGACGCATCGCTATGGATCGTTTCTTCTATTCACGATATCAACACATTCTGATGTCCAGGCATCCAGGTAGGCCAAATATTTATTTACCAAGATTTAATTTCTGCTTAACTACTCTGAAAAATATTACTGTTCCAATGCTAAAACGGTCTCTTTGATCTTTCCTTAGGAATGAAGATCGGAGTGGCTCAGATCTAAACGAAAAATACAACTCGGTTTCAATTGCATCTGTGCATGTTGGGAACTAATAATAAAGTTTATAACTTAACATTAAAATGGGCTACAACTCCTCAATTTGTCTTGCACAAAAAAATTTTAACTTCTTAAATATGATTCAAGGATCTTTAGCTCCTTTAAGTGTGACCTCTAAAATCTATCCATGTGTATACAAAGTACTAGGGTTCATTAAAGATACAAAATTACTATCGCATAATTAATAATCTATACCCTTTTTAAGTAGGTGACTTTACTGTTAAATGAAGTGTTAATGAGGATATGTCTGCTAAAATACTTCCAAAATGTTATAGCAATCGGTTCTTCTGATTGTTCTCATAATGTCGAAGCATAAATTTACACGTAAGCATTAGAGTAATTATAAATATTAAGGAACAATAGAATTCAAGTACTGGGGTAGGGTAGCTAAGCCTACCTCCGAACTATGGAATTCAACGTCATAAAATCTACTCACTGATTCTGGGTTATCTTTCTCTTGCTCTCTGTTACTCTAAAGAGGGTTGAAGAGGAGGGGCGATGTCTCGCGACCTCTCTACAACATCTTCTAGTCCGCTCCCGTTTGGCATGCTCAAGGGGGGACTTCTCCAATCTGCTTAAACATGATATCTCTAAGGGACTGGTATGCTAAGGCCTTATAATTATATCTCCAGGTGTATGAATCACATTTCTTTACTCGGAAAAGCAATCTGTCTTGTTTCACAGCTTCTGGGTGATTGCTCGATTCTGTAATTTTTAATTTTGCTCCAACCATAAAAAATTTCTCGGTAACTACCCCTTCGACACAATACTGTGACTTAATTCTAAATTGTTTGTTAAACTATAACAATGCGCACACGCTCGCATGAGCAACATTATTAAATGCCAAAACTAGTCTGAAAAAACATAAATCAACAGCTTCTTCGGGATGACCATGAAAAGGGCATCGATTGTAATTCAACTCCTCAAAAAAATTGTTATACATAATACATGTTCATGTCGCTACCTCCCAAAAGTTTGCACCTGTATCCCACTAACCTTAGTAGTAGGTAACAAGCAACTTCAGAAGGCAACGGCTTTCATGTTTAACTGAACAGTTTAATTTTCTAATAATTAATAGCACAAACTGTTGCTATTACTTCTGTACTACAATATCTACATTACTGAATATTCCATAGTCATAAGCTTCAACTCTCTGGAATCAATACGATTCAAAGTCAATCCAAGGGCCATAATAATGTTAATTATAAGGTAAGTTTCTCATAATGTAAATTAAAAAAACTACAACGAAATTACTGCTCTACTCCTATTCTGCGCGTTATCCTTGGGTAAAACCTAAATGCTCGCAGACTATGGCTCTAATTATCTTACAGATAAGTTCTGAGAGGGGAGGGGTACCAACAGTCTCCGTAGAGGCTGGGGCGGAAAGGGTTTCTATCAGGGCGGTGACTTTATGGCGTTCTCCGGAGCTCGGTACACGGTTGTCTTCATTCAGACAAACTTCTTCCCTTTCCACGGGTGCTGGTTGTCTCAATAACTCGTCAATAACGTTAGTGTCATCTCCAGGTGGGTTTCTTTCGAATATTTCAGTGGTTCTTTTATCTTGAACGGACGGCAAAACCCAAGGCACTTCGGGAACGCTTCCTCTCGAATGCAACATATACGGATGGGAGGGGGGTGCATTTACTGCTCTCCCGGCCTCATTGCTTCCTCCTGGGACGGGTGGTGGCCTCGCGGGCTCCACGTTCGGCTCGGCTTCTGGCATCGCATGGGGCGGTAGGAACGAATCCTCTTCGGGACAAGTCGACGGCGCCTGGGGCTCGGGTGGCGCGGCTACTGGAGCTCGGACTCGTCTTTCCCTGCGGCGTGGCTCTTGGGGCAGGTCTCCTATCTTCGGCTTTATGCGGTTTGCATGGACGACCTTAGTTTTTCCCGTTTTCACATGCTTGATCAGGAAGTTAACTGGAGAGTACTGGTCAATTATCTGATATGGTCCCTCATAAGTAAGGTGCAATTTCTTTACCAATCCCGGTTTAATTTGTGGGACTGCTAAATATACGAGGTCGTCAACCTTAAATGAATAAGGCTTGTGACGCTTATCGTGATATTCTTTTCTTTTCTTGTCCTATTCCTCTCGAATTTTGTCCACAAGATCGAACGCATTCTTGATGTGAGCTTCAATTTCGCATCGATAATTTTTGTCAACGCCATAATATGGTCTTCTCGGTGCGGTGATGATATCACCAGGGAGGATGGGATCTCTCCCGTAAAATAACAGAAAAGGGCTTTCGCCTAAAGAAGAATGTGGACTCGTGTTATACGCAAACATACAGAACGACAGCCATTCTGGCCAGTCTCTTTGACTTTTTTCGACATAATGACGTATCATCTGTATTAAGACTTTGTTTAGTCTTTCGACAATTCCGTTTCCGGCGGGATGATACGCTGTGGAGAACAGTTTTTTAATACCCAATATCTTGCAAACTTCTCGTAGAAGTTCAGAAGTAAAGTTAGATCCTCGGTCGGTCAACAATTGGATTGGAATGGAATGACGATTAAAAACACTGGTGACTAATGCCTTAGCCACTGTTTTCGCAGTTCAATGGAACAGCTTCCGAATATCTCGAATAATGGTCTGTGACCACTAAAATATACTTATAACCTTCATAAGAGGTTGTAATTGGTCTCAAAATTTCGGCGGCAATACGGTAGAATGGATGTTTCACTGGTGGAAAACTTTGTAAAGGCTGTTCTTTACGTTTAGGTCGAGCTGCATGAAGCTGACAACTTTCACATTCAGCACAATATTTCTGAATATCTGCTCGCATAGTTGGCCAATAATATTGTTTGTCAATTTTGACTCGCATCTTCTTTGATCTGATGTGTCCACTGGATGGTATATTGTGAAAAAGATATAAAACATGGTTTCTTAAACTATTCGGAATGACAACTTGTTCCCAAATCTCCTTTCTATCTTGTGATCTTTTTATGTGATACAATACGTCTTCATCATCCATGAAAAAGTTTTCTTCCTTGTCTGGCCAATCGGGAGGGGATGGTTTCACGCCAATGCCCTTGAAATAGTCTCGAATCCCTCTCCACTCCTTCTCCAACTGCTGTTTCCTGGCTATTTCCTGCTTACATATCAGCAGCTCGTATTCTGTCACTGCTGAGATAGGAACTCGTGAGAGTCCCTCGGCATTTGTGTTTTTAATGCCGGGTTTATGTACAATATCAAAATTAAATTCGGATAACGACAATGCCCAGCGGGCAAGTTTCGAAGTCGGGTCTCTGAGATTGAATAGCCACGAAAGAGGACGATGATCGGTTTGTACTGTGAATCTATTTCCGTCCAAGTACACTCTAAATTGCTTAACGGCATAAACCACTCCCAAACATTCTTTTTCGATCACCGAGTAATTCAGTTCACTCTTTTTTAACAAACGACTGCAATACGCAATAGGGTGTTCCTTTCCATCGAAGCGCTGGGATAATACTGCACCTAACGCATACGAGCTAGCATCTGTTGCAACTATAAATGGTTTAGTAAAATCCGGACTTTTTAATATTGGTGCTGAAACTAAGAGTTGCTTAAGGTTTAGGAATACTTTCTCTACTTCATCGGACCAAATGAAAGGTGTGTCTAATTTAGTTAATTCAGTTAATGGCTTTGCAATGGCACTGAAAGATTTCACATGTCTCCTGTAATAATTTGCCAACCCCAAGAAAGATTGAATTTCTTTAACATTCTTTAGCCTAGGGAAATTTTTTACAGCTGTTATTTTTTCTGGATCAGGAGCAATACCATGCTCCGAGACAATATGACCTAAGAATTTAACTTCGTCATTGAGAAATTGACACTTACAATTGAGTTTGAGATTTGCTTCCTGTAACCTTATAAACAACATCTTTAAACTGTCTAAATGTTCAGCGAATGTCTCATTAAATGTAATGAAGTCATATAAGTAACAGAGAATACGGTCCTGTAGACCTCTGGCTATGAAATTGGCGGCTCTTTGCCGGGTCTACGACAATTGGGTGGATGACAATTGGGTGGACGACAATTGGGTGAACGACAATTGGGTGAACGACATTTGGGTGGACGCGACAATTGGGTGAACGTCAATTCGGTGGACGCGACAATTAGGTGAACGACGATTCGGTGGACGACGATTCGGTGGACGACGATTTGGTGAACGTCAATTTGGTGGACGACAATTGGGTGGACGCGACAGTTGGGTGGACGTCAATTGGGTGGACGCGACAATTGGGTGAACGTCAATTGGGTGGACGCGACAATTGGGTGGACGTCAATTGGGTGG
>JAHWFO010067442.1:10349-39859 GCA_023313115.1 Rhysida immarginata
GAACAAACTATCACGACCGTTTACTTTTTACATTTGTAAACAAACGAAGGTATTATACTGTTTCTGAATGCTTTGAATAATAACTTTCTTTAAATTAGAAGCAATGTATTCACGATCTTTTACCTGTGAGTTGAAACAATTCGGACAGAGTGAGAGGGAGGAGACGTAATTTTAATAGATTTGTATTCTTGTAGGAATAAATTATTTGCAAAGGCTGTATTTACACTAATGCTAGTAAGCGTCAATATAACTCTCTACATAAATTTCTTTTTTGTTTTAAATATTCATAGAAATTTAAGACTTCTTCGGATTAATAAATAACAGGAAAATATTTGTTTTTTTAACATGGACCTTCTTGGATCTAATTAAACTTAGAATTTAGAGTTAACTGGCAGTATTATACAATATCATCCGCTAGATTTGACACATAGCTGACTTCGTCGTGGATTTACTAATGACGTCTCAAATAGATTTTGAGAACCGCAACTTCGGAGCACAGCGACCATGAAGGTCTGTCAACTGGGAGATGGACATCTATGGCGAGGAAAAGAACAAAATACAATAACATATTAGTTCATTTTTCACCAAAAACTCCAGCTCACCTCCAAACATTACGCTGTTAAGGGTAACGGAATAAAGCTTTCAGTAAATTATGGTACTTGCTTACGAGACGCGACGAATGCGTTACACGACAATGATAACAGGTATCTGCCAGCGAAGCGCGATTAGCCAATGGCATCACCTTCCAAATAGCTCCGCTCCAAACGTGAAACAACGGGGTATTTGCAAGGATGGCTCCTGACTCCCACAACGGAATTGCTCTGGAATAACCAGCGTCTTGGAAAAGTCTTTCTGTTAGTCGAGGTCCTCCTGTACCCACCAATTCGTGCTGTTGGCGTCGTTTCCCAGCGTCATTGACTCTTGTGCTCTGCTCATGAACGATAAGTAATAACGTTGTCGTGAAGCTGATCGTGTAGGGTGCCCACGCCTCTTTTTTTTACAAGAGCTATCTGACTCAATTCCGATATGAATCTTGGAGCTCCCTTTAGCAAAGCTACTATTGCGATTGTATACTGTTCGTGATTAGTAACAGGCTGCAAGCACTCGTGAAATATATCCAATAAAAGAAGGAAACTTTTGGGTGGTTCCCCTACCTTGGCTGTGTATTTGCTCCAAGTTATTTGTATGTCGCTGAGGTCCTCTCCTAGTTAGCGTGTTTCTCCTTTTATCACCATTGCCACATATCTGTTCGTTGCTATTCGTTAAAACCATGGCAGCTGTTACACAATATAACTCCCTCCCATTACGTCTCCTCTGGCATATCTTGGCCCTTTTCCTTCCTTCCCTCTTGTTTGCTATTCCAACTGTCGTGTCTCGTTCCCTTCTAACTTTTCTTTCTTTTTTTTTATTTTTTTTTTACAAATTTTCAATTTCTCACCTACTTCATCCTTATTATCTAATCCCGAGGAGTCTCTCAGTTTCTTCCTTCTGATTAATCTTACACTTTCATGACGGGTTCCTATCCGAGAATACGGGCTCACGGCCAAACCTCCTTTCTAAGCCGAACGATGTTTTTTTTTTTTTTGTTCTTGTCATCAACTCCATGTGATTTTTCCTCCCACTGTATTTGATGACGTGACACCATCCCGCCATGAAACTCTGACGATAATCCGTACTTCTCGTACGCGAGCCTTTAATATTACTCTTATAATTTCTTGACAGAGCTTAATCTTTTTTCTGAGTCCATCTTGGCTTTCTTCTAATTCTCCTTTGACTTCTTTTTAACTGTTCCTAGACTTCTTTTTGAATTGACTGTCTTTCTGAAAAGGATCTATGTCTATGTTAGTATTTTGCCTCTTACCATCTTGAGACTGCATTATCTTTTGGGTAATCTGTCTTCTCCTCGTCCTCGGTGTGCGACTATTCGGTTTAGTTTTTTTATTAGAACGCTGTCTTTCCAGTTCCGTTTTGCTGTTGAGAGGCGGCAAATATTTGCTAAATCTCTTAGTGCCTCCTTGATGCTTGTTCTGAAATAAAACAAATTTCTTATTAGATCCATGCTTAGACTAAAACTGTAATTGTTTTCATGATATTTTCTTTCAGTATGTTCATGTTTACTTCTGTTAGATTTATTTCTATTAAAATAACTGTTTTCTTTTTCCTTCATCCCTCGTGATCTGAAATTATAATATGCATTTAATTTTCTCCTTATTACTTTACTTTACTTCTCTTGTGTTTGGACCCCTATTCTTCATAGATATACAGGGTATTTCGTAATTTGTGTCCCATCTTTAGGTTCAAATAACGACTCAAGGGGAACAGATTGGGGGAAAATGAATAGTGATTATTTGGTTTTAATGTCCCCTAATTCAGAATAAAAACATTTCGCGTCCCTGGGGGTGAAGGGGTAAATTTTGAAAATTTTAATTTTGTATGGGTAGGGGTTAGACCCCATGTGCTATTTAGAAAGTTGTAGAGCATCATGTAAAATGTGGGTTTAGCAAAAAATCCGGTGAAAAAATCTCATCCTCTGCCCTTTATCGAGTGGGTAAAGTGAAAGGTATGGCTAGCTAATGTAGACAAAAACAGGAAAACTCATTACAAACTTACATTTCCCATTTCCCATGTACAGTTTTCAAATTTCATAATGTTTTTCCTGGGGGGAATAGCCCGGTCGTGTTTATTAGCTTTTCAGGGTAAAGACTCATTCATTCTCATTAATTTTCCAAATGCAGGCCCTACTGTTTTCTAATAAGTATGGTTTTTGTCCACATCGGCTAGCCATACCTTTCACTTTACCCACTCGATAAAGGGGGCAGGGGATGAGATTTTTTCACCGGGATTTTTGCTAAACCCACATTTTACATGATGCTCTACAACTTTCTAAATAAAACATGAGGTCTAACCCCAACCCCTACAAAATTAAAATTTTCAAAATTTACCTCTTCACCCCCAGGGACGCGAAATGTTTTTATTCTGAATTAGGGGACATTAAAACCAAATAATCAATATTCATTTCCCCCCAATCTGTTCCCCTTGAGTCGTTATTTGGACCTAAAGACGGGACACCAATTATGAAACACTTTGTATTCTTCTGTACTTTGGGTTTGCTTTGCGAAATGCGGCCTATTTCCCGAAGTTCCTCTGAACCATAACTCAAGTTATCCTCTTGAGTTCTTTGTTGCTTAAGATGAACTTTCGTCGTAAGATGCGAGGATCCACTACTTCTCTCCATGTTGCCTTCTTCAATTTCCTCATTTCATGCTAATACTAGCTTGAGTTAATCGAGCACTTCCCACAAAAGTACTTTTCCTTTATTGTCGATTGCTCCAAGATCCTCTCTCTTCACCTGTTATTCTAGGCAACTTTTTATCCCTTCTCTGCTTATCTCCTACGTCTAAACTTATTGAAGAAGCTGTAATTTTCGTTTTCAACGCCTTAACTCGTATTTTTCTTTTGGAAACTAACGTCATATTTAATATACAGTGCCCTGCCAAAAGTATCCGGATACCCCTATATATAGACGTTTTGTCGAATATATAGAGAAATACTTGACGAGTTATCCTGAATTTCAGGGGTGCAAAGGCCATGTTACACCTCATATATTTCAGCGAAGATTTTGCCCGAAGGCAAATAGGGGACCAGCAACAAATTGAACAAAAAATTGACAAGATGTAAAAAATAATGCTTGAAATGCGTTGTAGCTGTAGCATATGATTATGAGGCGTCTTTTACTTATCTGTATGAGAATAGCACGTATATTCATGGAGATACAAAGTTATTTTTTTAAAAATGCAAAATTTTTTGGCATGCATCGTTTTCAATGCCATTTTCAGGAAACTTGACAAACCACAGTAGAGACAATACTCTGCAATCAGAATATAAAAATATTAAATATTTGATGAAATATGAGCATTTTTACTAAATAATGTCTATCTGCGCATGCACAACCATTACTTAAAATGCCGCTTGCATAATTTATTAGCCAAATGTATAAAAAGCCCAAGCAAATATCGTTAAAATTCCGGAAGATATCGCCGATAGAATGAGTTGAATTTCACTTGCTCTCAAAAATAAACAAAACGTTAAGGGGTTTTCTCCAAATTTTTATTTTTATTTCGGACACCAGTGTCAACTTCTTCTCCTTACGGTGACATGAAGTCAATAAATCAAAAACATGGATCTGACCAAACACTAAACAAATTTTTATGCAAATTTCATTGCATGGTCTATCCCATTCAAATTGTGGATAAAACTTATACTGAAATATATATTTTAACAATGCCGAAGGCAAAACCTCTCTCAGATTTTGAAAAGAGTCAAATTCGTGCTTTTTATATTCCCGACAATCTGCTAAACAAATTGCAAAAGCAGTGGGTAGATCACACAATATGATACTGAAATACATGTATTTGGATTTGGGTGATCAATACATCGTAAAGAAATCTATCGCAGGCGCAGAAACTTACAGCAAGCCAAACAAGAGTTATCGTATGTGAAATAAGTGTAAACAATGCTTCTTTGCGATCTCTTGCGAATTTACCAGACATACAGATGTGCAAATCTGCAATTGCCAATGTAGTGTATCGATCTAGCAATCAGCAATTCAAGAAGAGGAAGCAACGACCTGTTCTGAAATCTTGCCATAAGGATAAGTGATCGGTGTGGGCATGAGAAAAAGGTCAAAGGAAGAAAATGCTTAGGAATGTGGTGTAGAGCTATGAAAAGTCGGTGGAAGTTCAATCTCGACGAGTTTCAGACAAGTTTCAGTTCTACTGGCATGATATCCGCAAAGATGAACAAGTCTACCCAAAAAGGCAACAAGTCTTATAGTATGGGGTGCATTTGGATTATATGGAACGTCGAAATTAGCTTTCATCGATGGACGAATGAATGCAGTGAAATATCAGCAAGTGCTAGAACAGTACTTGTTGTCATTAGGAGAGACAATGGAAGGTCGCAACTCGGAGATCCAACAAAACAACGCCACCGTCCACAATGCAAAGATTATACCCAGGAGTGAATATAATGAACTCACCAATATCTCCAGATCTAAATCCAATGGAGATATTATGCTTGAAGTATGCTGGTTCGAGAAGTTTGCAAATGAGGAAAGCACTATTCAAAAGTGGAAGATTTGAAGAGTTCTGTTGCGAAGAATGGGAAAAATTGTAAGATACATTCTTAAAAGGATTTGTTGAGACAATGCCAAGGGAACTTTATTAGATATTAAGTTATGGGTTTTAAAAATATGGACAGTGAAAATTTTATTTTTTCAGTTTATTTTTTTCTAATTATTATTTTTGCATTTTTAAAAGCATGTCATGAAATATACAGTATGTGTTATTTTGAGTGGTTTTACATCTTTTCTATGCACCTTAATTCTGCTTCTAACTCCTAAATTTATACAATCCTTATCCATTACATTCTCCTTTCATTATGTATGATTTTAGAGACATTCGAGAGATCAGTTTATTTCAAATAAGGTTTTTTTATATCTTTGCAGTAAATTTCATCAGTTGACTTGTGCCTACATATCAACCCAAATTGCATTATATCCACGTTACATTATAGGAATTAAAATACTTTTTAAAACTTCATTTAAAAATAATCATTAATCTTTTTTTAATTTATGTTTAAAATAGTTTACTCAATTACTGGATTGGTTTAAATGATGAGCAGAGAGAAGGGAACTTCATATACGCAGATGGGAAACCGCTTGGATATTTCAACAAATGGGCACCAGGCCAGCCTGACAATGCTCTGAGACTGGAACACTGTGTGGAGATGACAATCAGCTCAAATTTTCTATGGACGGACACATACTGCGCAGGCAAAGCACTATTTATCTGTCAATTAAAAAGTAAGTACTAAAAAATTGTTTACAATAAGATTTTCATAGAAGAAAATTAAAATTTGTCTTTATTCATCGCTTTTCTTATTAGATATGACATACTCTGTTATTGTGATATGTTTGAAGAAGTTTCTTCAGTTTCTTTATTATCTTCTGTTTGAGTTATACTCTGTTATTGGGCGATCTTTATTTTAGTTTTATTCTGTAAGATGACTTTTTTCATGTGTTCTATGAAAAAAATTTATGTTAATTAAGGAAAAAGGTTCTACCTTGCAACAGTAGGAATTTATTAGGGAGACGTGTTTGGGTCTTCAACCATTCTCAATCAGCATATAGTAAGAGGCTTAAGATCTACGATTTCTGATATGAAGAAGCTGATGGAAGAAATTTTAATTAGTTACACCAGGGAGGAAGGATGGGGAGAGGGAGGAACAACTTCGCCACATTGGTACACCAATTTCCAATAAGGGTGCCCTTCATTGCCTTTGCTCTCTCAGCAAAATTTCCTTTGCACTTTCTATAAAATTAAGAACCGTAATATACGTAGAAAGTACAGAATGTAATTGTCTTATTTTCTGAAATTTCAATTACTTAATTTTTTAATGCAGATTTAAAGATAAGGAAACCTTTTTAAAGCTAATGTAAATGCGTAATTTTCACTTGAATCTTTTTAAAGGTGCCCTTGAATTTTCTATTTCCGATTATTTCCCTATTTTTCTCTTTTATACATTTCCATCTTCTTTTAATCACTGACCCTACCTCCTACTCTTAAAGACTTGTTACTCACAATCGCCTAGCAATATTTCAATCTTTCTCAGATCTTACTAATTGGTTAGAGATTCTCGGTGATAGCGATGAAATTGATACCCTCTTTGAAAACTTCCTTTCCCATGAGCAATAGGATAGTATTGTGGATAACGACATCTTCATAAAAAGAAAGCAGCCTCTTGTCCACAAAATATTTATTATTATTATTATTATTATTATTATTATTATTATTTATTATTATTATTATTATTATTATTATTATTTAGAACATTTGCATCCCAACAGGGGATATGTAAAGCAGACAAGCTAAGGTGGTTAAGGCAAATCCAAAGCCTGCAATAAAATATTATAGGCATGTTCCTTATGGTTGAAACAGCGGTCTAAAGTACAATTAATCACCCGATTCCTAGTGCTATAATTAAGTTCATTCCAAACAGAAATAACATTATAAGGGAAAAAGGCTTCACGGAACTTAGAAACTATCATGGTAGGCGTGATTTTATATTTCTGCGTCTTCCTGGTTTTCGCAGCATCATCTAACCAAGCTCTAACAAAATGCATGGGATGATCGTTTTTAGTTAGAGCATTATATAATTCTTTAAGATTGGCACAAGCAATTATTTTACTCAATGTTGGAAACCCGTAAACATGACAGGTCTCTGTAATAGAAGAAACTTTGGGGAGACCCAGCGCCGCTCTTTTGACATCGTTATACGCAGTCTGAACACGAGTTATTTGCCGTTTACCAAAGGACCATACGACAATACCATATTCGACTTTGGGAATTAGTATTGTCCTAAATGTTTTGATGATTTCATCTTTCGTTAAGATTTTGCGTAATCTGGCAAATAAGAACTTTAACCTATTTAGATCAATCAATAGAGAATCAATATTTTCAGAGAATGACAATCTACTATCAAATACAATGCCCAGGACCTTACAACTATGGAGCATGGTGTGCCTTTGTTTATCTATTATCAGGATGTTTGTTTTTGCATGATTGAACAGCAGGCCCTGGGACGTGTACCAGGCACTTAAAGTATCAAGGTCATCTTGAATCTGTTCAAGCGTATACATATTTCGATCTCTTTGAGATCATTATTCAACACAATACAAAGGAAAATTTACAAAACAGGCTATTTATAAGTTGAGAAGGGTGACGGTCCTCCCCCAAACCAACCAATCAACGAACGAGTTGACCAGCCAATAAGAGAGAGTTAACCAAAACGTGCCGCAACATATTGATGAGATTCAAAGAGCACACGGCCCATGACTGGTTCGGCCGTCCGGAAAAATCGGCGATCGCGAAGCACATGTTGAAGGATTGCCGTCTACTTAAACCAGTGAAAAACAAACTTCTATTGGATGCCTATAAGACAATAGAAATAGGTAAAAAGAAGCCTGAACAGTTATTGAACAACGATTCTAGTTCCCAGAACGATTCAACTTTATTAAAACTCTCCCACATTTTGTAAATGTTCTCTGGATTTTTATTAAGAAGAAAATTGTGATTTCTGTTTAATTTTGTTTGGTTAGTTGTGTATAATTGGTTAATTAAGAGTTTGAGAATTGTATAATGTTTTCCGTAATTTAGATTTTTTGAATTTGCATAAATGTAGTTATTCGGATTCATTTTGTGAATATTTTGGAATTGTATAAAAAATATTTTTGGAATTGTATAATTTTGATTTTGATCGGATATAGTATACGTTATATAACGTTTTTCCCTTTGTACTCTTTTTTGTCGAGGCGATTGGTTCTTTTGAACTGTGTTTTGGTTAACTCTCTCTCATTGGCTGGTCAACTCGTTCGTTGATTGGTTGGTGTGGGAGAGGACCGTCGCCATTCTCAACTTATAAATAGCCTGTTTTGAGAATTTTCCTTTGTATTGCGTTGAATAATGATCTCAAAGAGATCGAAATACGTATACGCTTGAATAAATATTTTCTGGACAAGAGGTTGTTTTCTTTTTATGAAGTTCCTTTCCCATGTTTTTTGTGTATAATCGCTACTTTTCCATGAAGCCTTCATGTACTAAAACTCCTGGAGTATCATTTAATAAACCGGAATTAAAGTCGTTGGTCCCGTGTAGTCGTTTGCCTGCTGCACGTTAAAAAACTCTTTAGAGGCAAAATTTTCGGCCCCTATAACGCCGTCCTGAAATGACCATAGCAGTTGAAAAAGACGTTAATACCAAACAAACCAAACCAACCATCATTTTATAAACCATGGATGAATGCACATATTCTGTCTCTCGATTCCCATAATAACTCTCTGTACCGTAAATTCCGTCATAATCCTAGCCAAGTCACTAAATCAAAATTTCGATTCTTTTTCTAATCATGTTCGTAACGTCATTAAATCAATCAAAGCTAAATACTATATACAAGTTTTTAATAATATTTCCAATAGCAAATCTAAATGATCGGCTGTTAACAACTTAAATTCACGATCCTCAGCGTCTGCCACTCCATTTTCTGACCCTGCCAAATTGAATTCTACAGTTTTGACCGAATTTATTGGGATCTTACACTCGTCCTCCGAACCTCTGCCCCTCCTTTCCCTCGATTTATGCTTTTCCTGCTTCTCTTAATGAACTGTCTTGTGTTGAAGCCCTCTATTCATTCTCTCCATTAGGTTTACATCCTGGTCTTAGCAAACCACACATTCATTTATTCAATACTTCTCTAGTCACTGGATCTTTTCCTAAGTGTTTGCGATTTGCTAGGACGGCGACCCGAGTGAGTTTCATAATTATCGACCTATCTCTATCTTGCCGGTTTTTTCGAAAATTTTTGAAACTTATTCCTCCTTCGGCTATCGAATTTTACCAACGACAACGATCTAATCTCTCACTTGCAACATGGATTTACTCTCCTAAGTGGAACATTGATACTGCTTGGTTTGATTTGATTGGTTGGTTTGGTTTGTTTGGTATTAACGTCCTTTTCAACTGCTATGGTCATTTCAGGACGGCGTTATAGGGGCCGCAAATTTTGCCTCGCAAGGGTTCTTTAAAGTACAGCCGGCAAACGACTACATGGGACCTACGGCTTCGATTTGAATGAGTTCTTCAGCTTCAGCATATCGAATTATAAGCTAGCGGCTTCTGTTTTTCTCGATTATTCTAAAGCATTTGATTCCATCCCTATTTCCCTTTTAGTTTTCAAACTATCTTTATTTTATAACATCCACGGCCTCCTCTTAACTGGTTTATTTGTTTTCTTTCCGATAGACATTATTCTCTGACAATTTCCAATGTCTCCTCGACAACTTTAACAACAAATATTGGAGCTCGCAAAGGATCTATTCTCTCTCCTTTGCTATTTATTCTCTTTATTAGGAGCTTTAGCCTAAAGCTACTTATCGCCTGTGTTCGAAATTCGACCAATTGTGTCTGCGACCAATTGTGTAAACGATGAATTGTAGAATATTATTGAAACTCATCTCTCAAAACAACAATAGAATTATCATTATTGATTTTGACCTGTGCGACATCTAATATACTAATTCTCTTATCCGTCGGTCCGTCCGTGCGTCCGTCCGAAGCCAACAAAGAAAGTTACAACAATCCGTCCGAAGCCAACAAAGAAAGTTACAACAATCCGTCCGAAGCCAACAAAGAAAGTTACAACAATCCGTCCGAAACCAGGGATTGTTGTGGCAAGACTATACTCCGTGATTGTTATTTAATTAAATAAATAAACTGAAAAAAATAATAATTCTCTTAGTCTGTCCAAAGCCAGGAATTGTTGTGTGTTAAGATAATACTCTTAAGGGCAGTATTTTTTGAACGGGAATAGGTAACCAGTTGAAATTTTCAGAGTATGTGTTATTATGGCGGATGGTCTAACAAATAATAAAAAATGTAGAAAGTTTTTTATTTCTTTTTTATTGTTTTTTTTTTTTGTTCTATCGTAAAAGCGGTTATACACACAATCGTCAAATTTGGCATGATTGCAGTTCAAACTCTAAAGTATTACAACAAATAATGAAAAACTGGCCAAGTGTGAGTTTGACTTACGCTATGCCACATATAAAATCTTTTTTCAGATGATCTGTTAATTTAATATTTGAAAACTTTTTTGTTCAAAGCGCATATCATAAATTTTTATAGATTTATAAAACTTTTATAAATTTCGACACTTAAACTATTATAGATTATATGCCTATAAAAGCCGAAATCGAGAACACAGTGCCACACCTTCCAGAACATGGCATCTTTTGGTAAATATATTATATGGTAATACGGAAACTTCGATGCGCGAGTCCGACTCGCACTGGCCCAATTTATTTTAAAAGCACATGAACAGTAGCCTATATTGTTGCAGAATATAAGTTTTGAACACCATTAGTGCTCCACTTTCATTTCTTTACCTGTACGGTTGACACCCGTCGTGCGACGGGTGGAATTTCCAGTATTATATACTAACTAGCTGATATACCCGGCGTTGCTTGGGCTCTTTTTTTGAAGAAAGTTTGCAATACCTGAATGGGAATATACAGTAAAAATTAACACATTAAGACAGTAAAAATTCATATAGAAAAACCGAAAAATTTTTTTTTTAATGTTCCTAATGGATGGCCCTCTAACAGTTCTCCCCGGTTCTTGTTGGAATGTTGTGTATAGCCGAGCGAGTTTACCATATTGCCGGAGAAACAATGTGCGGAATAATGTGTATGGCTACGAAAGTGGGAGGAAATAGAATGAAAATGAAACGATAGTTTGATCTGACGTTTTTTTCAGCTCTGGCCATGGCTGTAAATTTGTGTGACCTGACCTTTAAAAATTCATTTGTTTATCTAAAATTCAACAATTCCAAAATTCTCTTCTTGGATGGCGATGGATATACATGATCGTTTGTGTCTGTGTACACTGCGATTCCAACAATTGATAACTGTTAGGAAATAAAGAAATTAAACTGGAGCAAACTGCAAGCATCAGGTAAATGATATTAATTAGAAAAATGGATGGAAAAATTCTGCGACTTGGATTCCAATCAGGAACCTGGTCTGTCACGGTCGACAGATCTAATTGGGCCATGGTTTCTTAATTGAAGAGGTTACAGGGCCGTAGCCAGGATGTTATCTTGGGGGGGTCGAGTTTCAAGAATTCCGGACCTTTTTTCAAAAATTCCACTGAATCGGACTTTTTTCCATATTTGGAAGGCGGACCTTTTTTCCATAATGGGGCGGTTGCGGCCCCCCCCCCCCCCGGCTACGGGCCTGGGTTATGAGTCATAACTTATGACACTCCCGTTTAAACGCGATCCCGCTATTATTTTGTCCACCATATAGCGAAACATCGAAATATGCTTTAAATAATCAGATATACAATAGAATTCAACATATAAAGCATAAGTTATCGATGTTTATTTTAAGGCACAGCTATTATACATTTTAAGCTTTTTATCTTAAATAAATGATTCATAAAAATTTAATAAATGAAGCATAGATTGCTCCTTCACCATCTACTTCCGATACATCTTCTGGTTCGCGCCGATAGCATTGGAAGAGTTACGAGTGTCATAACCTCTTCAATTAAGAAACCATGAATTGGGCTATCGCAGACACCTGAACAGCCATGCTGTCACTAAATGTCTTAAAGACAACCAAGTAGTCTTTACCTGATGTTTGGTGCTTGCTCCAGTTTAATTTCTTTATTTCTTATTGTGTGTTCATCAAACTTTCTGATGGTTTGGATAGGAGAAATTCGCGATCTGTGAACCGGGTGCCCACCTCCCATTGGGCTTTCCTTCTTGACAACTTAGTTGTCTTTAAGACACTTAGTGACAACATGGCTGTTCAAGTGTCTGCGCTAGCCCAATTGATAGAGACGTCGACCATGACAGTCGAGGTTCCTGGTTCGAATCCAGATCGCGGAATTTTTCCATCCATTTTTCTAATTGGTAAACTGTTGCAATTCACAGTCTGCTCTCGAGGTCTTGAAGCAAAACTGGTGCATTCATCACTTGGTGTGATTTGGTGGTCGCAGTTTCTTCTGTTGACACATTTGCATCGACGGCCACAGGGTCACTCACCACTTATTTAGTTGAAGCAGTGTGCTGCAAAATTCGATACAGCACCGAGTGAAGGAGCTGCTTTCTCTGCCGTGTTTTCACTGTTTCTCAATAGTCTGCTAACTCTCCATTATTTTCATTTATTGCTCATTTTTAAAGCTTTTGAAGAAAATGTTAAATTCTAATAACTATCAATTCTAAAAAAAGCACAAAGGACAGGACTTATATGTATTGTTAAAATTTCCGACGCCTTCTCACTGATTCTCAGAGGAGGAAGATCCTTCCAGCTGTAGGCTGACGACCATTACGCGAAACTTTAAATTATGGTCAGGAAATTAGAAAGGCCGAAGAATATTATATTTTATAAGAGGGTGGTCCTCAATTTATGCATGTAAGTCGTGTGTCCTCAAAATATTTTTGTTAATGAAGTTTACAAAATGATCA
This sequence comes from Rhysida immarginata, assembly GCA_023313115.1. Classification (NCBI taxonomy): domain Eukaryota; kingdom Metazoa; phylum Arthropoda; class Chilopoda; order Scolopendromorpha; family Scolopendridae; genus Rhysida; species Rhysida immarginata. Next base: position 23,436 of record JAHWFO010067442.1, read on the forward strand.
GTCTTGAGAATCATTTACATGCCTTAATGAACATGTCTTACATACATAACTACTAGGTAATATGCCCGGCGTTGCTCGATCTGTTTGTTTGATGAAATTTTAATGTCGTATCCCTTGCGCCATCTCTTGAGGAAACAAACTAACATAAACAAAGATATATTTACCCTGGGTGCGGGCCATAATCCCGACAGCCACAATCCCGACACCCAGAATCCCGACAAGCCAAAATCCCGACAAGCCAAAATCTCGACAGGCCAAAATCCCGACAAGCCACGTATTCCCGACAGGTTACAATCTATTATTCCCGACAGGTTACAATACCATTTATTTCTATTATGTTTTATGGGAGTGCTCTTATATGCCTTCATCTATAGAAGAACTTTCAATCTCCGTACAACTCTAAGTGGGGAAGGATTTTTAGTTAGAGATTCAAGAATTGGACAAGAAAGAATACTTCTTTTTACGACCAAAGAAAACGTGCAACGTTTGTCTAGAGCACTTTACTAGATCATGGATGGTACGTTCACAACTGTTCCCTCGATTTTCTATTAGTTATACACAGTTCATGCTCCAGTGGGGTGGGGGGGGGGGGGCGAGAACGCCAGACTTCTGCCTTTAGTTTACGCGTTGATGACAAGCAGAAGTGAAGTGTGCTATGAAAGGTTATTTCAAGATATAGGTGATTTCGCAGAAGAGAATGATGTTCAGTTAAAACCATCACGAACTGACTTGGAATTAGCGACAATCAACGCGTCAAAATCAGAATTCCCAGACATTATCAACAAAGCTTCTTTTTTTCATTTAGCGCAATGCGGCTGGCGGATTATCAGTTCGTTACGGAAACGATGAACAATTCAACTTATTGTTATGTCATTTATTTGCTCTGGCGTTTATTCCAGCTAACGAAATTCCAGCATCATTTGACATCTTAAAAGCTGAGATGGACAAGTTATACATTCTCCTAAATACAGAATCAAAATGACAGAATTACTGAAAAAAAATGTTACAGTCCAACTTCGCATACAAGAGCACTCCCATATAATATAATAGAAATACATGGGATTCTGCTTTGTCGGGATAATAGATTGTAACCTTTCGGGAATACGCGGCTTGTCGGGATTTTGGCCTGTCGGGATTTTGGCCTGTCGGGATTATGGCTTGTCGGGATTATGGCTTGTCGGGATTGTGGCTGTCGGGATTCTGGGTGTCGGGATTGTGGCTGTCGGGATTATGACCCTAACCCATTTACCCTCACCCCCTCCCTTTGAAGACATATAACCCTTACTCTGAACCTAACGAACATATGGTGCGAATATGAGCTCAATCGGATAAGTGGTTCAAGAGTTTTTAGAACATTCACAGACGCACCCTGAACCAGAATTTTTATATTTAAAGATTGGATTGGCGGAATCTGGTATATTTTCTCCAATTTTTGTATTTAATGCCATATCATTTTTAGAATTCTGTGTTGCCATCACTACTGTTGAAACAAACAGAGCAGTCTATTTTGCACAAACTTGCATTGTTCGTCAGGAGATATATATTTTTGGTCCATAATTTGAATTAAAATCCATGAATTATTATCGATAAATATTATTTTTTCGAAATCTCATGTAGACAGTGACCTTCTTCTTGCTTTGGAGATCAAATTTGCAAATTTCATCAAGATTGGAATTAAACTAAAGATTTATATAAAATAGAAACACACATGGACCTATCTGTTCGCTATGCATTTCAAAATGGCTAGACCAATCTTGATGAAATTTTTCACGGTAATTCCAATGGAGTCTGGGAAGGTTTTAGGTAGGTCATGGTGGCAATATCGCGCTTCATATAAAGCACACTCTACAATTCGTTAACCGCTTCCCTAAAAGAGGTTAATTTGGTTAATTATGTAGTGCTACACCAGTAAATGTGTTACGTTTGTACTACAACACTAGTTAATGTGTTAACAAACGGAAAATGAATTTTATATAAAAGACTGGCTGATTACTCGCGGCTTCGCCCGCTATGATTGAAAGGAAAAAAACTGCGCTATTAAATAGTAACAATAATACGATTACATACAAACTTTCACAAAAATCAGTAAAATTGTTTTAGGAAAATTAAAAGATTAAATAATAACAGAATATATTAAATCCAAAATTGTTCAAATATTGATATTGGCACCATAAGTTAATATTAATTCTAATTAAGTTATTTACAAAAAATTAATAAATGTTAGTTATGCATAAAAGACCAGTATTTTGACATAGAATATGTTACTCGAGTGCCTTTGGGTACACTATTTTTTGTCAGGCCATTAGGATCATAAAGAGATTGTAATCGTCATTGCGAAAACAAATCCCAGAGGAGATTGTAACCTAGATAATTGTTGTCTGGGTGATAGTGGGCATAAAATTAGTGACAGTCTAGTACCATTGTATAATTTGGGGGGAATCCAAATTTCTCAATATTATTACTGGCCCTACTTTCACATTGAACTTAAGGTGGTGGCTTTCCAGGTGGGTTCCAATGAATTTAAAAATTCTGTGGGTTAGTTTTCAGCTTGCTCCTGGTCCATAATAGTGTCAATAGATTTATATATAATGCAAGATCTTGGCAACTCTTGCAAAATAATGTCGTTTTTTTATTTACATTCTCATTCTTTGGTGCAAGAATCGTACGTTCTCAAAGCCACTCTCGGTCCTCTATTTTTGTGGCTATGTTCGGGAAGACATTATGTATAATTATTTCTCGCACTGACGACAACAGTATGCAGAAATCAGATGAGAGAGAAATTAAACCTGACACAATTGTGGGTAATTTTTCGTCTCCAAAACTGAGTAGTTTTTTTATAAATTTTATGATTATGGTCATCAAGAATAGGCATCCTCATATTAGTAATTATTTTTTTGTGTGGACCAATTTCCAAATGGTGGATACTCTGAGGCAAGCACTAAGTTCATCTGCAGATGTTCAATGTGGAATGATTGGAAGGGTTTGGCGAAAATCTGCGAGAAAAATGACACCGCTCCATATTTTTTCCAAGATCTCTTAGGTTTCTCATTGTCAGATCTATAAGAATTTGTTACATTGTACGATTGTTAAAAAGTTTGGACTGTAGCCAAAATCATGCGATAGAAGGGTCTAAACCAATACAGCCTAGAGAGAAAGCCTGCTCACGGAAAAATCATACATTGTTACATCACCTATGGTAGGGACCAATGACGTATATTAAAGACAGACTCCGAATCCTATTGTTAAAAGCGGCAAAAAGTGAAGCAAATTGAGCCATGATAGTTCTGGGCAGGAGTGAACCGTGGAATAATCAGCTGTCTGGCTGCTTTGTTTTTGAAGATTTTGGGCCCGAAAAATAATTAATTCAAAACCATTCCTCAAAGTTAAACTGCGTACAACTGTACAAACAAACAAGAAAAAGAATCAGGAATCATTTTCCACAGAAATAAATCAAAAATACGTAACTGAAAGACAATCGAAACGAAATTGAAATTGAAACCATGATCGAAAATTGTTTATAAAATATAATAAAATACTACAAATACAAAGTAAACGAAAAGATAAACTTATCACTCCGTGATCGGCGTGTGAAAGAATTATTAATCAGTAACTCTTCTGTTTAGCCATGTCCTTTGCATTATCTTCACTCACCTTCGGCCATGACAGTTATGGGCATGGAGCTTCCCAATTTGCTTCAAGTTACAACAATAGGATTCGAAGTCTATCTTTAATATACGTCATTGGTAGGGAAAATTTCGGGCTTAATATTCGTAGAATCATGAGTCACAATACCCTACCGTGGGTGATGCAACACCTCCTAAAGAGAAGGCCTGCGGACAAAAGGTGTCTACATTGTCACATCATCATCAAGCGACCAAATTTAGAGCTTATTATTGGTAGAAATACGATTAACAATAGCTGCTTGATGATGATGTAACAGTGTAGACACCTTTTGTCTGCAGGCCTTCTCTCTAGGAGGTGTTGAGGTGATGTATACGACCGTTTTCGCGCTCAGGCTTTGAGTAGAGTGGTGTTGGCATAGCCATCACCTTCAAAACATAGAGATAGATATATACCATAGGAAGAAACTCAATGCTAAATCAAGGGACTTGGGATCAAGTGCTCGCCAGCGATAACACAGGCACATGTCTAAAGAATTGCCTGGAAAAGTCCACACTTATCATCGTGCACGTATGTCTGGTAGCCATTCAGTAAAGTATAAGAAAATAATTTTAAACATTAAAAAAAGCTGAATATGGAATTCTCATGGAATTCTAGGGACTTTCTTTGGCAGTAGAATTTCAACAGAAAGTTGTTAAAATAAATATCTTAAATGTATATTTAATGCAATGATGTCAGCAACAATAAAGGCTTCATTATTCTTTATTGTTGTTGACATCTTTAGTTTGAACGTGCGTCCACAGTATTCATCGAGAACAATGCCTGGTGCTTATCATTTTCTTAGACACGTTTGAATAGCGAAGCGCTCATAGATGGGTCGATCCAACACCACCTCTACTCAAAGCCTGAGCGCGAAAATTTCATACATTGTTACATCATCATAAAAAGTCATCTTTAATCGCATTTCTACCAATAATAAGCCCTAAATTATGATTTCGTATCATGATGTAACAATGTATGACGTTTCCGCGCTCAGGCTTTTTCTTTAGGTGGTGTTGGTCGATCCAGTCTTTATCGTTGTTGACATCATTGTGCATGGCCTGCAATGGGCGCGAAACAGCCACTTTTACCACTATTTCCACTTTCTCGTTCGAGAAACCACCACCAGTGAATTCATGGCGTTTGAAAATTCAGAGTGAATTCACTTTTTCCTCCAACTTCCTGCCACTTTTCTCACCCATAAAAAGCCAGTGGAAAAGTGGAAAATGACGTATGATGAGAAAACTAAAACCAGATCGAGTTTTTAGTAAATCGATTAATCAAATATTGAGTAAACTAAAATCAGATCGAGTAATTTTGTATCGAATTTGTATTTTTTTTAAATCGCATTCTTAACCAGTTGTAAAGTTGATTTTTTAAATTACTATTTTAACCAATAATTTTTTATTTTTAAAATATTACAAAATAATTTAAAAACCATAAAATTGCATAATTATTCTCAAAAACACGTGACTTAAATTAATTAAGTTATAGACATCAGTGTATAACTATATTCCGTATGTAAGAACCAATTTAATATTAATGTATTTGCATTAAATTTGTGTATCTATTTATTTTATTTTTAATGGTTCACTGCTAAACCAGATCGCATTAGAATATAATATGCAAATGAGAACAGTTTACTACGAATTGTTTAAAAACGATTAAAAAAATAAGTCTTACAAAGTAAATTATTAAATTACAGACTTTTAAAACTCAAGAAAATTATAGAATAGGCTTCTTTATTAGATTTACGTTTGTAATTTATCTTGAGTTTACCAAATTATTTTTTTTTTCATTTTACCTTTGCACGTTTTGAAATATTTCCTTCGCCTTGTTCACTCTTTTCTCATGTTTTATCAGTGTTCTACTTATGTTTTCACAAAGCAGGAGTAAATCACTTATGTACTCTTTCACAAAGCCCTTCGTGGATTAAAGGGCCCAACCAGGTTTTAGGCTTTGGTCTTTAATGACAATCGCCATTACTTCATCATTCACAGAGGCTTCGCGATTCTCTCGCTTTTCGTGAATTCAACCAATTCCACTCGATTCAGGGGAAATTCAACAGTGGAAAAAGTGGCTGTTTCGCGAACACACCCACTGATAAGAGAAAGCCCTCTACCGTGAAAAAACAACCAAAGTTTTCCAGTTAATGTTGATGTTAAAACGCGGCACGGCAGAAAAAACAAACGCAAAAAACAAATTCAGCTGGAGAACTCTGACCTCAGAGACGCAAAACTTCCGTTTCGTTTTTCCTTTTGCGGGCTATGTTGTCGATCATTGAAAATGAAATACAGACAGGTAATCTAGATCTAATCTGCTGTTCACTTGCACCCTAAGACTTATTCATACCGTCGTAGTTTAAAATGGTAATTATATAACACGAAATACTATGATTTAGAAGGCATTTTAAAATCAAGGCGGACCGGAAGTACCGCCATTAACGATCGTAAATTTGAGCGAAACGATTCACTATACGACGTGCGATGTTGGCGCCATCCGATGGCATACACTGTCAGTGGGCAAACAAACAAACAACAAACAGAAAATGAATTTTATATGCAGGGTGTTTTTGAATTGAGTACAGATTTTTTGGGAGATGATACAAGAGGTCCTTAGAAGTATTTTTTGTCATATGAACATGGGGTCCCCGCAGCTCCGTTTACTTACAATACTGCATTGAACAATCAAATGACACTGGGACGCAGTGTGCGTTGGTAGGTCTAGATTATTTTATTTTTAGCAATAACACAAGCAATCTACTGTAATAACTTTTAAAGTAATTGTTTGCAAAGAAATTTCAAGATGCACGTGCTTGTTTGTTGGATTGGTCGTGGCGGACCAGATGCTTGGCCGCCGAGATCGCCAGATCTCACACCTATGGATTTTTTTTATGGGGAAGCATAAAATCAATGGTGTACTCCAAACCCGTAGATACCGAAAAAAAATCGGCGGCTCGTGTTGTCGCGGCAGCAGGTGACATCAGCGACCGTGCAAATCAACTGTTTCCACGCGTACATCAATCCATTATAAGGCGTTGCGAATTGTGCTATGAAGCAAATGGCGGTCATTTCGAACAATTACTGTAAAAATCATACAGTAGATTGCTTGTGTTAATTGTTAAAAATAAAATAATCTAGGCCTACCAACGCACACTGCGTGCCGGTGTCATTTGATTGTTCAATGCAGTATTGTAAGTAAACGGAGCTGCGGGGACCCCATGTTAATATGACAAAAAATACTTCTAAGGACCTCTTGTATCATCTCCCAAAAATCTGTACTCAATTCAAAAACACCCTGTATATATAAGAATAAGTTAAGATTTTTTTTTTCGAAATCTTATGTAGAGTGTGCATAATTTCATCAAGATCAGAATAAAACTATAAATTTGTATAAGACACAAATATATATACACTGATTGGAAAAAGTAACTGGACACCTCGCACAGTGCGTTTATTTGCTTTTATTGATAACAGCTAATATCCTGTCGGCCCCCCTCTGGCTGCAATCACGGCGGCCACTCTCTGGGGCATGCTTTCACAAGAGTACGTACGACCCCCCACAGGAATCTCCCGCCAAATGTCCCGTACAGCCGTCCACAGTTCAGGTAGTGTTTTGGGGAGTGGGCTACTACCCCTCAACCGACTCTCGACTTCATCCCGCAGATGTTCGATGGGATTCAGATCGGGGCTCTGGGCTGGCCACTGCATGCGTTCAACATTATTATATGACATACCATTGCAGGGTATGAGCTGCAACATGTGGCCTGGCATTGTCGTCTTGGTACAGGCATGGCTCTAGACCGTAGGTCTGCCAAAGGGTTAGGAGAACGGAATTGTCCAGGATGGTAGTGTAGTCTGTAGCCCTCATGGTCCTTCCACCTTCACTACCGGGCCTACGCCATACCACGAAAAACAGCCCCACACAATAATTCCTCCTCCTCCGAACTTCACTGTTGGGATGATACACTCAGGAAGGAGCCGTTCTCCAGGTAAATGCCACACCAAAACTCTGCCATCCGATCGAAACAATGTGAAGCGGGATTCATCGCTCCAGAGAACACGTTTCCAGTCCTCAACGGTCCAATCTTTGCGTTCCCTGGCCCATTGCAGTCTGTTCGTTTTGTTCGCCGGTGTGACTAGCGGCTTGTGGGCTGCTGCTCTGCCGTAATAGCCTAGCATGTGGGCCTCCTTTCGGAGGGTCTTGGTGGATACGTGAAATCCAGATGCCTGCTGGAATTCCCCTGCGATGATGATCATCGTCGAACGTGGGTTCTTCCGTATCTCCCGCTGCAGCACCCGACGATCCCTGTCGGTCAATGCGGGTGGACGACCAGGCCTTGGTGCATTCGTATAATGTCCATTGGTCCTGTACTTCTTCAGCATATACGCCACTGTTTATTTCGAGTGGTTCCGGCTGCTGGCAATCTCTCGTATGGATGTGCCTTGAAGCGACATTCCAACCAGGACACCTTTTTCGAACACTGTCAGCTCCGCCTGTCGCGCCTTGATGCTTCAGTTAGAGTCAATGGTGTTGTCTGATGACTATCTTTGCATTTCCATACAATAGTGACACGTGTGGTAGCGGAAAAGTCCATTTTTTGCCGGGTGGATGGGTGTCCAATTACTTTCTTCCAGTTAGTGTAGATTCTCTTATCTGTCGGTCCGTCCGGCCGTCTGAGGCCAACAAAGAAAGTTACAACAATCCGTCCGAAGCCAGGGATTGGTGTGGCAAGACAATACTCCGTCATTGTTATTTAATTAAATAAATAAACTGAAAAAAACAATAATTGTTATGTGGCAAATTATACACATAAATGCAGTATCTTTTGAACGGGAACAGGTAGCCAGTTGAAATTTTCACAGAGTATGTGTTTGTATGGCTGATGGCGGATTGTCTAACAAATAATAAAAAATATAATTTTTTTTTTGTTTTTGTTTTTTGCTGGGTTTTTTTTTGTTCTATCGTAAAAACGGTTATACATACAAGCATCAAACTTGGCATGATTGTAAGTTCAAACTCTAAAGTATTACAACAAATAATGAAAAACCGGCCAAGTGTGAGTTGGACTTGCGCAACGCCAAACATAAAATCTTTTTTCAGGTGATCTGTTAATTTAATGTTTGAAAACTTTTTTGTTCAAAGTACTTATTTTGTAAATTTCGACACTTAAACTATTATAAATTATATGTCTATAAAAGCCGAAATCGAGAACACCCTCCAGAGCCTGCCATATTTTGGTAAATATATTAAATGGTAGTACGGAAACCTCGAAGCGCGAGTCTTACTCGAACTAGCCCAATTTATTTTATATGCAGATGAACAGTAGCCTACATCGTTGCAGAATATAAATTTTGAACATCCCCGCAGCTGCGTTTACTTAAAATACTGCATTGAACAATCAAATGACAACGGGACACAGTGTGTGTTGGTAGGTCTAGATTATTTTATTTTTAACAATTCACATAAGCAATCTACTGCAATACCTTTTAAAGTAATTGTTTGCAAAGAAATTTCAAGCTGCACGTGCTTGTTTGTTGAAAAGTCTTAGGACAAACTTAGTCAAGGAGATTCCATGGTATCCAACCCCTTTGTAAAATACGATTAGTCCATATGGAAATGAACTAATCGCATTCTGGGAAAGCAGTAGGTAGAGATTTGTTTTAAAAAGTTCACTTGATGTAGTTTTTACGTGTAAAGTTAAACAAGCAGTATGAATCGTTGGATTGGTCGTGGCGGACCAGTTGCTTGGCCACCGAGATCGCCAGATCTCATACCGATGGATTTTTTTTTATGGGGAAGCATAAAATCAATGGTGTACTCCGAACCCGTAGATACCGAAGAAAAATTGGCGGCTCGTGTTGTCGCGGCAGCAGGTGACATCAGCGACCGTGCAAATCAACTGTTTCCACGCGTACATCAATCCATCATAAGGCGTTGCGAATTGTGCTATGAAGCAAATGGCGGTCATTTCGAACAATTACTGTAATAATCATACAGTAGATTGCTTGTGTTAATTGTTAAAAATAAAATAATCTAGGCCTATCAACGCACACGGCGTCCCGGTGTCATTTGATTGTTCAATGCAGCATTGTAAGTAAACGGAGCTGCAGGGACCCCATGTTAATATGACAAAAAATACTTCTAAGGACCTCTTCTATCATCTCCCAAAAACACCCTGTATATCTCAATTCAAAAACACCCTGTATATCTCAATTCAAAAACACCCTGTATATCTCATGACCAACGATGCAAGGCAAAGTTTGTGCTTTATAAATAAGGTTAAATTTGTAACAATGCATAGAATTCCTGTTGTTCGGGCTTTTCTTAGAATTGATGGTTCTCAGAATTTAACATTTGCTTGAAAATCTTTAAAAAGGAGCACTAACTGGAGATAATGGAGAGTTACCAGACTATTGAGAAAGAGTGGAAATGCGACAGAGGACGCTGTCCGTGTGATATTGATTTCTTTGTGACTGTGTTTGTGGGTGGGTTTGTTTCTTATACAAATCTACAGTTTTATTCCGATTTTGATGAAATTTTGCATACTTGACCTTCAAAGCATGAGGAAGGTCACTGTCTCCCTCAGATTTCTAAAAATAATAATTATTTATGAAAAATCGATATTCATGGTTATGGCAAGGCATATTAATGAGAAATATCTCTTGGCCAACAATGTAAGGCAAAGTTTGTGCAATATAGATAAGGTTCAATTTGTAACAATGCATAAAATTCCTGTTATTCAGGATTTTCTTAGAATTAAGAGAACTTAACAATTTTTTGAAAATCTTTAAAAATGATCAGTAACTGATGATAATGGAAAGTTAGCAGAGTATTGAGAAAGAGTGAAGAGACGACAGAGGAAGCACTCCTTTAGCTTCGTGCTGTATTGACCAAATGGTAAGCAAATAAAAAGAAGAATCGGCTACCGTTAGACTGCACAAAGTCATGAATGGCCAAGTTTTGATTCAAGATATCGAGAGAAGAGTGGGAATTGCAACAACATCAAGTGTACATCTAAAGCAGGGACGTCCAAATCGTGCACGTCGCCCGCGTGCAACATAAAAAGCTCGCGGGCAAAGCTCACGGGCAAAGCCAAGGAGATAGTCCAAAACTCAGAAGGGGAGTGGATACAGTTTTATCTATGCAGTATTGCCAGACTTTAGGCGGCGATTCCGTTAAATGAGGCATTATTTCTTTTGTTACTGATACTTGCTTGTTTTTCGTCTCGCATAACATGGCGCACATTCCGAAAAAGCATAAAATCACTGAACCAGTATTTAAACGGGCGCCGCCCGCGGACAGAAATCTTGGACAGCCCTGATCTAAAGTATGATTACGTGACTAAGAAATTATTTAGACTAGCAGTGGCATACTTGGAGAGATATATTCATCTTGAGCCTTTAAAAACTTTTTTCGAATTTTCATTAAGAATTTTTACTGTATTAATTTTAAGCGTTTTCATGTGTTTATTTTTAAGATATTTCAAAATTTAATCAAAAAAACAGAGTCAGAGCCACGCCGGGGTTATCACCTAGCTTATTAGGTAGCATAGCAGATCGAAACATTTCATAAAAATACATTGTGATTATATTCTGTGTGAAGATGAATATTTTTGAAACTGAGATGCTGATAATGCGATGATTGAACGTTCGTTTCCAAGAATTATTAATAATGAGCATAAAATGATGATGCAGTGACAGGACATAAATAAGGCAGTGTCTGTTGAGGAGGTAAAGGAGTCAGACGCGTTTCCGTTGAGCTCCCCATCAAACGTCCAGACGACTGGCAAAAATTTATGTGTCTGGAAAGGAAAGAGAAAGAACGAGCATTGGTCAGAGAAACTCTGCAGCTAAAACAGAAAATGCTATACGGGCATTGGAAACATCTGAACAACCGGAGTTTCGAACTGAGCAAGAGGGTATAAGAGCTTCTACGTCAAGGGCAATAAAAACTTGGGTCTAAAGAATCCAGTGATGTTCCCCCCGTAGTGAAAGTGGGTATCATTTTAATCTGAGGCAAGTCAAAAAAAATAAATCAAGTCCCGGTATATCACCTAGAACTCCTGTTTTTCGGATTTTTCTTAGAATGGATAGCCCCTTCGCTCTGTGTTTTATTGATTGAGTTGTGACGTTATCACGTGTTAAGTAATATATTCGTTTTTTTTAATAGAATTGATCACAGGAATAATAGAGAGTATTATTCAATTTCCTTTTGAGAATATAGTGATATAAGTGTTTTGTTCGTGGTGACATATCAAGTGGAGATAATGTAAGATTATAAATTTGGATAATTATCGGACGATACATGATTGTGAAATAACAGGAGGGGTGGAGCAATGACAGGAAGAGACGTTCTTTTCGTGTTTAAATAAATATTGTTAGTACTGGTCATTGGAATCCCCCAATAAATAGATATGTTGATTTTTTTGATGGATTGTTTGTGACACGGATTTTATATAGTATTTTGAATCGTTAGTAATTTTGTGGTTTATTCACTTTTGAACTAGTAAGTTGTGGAGAGGGGAAGAGACCGGATGCTTGCGAAGCTTTAAAAGGGGGAGAGAAACTTTTATGAGTCATGCTTGAGAGTTGATAGAGGTAGGCTGCGTGCCTTCTCCTCTCGCATAGAATAACGGCAATTATGGAATTGATTGGAGATAGCATTTGCGAAAAAAGCTGCTGTGCAACTTCCACAGTTAGCCAAGTAGTTAGGCTGATTTCTAAATCAATTCATTGTGTGAGCAGGCTCATCAAAAGGAAATAAGTAGAAAGATGATGTGGGTTAAGCAGGCAGGTAGTCGAGGGGAGGCTGAACGCTCTCTCCGGCGACTGATTGAAGGAGGAGGGTCAAGTGAGATGCGCCACGGCGGCTACGTAACCTCCGTAGTCATTAATGCGATCCGGTGGCTCTTTCCTCCCGAGATCAAGGCTTGCGGAAACTCATAAGTCATCATATAATATGGGAAATTTGACATTATGGTATAGTGACTCCCGATTGGACATTAAATGACATAATATAGAGACTCCCGAATAAGTAACATTGAAATGGAACATGTAAGCAATTGATATTCTTCAGAGTCGTCAGTTATGATTAGAATCTAAATATGGAAATGGGAACCCGACATTCTTCAGAGCAATTGTGAGCGAGCAACCCAGATATTCTTCAGAGCAACGTGATTTTTTTTCGAGCGACAGGCATAATTGGAACCCGACATTGAGAAAAGAAGGCAACTGCATATGTGAGATCTTCTGTTGAACTTAGTGGGGACACTTTGAGACTTCCAGTGGACTCACTCACTAATCGATCCGGATTTTCTTCAGATGTGTTTTTGTGCTTCAGAGTGCTAAGTGATACAATTTATGGCCTGTTAAACACAGAAGTGTTTTTGTGCATTAAAGTGGATTAAAAGTGCTTGACAAGTCTGCAGGTGTTTGAACTACGTAATTGTAAGTAGAACTGAAATTTGATATATTGATTAAATTGAGTGTCATGACAAAGGTACGATAAAGAAATATATTTGAGAGAACTTTCTAAGAATAGAATTTTGAGTAGAACTATCTCTTTCCTCAGAGCAAATTGATTTTTATTGACATTTATTGAATTTTGCATGTTATCTTAGATATAAGTACTTGGGAATTTTAATATTAACTTTCTTCTCTCGTGTTAAGATCTATCTACTTTCTCTTCATTTAGATTTAAGGCTTTATTTAACTTTGTGTCTCGTTGGTTTATGTGTCTTTGAATAAAGAGAATATTTATTTAATTCCAAACCTTGCTTTCCTTATTGAAATAAATAAGTCACAACCTGCCACTTTTAAAAGAACCTAACCTATGTCCTTGATTTTGTATATTGAATTTATTTGAGCATTTTATTGAGCTAGCCGTCTTAGAATTCATTGCATTGGATTCTGATCTTAAGCAGGAGGGGGGGGGGGGGTCCACTCAAGCTGATTGAGGTTGCATTGACACCCAGTATATTAAATGTGAAGTCAACGACATAAGATTACAGTGGCGCCACAACGTGAGGCAAAAAGGGCACTTACTTTGGCATCCACTGTGTAAAATTCTAAAATCAAGGGTATAAGGTTACAGAGTTATTATTTATCCAATTTGGAGTTATAATTTAACTTCTTGAGATTGCTCTGTTTACCTACAAGTGTAATTATTCCGGTCAACGCCAGGTCCTCTGCTAGTTTACTCCATAATACAATTCTACAAAATTTGAAATTTCCAACAATGAGAAATTGAGTTTCATTATTATTAAGTACCGAAAGGTGCTTTATGCTTTGGCCTTGTCCGACCGTCCGTCCGTCCGTCCGTCCGTCTGTCCGTAACTCGATTTTCTTGGAAAGTATGAAAGATTTTAAAAATCTGTTTTCACCAATCGATAGATATGGGAAATGGCACGGATGAGTTCGAAGATGGTCGAAATTGGTACAGTGGCACGCGCTCTAATTGTACTATTATGATACCCCCCCCCCGAAATTTTTCCATGTTAAGATATAGTAAGTAGCATTTCAAAAAACTCGTAACGATGAGCTATGAACGAATATAACGTTATTAAATACTGTTTAGCCAGTTGATAAATTTAGTTCGAAGATGATCGAAATTGGAACAATGGCACGCGCTCTAGAAGTTTTCAATGTTAAGATATAGTAAGCAACAAATTAAACCACTCGTAACGAAGAGCCATGATCGAATATAATGTTATTAAATACTGTTTGGCCAATTGATAAATTTAGTTCGAAGATGGCCGAAATCAGTACAATTGCACTGGGGAAAACGCGTAATGAGCATATAGGATCGGCTCTGGGCGTGCTCAAAACATTAATGAGATTGTGCGCGTGCAGGATGCACATGATTGACGATAATTGAAAGGGCAGAACGGACTCTAAATCAAAAGAATTTTATTATTCGTAGGGAGCTAATTATTTATTACGATAACTAGCAAACGAATTAACTTTTTTACACTCTGTTTTCACCAATCCATTAATATGGGAGAGAGCTCGAACCAGTACGTACCTAAGATAGCTGGAATAGGTACGTACTCTAATGGTAACATTACGATAACCCCTTAAAAATTTCCTCTAACCAGATATGGCATGTAATATACAAAATAAATCGCCACGACGTCTAATGAACGAATATATGAGTAACTATTGATAGCAGATATTGGTCTAGTGGCACTTGTAAGAGTAAAGATGTATCATGAATGAATATAACGCGAAAATAATGATAATGGTAATTGGTTTACTAGCACGTGCCCAATAGTACCAAATGGTACCAATGGAACTTTCAATGCTAAGATATGGCATGTAATGTATCAAATAACTCGTAACAACGTATCATGAGTGAATATAGAAAATAAATAATGATAGTGGGAAATTGTTAAGTAGCACGTGCCCCAGTGGTACGATATGAACCATATGGTAGCATTGGAACATTCAATGATAAGATATGGCATGTAATATATCAAACCACTCGAAACGACGAGTCATGAGTGAATATAACGAGTAAATAATGATAGTGGGAAATTGTTAAGTAGCACGTGCCCTAATGGAACCATATGATACCATATGTTACCGTTGGTACTTTCAATGTTAAAATATGGCATGTAACATATCAAACAAGTCGTAACGACGTTTCTTCAGCGAATATAACGAGTAAATAATGATAGTGGAATTTGTTAAATAGCACGTGCTCTAATGGTAATATATGAAACCATATGGTACTATTGGAACTTTCAATGCTAAAATATGGCATGTAACATATCAAACAACTCGAAACGACGAATCATGAGTGAATATAACGAGTAAATAATGATAGTTGAAATTGGTTAAATAGCACGAGCCCAAATGGTACTATACAAAACCATATGGTATCATTGGAACTTTCAATGCTAAGATATGGCGTGTAATATATCAAACAACTCGTAACAACATGTCATGAGTGAATATAACGAATAAATAATGATAGTGGGAATTGGTTAAGTTGCACGTGCCTTAATGTTACCATATGATACTATATGGATCCGTTAGAACTTTCAATGAAAAGATAGGGAATATAATATATCAAGCAACTAGTAATTACGTTTCTTGAGCGAATATAACGAGTAAATAATAGTGGGAAGTTGTTAAGTTGCACGTGCCTAATGGTACCATATTATACCATATGTTACCTTTGGTAATTTCAGTGCTAAAATATGGCATGTAATATATCAAACAATCGTATCGACGTTTCTTGAGCGAATATAACGAGTAATTATTGGTAGTCAGAATTGTTTAGTAGTACATGTTTTAATGGTGCTATATGTTACCTCTGGCTTAATGGTATATAAAACTAAATACCGTGAGGCATAATGCTAAATAGTAGTAGTTAATCGCTGGCTTCAATAGTAAATGATCAAGTAGAAACACTTTAGTAATTGAATATGTAAAGATGATATATGCTTAAACATAACGCTTTAGCAATTAAGGCTCATTACGTCTAACATTAAGTGGGAATGTCTTACAAATTATAGAACTTTTATTTGTTCAGATATATAAAGCCTAACTTCACTCTCCATTTAACCCTTCAGTTCGTCAAGTTTATTCGTTAAAATTCTTTGTATACATTTGTTTACTAAAATAGTAATTTACAATTTAGTTTTCATGTTTATATATTTTATCTAAAGTGTTTAAAATGTTGGTTAATTCTATATATCAATGTATGATGTGTAGCGTGCTAATTCAGTGACACGCACAGCTACGGAAACCCCAACC
>JAHWFO010067443.1:0-20591 GCA_023313115.1 Rhysida immarginata
GCAAGCAGTTAAGTGCCCTGAAGCATACACAAGCTAGGTTCAAGAATGTGGAAAGCAATATACTTTATAATGTACCAACATTGCTTGATCCACGTTTTGAGAAGCATGATTTCGGAAGCCGTAACTGTTGTGCTGCTGCTATATCTTAAGTTAATTAACTGTTGAATAAGTTTCCTTCCTCAGAGTTTGAAAGTATGAAATTGTCTCCCTGTATGAAATTGCAATTCAATTCTTATTGATTCCAGCTACTTCAGTTCCTAGTGAGAGACTCTTCTCAAAAGCATGTAATATTTTGACAAAAAAAAAAGAGCTAGCGTTAAACCAAAATATTTAAATCAGTGTTTGATTTTAAGCTGTTTATCTATCGATGAATTGACAAAATTTTATCTTTGGTGTTGTATTTGAATAATACTTTGTTTTTGTACTTGAATTTAAAAGCACAAATTTTTTTATTTAAAGATCGATCTGAGATTGATTGCTAGGCTGGAACCAACGATTGTTTGAAAAGATATTTAAGGGATCGCAGGGCACTATATGGCACGTTTAGCAATGCAAATGCAGCCAACTTTGCAGTGATTAGGTGACCACTTCTGAACGCGCTCTGGTGCTGGTGCCTATTAGTGTGCTTCATAAAAACTCGATGTATCGATATTAGAAAAGATATACATCGAGTAGAACATCGATGTTTTCAAAGCTCAATATCTCTATTAGTCTGGTTGAAATATTTCGATATTTCCTTCTCAATTCATTCATTGTAATTGAAATCATTTGCCTTCATTCTAAATCGATTTTTTTAATTATCGATAATTTAGATATTTAGTATTACGTATTTATTCTTTACAAAAACTTAATATACACTCTAAAAGGTGATTTTGTGTAATATTTGATCCTTTAAACGCATAAAAATTTAAAAAATTATTTCTTTAATTATCATCTAATTTTTCAAGGTTCTAATCCTCTAAAAACTTCAGGATTCGTTAAATGTTCGGTTTCGTTATGTCTCCGTATAGGTTCAAATTTCCCAAAAAACATTATACTTTATACCTAAAACTTTTAACATGGTATCTCGATTTTTTTAAATTTTTCTTTATGTTTATTTACATTTTGCCTACAAGCTTCATTTAATTGCGTTGTAATATTTTACTGCCATAAACAATTGAAGGGTTCCATGGGTTAAGGACCGATTGGTTTATTCTGTGGTATTAACTGCCATGGTCATTTCAGGACGGCGTTATATAGGCAGAAAATAGGCAGCCGGCAAACGACTACACGGAACCAACAGGTTTACTTCCCTTCCGAAGGAAGTGCGTGTTCTCAAGAATCCCCCCCTGATAATCCTCGTCGTCCTCGACAAGGGTCGAACCCGAGGTCAATAATAAAGACCGAACCATTAGGAAGATGTTTTTGGGAAAAGTGGTGTTATATTGTTTGAAATCTGTATGGTTGATGTTTTGCTTTATTATGATTGCTGTGTACTTGCAAAATTGTTACTGAACTATATTGTAAATGGATTTCACAAGCAGTAATTATTACATTTAGTAAGAATTTCTTCCTGTGGGTTAGGTCCTTATTGCCCCGAGCCCTTCAATTCAGGACAACACACTTTTTGAGTAATCAGCGCATTTTTTATTTTTTATTTTTTTTTTTGTTTTTTCACATAATGTTTTAAAACTTCAAAGAGTTTTATCCATAATGAATCATATCCGGGAAAAAAGCTTTGATATCCACTTTTTCCTGCAGTTCCAGGCGTGAAAATTTTATATTTTGATAATATTTAACCGAATTCTACTTTTCGTTCATTTCTTTATATGAATATTATTAAATAGTAATATTATTTTAATATAGTACTAATTTAATACTAATAAATCTAATATTAAGTAGGAAAAAATTAAATCTGCAAAATATTTACCTTCGAGAAACACAACACGTCGTCACAACGGGAAAAATTTGTTTCAATGGAATTGACTATTATTTCAAAGTTCTCTGCTTCCGAGAAGCCAACCGGTCAACATAATAATCCGTTTTCTGGTTGGTCACTGAAAATGCGGAAAAACTAACACCCTCAGCAACGTCATTTAGGACTGCGACTCGCCCTAGATTTATATTACCTTGTTATAGCAGCCCACGATCTCTGTAAATAACTACCATAAAAATATGAATAGGCTATAAAAATTGATGTATTTGGTTGAAACTGTTAAGAATTAATCTGCATGTAAAATTTTTTAAAGCATGTACGTTTATTGTATAATATATGTGACGGAATGACGAAACACAATAACCCTGGGGAAAAAATGAAAATTAAACACACGATCTTTCATTTTTCGCGCTGTTTGTAGACCCTATCTGGCATTGTACGTGGTGAAGTAAAATTCCATTGGCTGATTGAGATTGCAGGGCGCGAAAGAAAACGGGAAAACTGGTTTAACACAATCAGTTCTGAAATCAACTAAAAACATTTAATGATAATTATCGTAATGAAAACTAAATAATTTACACATGAATTGATCAATTTGTAAAGAAATATATTAAATTAACTTAGACACTTATATATATTTTTGTTTTCGAGTGGTATTGTATCACAAACAAGGAAATAATGATTTTCAGAGAAATATATAGATAAAATTGAGAACAGCGATAATAAAATTTAACTTTCATTTTAACTGACACCTAACATTTAAATGTTTAAATGTTTTTCGCTAAATCATTTCTTTATGAACTCATGAACGTTGCAACACATTTCAATTATTATTTTTATAATTTTCATTTATAGAGATAACGAAGCACTTTTCGAAACAAAAATGAAAGAATGCTGTCGATATCTTAGAATCGGAGGGTGGCGTAATAGGCGAGATTCACTTCGCGCAATCCTATTCAAAAAAGATCGTCCCTTTTATCTGAGGGCAGGTATTTCAGATGGTCACAAGAGGCTCTCCTATTGTTCTATTATAAACTATAGAATGTTTAGAAGAAGAGCTTTTAATGGTACTGGAAATGATAAATAAAAGTATTTTTTATAAAGTATTTAATAACTTTTTGGCTTAAAAACCTATTTAATATATTATATAAAACAGGATTTCTTTTATTAATAATTAAATTACTAAAAGTTGTAGTAAACGTATTTTGTCAAAAAAATAATTTTCTTTCAATCCTCCACCGAATAAAAATAAAAAAAAAAAAACTTGAAATTTTGATCACCAAAAATTAATTTCTTAATCAAAAAAAAAGAAAAAATATATTATTTATGACCAAGCAAATAATTTTTGGTGTTCAAAGGCTTCAGTTCTTGTTTGATTAATTTTTTTCGGATGACAATTAAAATATAATATTTTATATCGGTATTGATAAAATGTTTGTTAAAAAATAGAAAACATACGACACTTATATAACTTTTCAATGTGCGATCAACTTTATTATTTTTCTAGATAAAAGCTTTTACAATTTACAAAATTCACATCCTCTAAATAATTTGCTAGATATTTTTAAAAAATATTTTTTACAAATTTGTTCATGATGTTCCTTATCACCACAAGAAGATTCTCTCTTACATTATATTTGTTATATTTAAACAACTTGAACTGATAGAGAAAATATCGCTTTTTCCCTGAAATAATGAAAATATAAAGGACTGAGATTGAAGAAAAGTCTTCAAAGTCGTCTTGATTTTAAGAATTCTGTTTTGATATACCGAGCCTTCGAAAATCTCAAACACTAGTTCTGGGTTATTGGGTTATTGGTTATTGGGTTATTGGATGAACATGACAAATTCACTCTTTGGATAAGTTAGTCCTTTCAGTCCAGGACAAAAAACACCAACCTCCATCGGAGAAAATTCTATACTAAAATTCTCCTTCTGGTTTGTTCTAGACTAGGACATTTGCTCTTAACTTCTTATACTGAATGAGTACTTTCAGCCGGGATGGCGCCGCTCCACGTTCATTCGTTTTTTTACCCACTTCGATTAGACACAACAAAGCTACAGTAAAAATCTCCTGTTCATCCTAATGATTTGGAATTCAGCGAAATATGTCCCTGGTTATCCGTGGATGTGGAACGTTCTTTTCAGTGTATTCTTGCTCCTAACAGAGATTTTATTCAAAAACTAGAAATGTGTAATGTCATACATTTTTTTTCCTTTTAATAAAAAAATGATTTCGATTAGCCATGGTATTCAGCAGTCTTCATGTTTACCACGCTATTAAAATAAGAAGACGTTTTGCTTTGCCTCACTCTTTCATTTTTGGATTTTTAATTGTACTTTTTCCACTTTTTCTCAACTTTATTTCTCAAAATTTGTCCAAACCCTACTCATAAACCCAGTGGAGGTCTGGATGGCGCTACACCTAGTAAATGTTATCATGCAAAAAAAAAAAAAATACCGTACGAGTCAAAAAATTGTATACGCAATTTGAACAGTCATAGGCAATTTATTTTCCTACCTACAAAGCTAAATTTCTGGGAAAAGAAAGACAATAGTCCAATCGGAAAGCATTGTAAGTGTACTTTCAGTTCAAACAGAATGTTCCACACGAAAACAGACTGCTAGCCCTGAAAAGGGCTTTTCCAGAATAAGATCTGTAGAAAAAACAGCCTTAAAGAATAGGATATAAAAAAACCGCTGACCTTAAGAGAATGCGCCTTTAATTAACGTTCCATCTCCAATCTATACCACCTAAGAGTAGGATACCATCTATGAGTAGGATGATGAACTTGGTAGTAAAATTGATAGCTTAAAAAGTGATATTCAGAGTGCTAGTTTAGAGACTGCCAATGGCTTCGCTAACCTTGGCAATATTATCAAAGAGTTTATGGGCTCTCCCGTTACTTCGGATTCGCCCATGATAGTGGTAAATCGTGATCCAATACATAATAATGAAAATATTTCTACCTGCCAGGAAGAAGTCAACGAAGGAAACTCCTCACTACGAACTAGCGTCAAAAGAAGGCACGAAAATGATTCTGCTGAAAGTGATGGAGGTAACTGGCGTATTGCGCAGAATAAAAGAAACAAAGATGGTGTTAGGATAAACAACATTCAGTCCACTGTCGATATAAAAAATGGTGTCTCTGTAGCCCTACGAGGTAACAAAGCTAAGCGTGGTTATTCCGAAAGCAATGTCACCCATGGAAAGGGAGTAATTTACATTCCTCTGATTATTATTCGTCATCACGGAAAACCAATCAAGGAAATTCTAGAGGAAATCACAAAACATGTGTCTTTAGATAAAATCATCTGCCACACTGGTCGTAAGGACACCATTAAAATTAAGTGTCTTGATGAGGATACGCACGAAATTCTAGTATCTGGAGTAAAGAGTAACGATGTGCTAAAAATCCAGCATCATCAGCTCAAATCAGAAAAGCTGCTGAAATACGTTGTCCGAAATGTTGACACAACGTATGACTTGGAAGACTTTTGTGAAGACCTCAGGAAGGCAAATTATTATCCTGAAAAGGCAATCAGGCTGAAAAAAGCTAACGGTTCCGTTGAAATGCCACTGGTGTTAGTTCTACTCCAAAACACTGAGCACAATAAGTCATTTTTGAGTTTAAAGCGTGTCGGTCCCCTTGCTGTTATTGTTGAATTGTTTAGAGGCAACAAAAGGCCCTTAAAATGTTACAACTGTTTACGTTTTGGCCACGTCTCCCAAGGTTGCACCGAATCACATAGATGTAACAAGTGCGCAGGTGAACATCAGTCGAGGGACTGTACAAATGTAAAGGGTAAAGACCCCCCTAAATGTATTCGTTGTGATGGTCAGCATACTTCAAGTTACACCAAGTGTCCGAAATATCCCCAAGTCAAAAGATCAAAAGCACTAAAGTAGTTGATGGCAGAATTTAGTCCGAAATATCCCCTTCAGTCGCATCCAGCTCTTCTCATTCAAATGCGGTCGATCTAATCCAATTGCGTAGCATTTATAGGAGTCTGGGTAATCTTCTTAACCTCTGTAAGGAAAGTGGCAACGTACTGCCACAAGTTGCGTCCCACGAAATCAAGAACTGACCATGGACAGACACCATTACAGAACAATTACCCACGGAAAGCTTCGTTGCAATATATGGAACGCCAGGGGAATCTATCGGAAGCGCATCGAATATTACAATTTCATCATAAATTGGAATATTGACATAGCTTTCATGTGTGAGACGCACCTGAAATCAACTCAAGCTTTTAACTTGCCGGGTTATCATGTTTATCGAAAGGATCGACCTCTGGGTAACAACGCCAGTCAAGCATTTGGTGGAGCAGCTATCATTGTCAAAAATGGCATTGATCATCGTGAGACTGTCACTCCAAATTATGTAGGAATGGAAGCTGTTTCCGTGATAATAAATGACGCCGACGCAGATGAAATTAAATTCACCTCTCTGTATAATTCTCCTAGGCACAAGCTTGGATCGTGCGAGCTTGATGAGCTGCTCTCTGGGCCCGTTGCAGTGGTTATGGCGGGAGACTTTAATGCTAAGCACCCTGCATGGAATTCCAAATGCTCCAACCAAAATGGCAATATCCTCTATGGATATACTCTAAACGAGATTGACACCTTTGTTGCTGGACCCCTTGATGGCACGTACTACTGCGACCACTCTCTTGTCAGCGACGTGCTGGACGTTGTAGTTCTTAAAGGATTCTTTAAGCCCTATAATATTTTCACAGTCGACGATTTATCCTCTGACCACCGTCCAGTGATGCTTATCTTTGAGGGCTTGAACATCGATGTTAAGATTGGGCTTCGCTCCAAACATGACTGGAAACTCTTCAGGGATATCCTTAGAGAAAACAGCATTCTATATAAGGAGGTTATTAACAATGAGGATATTAATGCAAATATGAGTTCTATTACTCGTGTTATCAATGATGCTACAGCTTCCAGTACTTTTGTGACAAGTCACGTATTTAAATTGGGGGAAATTTCTTGGGCCCAGTGGGAATTTAATAATTTCATATTTTTACTAGCAATTCTCTAGTGTTTGTTTGGTTATGTTATTACCAGCCTAATTCCTTTTGATAATTTTTATAATTACTATTTTTGATGCTATATGTTTAGAATTAAAGGATATTATTTTTTTTATGTAAATATTCATTTCATTGCGTCGATCTCAACCCTGTTGCGTCAACAAAGCAAAGTAACAGAGTGAGATGATCGCTGTTTGCATTGTTGTTGGGAGAAATTCTTGGAAGATGAGGTTCTCGTCATCCTTCAATTGTTGTGTTAACGTGTTGTTTGTTATTGTAGAAATTAAAGTTTTTTTTTGAGTGTGTGTACAAAAAGTTCGGAATGAGAGGACGTTTTCTTTTTTCGTTTTGTGGAGAAATAGCGATAATGGCGTCGGACTGTGAAATAGAATGCGGCCGTTCTAAGTTGACACTCGTGTAGCATTGAATATCAGCAAGTATAACATTATGATAAACATTAACTATTGTATATGTTATAAAAAATAGATTGTTTGTTTTTTTCGGCTAAGGAAGGAATTTGAGAAAGGACGTTTCAGATGCGGCGTTGCTACCTTGAGCGGAGCGTTCGACGGGAGTTTTCGCTTGGCCATCCCAATGAAAAGTTGTTCAATGCACAGGTATCACTGTTGGTACAGCATTCGAATTTCTCCGATTGCAATATTGATGTCGGCGATTGGTGAGTGAATTTTTTTATTTTACTGCTCTTCCTTGTCCATGGAACTACGCGAGGGTCCACCAGAGTAATAGAGGTGCAACAGATGACGATTATCGGTGCAAACTATTTGTCCTCGACTAATTCGCACAGTTTGAGTGTTACAGAAAATGAACATTGTGGTTAATGCGAAGTTTGTAACATGTTCAGCTTAATGTTTGCCGTTAATTTTAACAATACGGATATTTATATTTAAGGAGCGCTTGTAAGCAGTGAGTCACTGATTTCAAAGTTCAATAATCTTGAGGCAGTGAA
This sequence comes from Rhysida immarginata, assembly GCA_023313115.1. Classification (NCBI taxonomy): domain Eukaryota; kingdom Metazoa; phylum Arthropoda; class Chilopoda; order Scolopendromorpha; family Scolopendridae; genus Rhysida; species Rhysida immarginata. The sequence goes on from JAHWFO010067443.1 coordinate 7,926, forward strand.
AGTTTTGCAGTGGATCCCTTGATCTTATAGGGGAGGCAAATCACTGAGTGTAGTAGGGGTATACTTGTAGTTGGTAGCTAACTGTACGGGAATCACCGGCGGGGTTTCTGTGATTCTCCTCGCACTTCTCATTGAGAGTGAAGTTTAAAAGAATCACGTGATGCTCTCCGGCGTCATGCCAAAGCAGCTAGAGAGAGGTGAAATCCCGTGTCAGACCCAACCTTACGATACCCACACTGCGTCCTCATGATTATGATTATTGAAAAGGGAAAAAAAATCTGTTGCTCCTGCTAAGGCCTTTGTTAAATATTTTGTAGGAAGTACTCAAGTTTTCTGTATGCGATTGTAAGGAACTGCATGTGTTCCGCGCGCCTGGCGGCGAGTGCATAGCGGTAGCGCGTTAGACTAAGGGGCCCCTTTAGGCTAGCGTTACTGTCTAGGGTTGTAACTCAATTAGTCAGTAATATTTAAATTTTACCAAAATTCCGATCACGATTAATTCTTAAATGTATTGGGCTGGTAATAAAAATAAAATTAACGTTTTATTGTAAATATTGCTTGAGTAATTGCGTAGTTGGTCTCACAACACCTCATTTCTCACAAATCAGTCTCGAACCCGTTGACGATCGCCTTCCGACACATTGGCTATGCTAATGTGGGTTCAAGCATATATAATTAGGTGGGGGCTCGTCACACTTTCACTACTGATCGAAAGCGTCCTGAACATCTCGACCTCCCTATTTACATCAGGCGTCTCATACTTGAAAGGAATTCTTATAGAAGGTTATGGCAGCGTAAACGACTTCCCTTCTTCAAGACAAAATACAACAGGCTAGCTCGCAAGGTCCAGGAGGACGTTAAATCTTTACGTAATCAAAGATGGAGCGAAAAGCTAAAGTCCCTGTCAGTCCAGGACAACTCGCTCTGGGGTACTGTAAGGGCTCTAAAAGGAAACAGACCCATCAACTTACCGCCGCTGCTTACCGCATATGGCAATGCTGTCACGGGTGATCAAGATAAAGCTCAACTGATCGCCGAATCCCTGGTTAAACAATTTACCACTCCAGGTAAGGACAACCCGGATAATTTCCCAAATATTCGTCTTGTCAACGATGGATGCATCGCATACGAGCTCACTCATCGTATTTCTACCTGTGAGGACACTATTGGTGTTCAGGAAATCTCCGATGTCATCAAGCATCCTAAAAGTAGGAAAGCAGCAGGTATCGATTCCATCACTAATAGCACTCTCAAGAACTTACCTCCTAATGTCGTTGCGACTATTACCAGGGCCATGAATGACTGCTGGAGACATGGCTACTTTCCTGTCAAGTGGAAAGAGTCTGTTATCGTTACCATACCGAAGCCTGGTCTAAACCCTGCTCTCCCTGTCAGCTATAGGCCTATAAGTTTGTTACCTATGCTATCAAAAGTGTTTGAACGCGCCATTCTTAAGAGATTTAACGACTTCTGTGTGGCTAACAATCTTGTTCGTGAAGAGCAATTCGGCTTTCGACCAGGTCACTCCTGCCAACTCCAGATCTGGAGGCTTGTTGCAGATTTAAACACTCCTCTTAACTGCGCTAAATATGGTGGTCTTATATTTCTGGATGTCCGAAAAGCTTTTGATCAGGTTTGGCACGAAGGCCTAATACACAAAATAATTACTTCTGGATTTCCGGACGATCTTATTGCCTTGATTAGATCCTTTCTGTCGAACAGGATATTTCGTGTAAAGGTTGGTTACTCCATGTCAAACCCGTGTGACGTCAAAGCTGGTGTTCCCCAGGGTTCTGTTTTTGGCCCTGCACTCTTCAACTTTTTCATCCATGACTTCCCAACATTTACAAAATGCAAGCTGTATCTGTTCGCTGATGACGCGTCCATCTTGACCACTGCTCGCGTTCCCGCTCATGTCATATCTCGATTGCAGAATGCCTTACATAAGTGCGAGAAATGGTTTGCTAAGTGGAGACTCAAACTAAACGTCGACAAGTGCTAAGCTATGTTTATTACCAAGAAACTTCGGAAACCCCCGAAGCCTCTCCTTCTTTCGGGTAGAGAGCTCGAATGGGTGAAGAATTACAAATACCTCGGAGTGGTGATAGATGCCAAGCTAAATTGGGGTGACCACGTCTCCTATGCTATCAATAAGGCTAAGAAGGCAAAGTTCAGCCTGGTCGCCCTCCTGGGGCGAAACAGCGCTCTTGGAATAGATAGCAAACTTTTGCTATATAAAATGGTAATCCGGACCATTCTGTTATATGGTATGCCTGCCTGGGCCACAATATGTAAGTCCAGATGGAAGGACCTCCAAACTTTCCAAAACGTTACCTTGAGGACCATTGCTCAACTTGACAGGAGAGTTGCAACAAATACTTCTATTGCCGACGATTTTGAGATACCTCCCATTGGGAATCACGTCCAGGAATTGATGAAAAAGCTGCTTCCGAAGATGAAGGACCATCCCAATCCTCTGGTTGCAGGTATTCTTGAGCACCCGCTTACCTTCAGAAGCCTTCTTAGACATCGCAGGCCACGTTACCTCCTGGACATCAATTTCGACGACATCCAAAAGGCGATATTTCCCGAATATTAGATCTCCTAGCTCCTCGTGTCCCTCGTCAATCAACAATCAACACTATCGTCCTGATAGGAAAGGAATCCATCTTATCCTCTGGATGACTTAACTAGGTTTCATCTGGCTTCTTGCCTAGTTCAGTGTACTTCCCGTGGTTACTTTCTGTACGAGTATGGCAGTGAAGGCGTTGCTTTCGGACCACTCGTTTCGTTTTACCTGCACTGTTCGATTGTCGACAGTACAATCACCAAATTGTCTCAAAATGGTGAAAGTAAAGGAGATCTCGATTGACCAGAGAAATACCATTAAAAACCTTCATGCTAAAGGTTTACCTCAAAAAGAAATTGCCAGTAAGGTTAAGTGTTCACAAAGTGCAGTATCAAAAATTTTGTTAAGTTGAAAATGACAGGAAGTGTCAACAACCAACGAAGAAGTGGTAAACCTCGCTGCACATCACGTTAAGATGATAGACAATTAATTACAATTGTCAGAAAAAAAACGCTTTAAGACCACAAGAGAATTTAATGCAGAGTGGAAAAGCTGTGGTGTGGATGTATCTGACCAGACCGTATGACGACGATTGCGAGAACGTCATCACGTTTCCTGCAAAGCCAAAACAAAGCCATTTCTAACTGTTAAGCAGAAAAGAGAGCATGAAGCCCCGTTAAATCCTTAACTGGGCAAGGCAGTATGAAAAACGGACTGTAGAAGATTGGAAACAAGTTTTGTTCACTGACAAATCTAGGATTTGCCTTGGCTAGGCCGACAATGTTGGTAATAACGTTTGGAGAAAATCATCCGAAAAATTCCATCAAGACTGTCTTCGTTCATCAAAAAAGTATCCAGCTGCAGTCATGATCTGGGGTTCAATGTCAGCAAAAGGTGTTGGTACAATGGAAATTTTGACAACTACTGTCAATGCAGACGTTTATTTGGAGATTTTGGAGCATCTGGTTCTACAGGCAGCAGATGATCACTTTGGAAATGCTGATTTTGTTTATCAAGATGACAACGCCTCCTGTCACAGAGCACGCAAAGTGAACAATTGGTTGCGAGACAAACAAATCTCACGTTTACCATGGCCTGCCAATAGTCCGGATCTTAATCCAATTGAAAACGTCTGGGCCCACCTGAAAACATTAGTGCGGCAGAAGAGCCACAAAACATCACAGAGTTATAGAACGCAGTTCGAGAATCCTGGAAAGAAATACCTCCAGAATTATGTGAAAACCCCGTAGCATCGATATCAAGGCGAATTAAAGCCGTAATCAAAGCTAAAGGAGGACCGACACAATACTGAAAATGTATATTCCATATTTTTGTTACACGAAGCAGTGTATTCCATATTTATGTTGAGATATTGTATTAAAAAAATATTGTTACTTGTTTAAGTTATAACTTTTGAAAACCACCTTTTGTTTAATATGGATAGAAGAATTCATAAAAAAAGTTTTGTCACATTCTCTGGATAATTTGTAGCTTAAAAAATTATCTTTTCAATGCTGCAATAACATTTAGAAATTATTCCATACTTATGTTGGGGGGTTGTAGAAGCTGATGTCCATGCCAACTCATCCACCACCAATTGCTGGCGTTATTTTGAGTATTGGAACAATTACAGTTTCATTTCCCACCAACCCAATTCGCTCATATTAAGATAAAACGGAAAAATTCCACTAATTTTTTTAATTGAGAGTTTAATTTTTTAATCAAATTTAAACACAATTTTTTTGTTACAGATATGATAAATCAAATAGATCTAATCGTAGCCCATAATAGCTGTCTAATAGTTCGTCACTATATTCTTAGATTTCCAGTTTCTATGAAAATTGTCACCACGTCTCTAATGACTTCAAACAAAAAAGGTTTTTTAGGCTGTAGAGGCATCCGTAAAATTTCTCTGCCTTTTACATTCTTTCATATATTTCTTTGTGTGACAAATGACAGGTAAAAAAAATTTGCTGCAAATCTCCTGGAGTTGCTCAAATTTTCACATGCTTGTTGTTTTTCTTACAGGTTCTAAAACATGAAGTAGCTGAGTAAATGTCTTTCCACAGAACTTCCGTATGTAAGTTTTTTAATTTGATGATTGAGTAAATGATTTTCTCATTGCTTTCTTGTATGTAGTCTTTCATGGTACTTTTTAGTACTTGAAGTAATAAATGTTTTGTCGCAATATTCACATTTAAAAGCTTTCTCTCCAGTATGTTGTCTTTCATGGTTTATTTTATGAGATAATTGAGTAAACGTTTTTTTGCAATATGCACATTTAAAAGGTTTCTCTCCAGTATGAACTCTTTCATGGCAACTTTTAGAAGAAGAGTGTGCAAATGTTTTTTCGCAATAGTCACATTTGTAAGGTTTCTCTCCTGTATGCCGTCTTTCATGTCTTCTTTTATTAGATAATTGAGCAAATGTTTTTTCACAATATTCACATTTATAAGGTTTCATTCCAGTATGCACTCGTTCATGGCTTCTTTTATCACATGAATGAGTAAATGTTTTTTCGCAATATGCACATTTAAACGGTTTCTCTCCAGTATGCTGTCTTTCATGGCTTCTTTTATTAGATAAGTGAGCAAATGTTTTTACACAATATTCACATTTATAAGGTTTCTTTCCAGTATGCACTCGTTCATGGCTTCTTTTTACAGATGATTGAGTGAATGATTTTTTGCAGTATACACATTTAAAAGGTTTCTCTCCAGTATGCACTCGTTCATGACGTCTTTTATCATGCAATTGAGCAAATGTTTTTTCGCAATATTCACATTTATAAGCTTTTTCTCCAGTATGCACTCGTTCATGGCTTTTTTTTTTAGATGATTGAGTAAATGTTTTTTTGCAAAATGCACATTTAAAAGGTTTCTCTCCTGTATGCACTCGTTCATGGCTTCTTTTAGCAGGTAATTGAGCAAATGTTTTTTCGCAAAATGCACATTTAAAAGGTTTCTCTCCTGTATGCTGTCTCTCATGTCTTCTTTTATTAGATATATGAGCAAATGACTTTTCGCAATATGCACATTTAAAAGGTTTCTCTCCACTATGCACTCGTTCATGGCATCTTTTATCATGTAATTGAGCAAATGTTTTTTCGCAATAGTCACATTTATATGGCTTCTTTCCCGTATGCACACTTTCATGGCGTATTTTATTATGGTATTGAGCAAATGTTTTTTCACAATACTCACATTTATAAGGTTTCTTTCCCGTATGGGCACGTTCATGGCGTATTTTATTATGGTATTGAGCAAATATTTTTTCACAATATTTACATCTAATAAGCCTTTCTCCTGTATGACGTCTCTCATGGTTTTGTTTCTGTCGTAAACGAGGAAATGTTTTTTCACAAAACTGGCATGTATAAGGTTTCTCTCCTGTTTGCTTTTGATTAGGAATAATCTTCTTTGACAGGTCTATAAAAAGTTTGCTGCAGACATTGTAGATTTCTTTTCCAGTATGAAGTTTTTCTAATTTTTTTTCACGTAATTCCAGATTATGATAATCACTGGTCTCTTTTTCTGTTTTATTATTGGAATTTATGCTTTTGACCCTACACAGTCTTTTAAAGCATAATTTATTGTCCGTGAAATCACTTTTTGCTTTCTCATATACCAAAGACTTGATGGTTACTAATTCCTGAGAAGAATTATTTTTGTGCTGAATATTTTTATGCTGCTCATTTGTCAGTGTTTCAAATGAAACAAAGTTTAAAGGCTCAGTCCCTTCCTGGTATGTTATTGTTCCAAGTGCAGTCAACTTCATGTTAGGAAAATGACTATCAATGATATCAGTTTTCGTTAAATCCGGAATATTTTCCGTAATGTGTTGCTCTTGATCACCAATCAATTCTATAACAGAATTTTTATTTTCACTTCTCAAAAGTAATTCATATGAAATTATAACTGTAGGCTGATGTTGAACTGATGAAATTTTAAACGTGATATTTCCATCAATAACATCTCTTGTAACTGAAGAAGCACCAATAATGATGTTCTCAATGGTTACAAATAAATCGTATATTATATGCTTATCATTTATTTCTTGTTTTAATACCAATGCGACTGAATATTCCTTGATTTTTTCTGGATTATAAATATTCAGTTTTAAATTTCTGGTATCTATATTTGCCTTCTGTTCATTGGGCATTACTCTGTGTATTTGTGGATGCTCTTCTCCTTTCAATTCCATAGAAGAATTATTTGTTCTGAGTATAGCTCTTCCCGAAGTAGTTTCTTCGTATATAAGTAGAATGGTAGGTTGAATTGAAGGAGATCTAATTTCATATTTGTAACATCTATCTTTAAAACTTCTTGTTATGAATGAATTGCCAATAATTATAGTCTCAATTGTTACGAATAAATCAAAAAGAATACGTTTGTGCTTCCTAATTTTCTTTGAAAATGACATCATTTACTTGTCCTTAGTTCAGTTGGTACTCAAGCTCATCAAAATCTTGCGTTTTTAATTAATAAAAACGAAATTGCTGATGATTTCAACTTTGCATCAATTTGCCTATAAAATATAAATATTTAAATTTAAGAAATTCAGATAAGACAAATAATAAAGAATAAAATGCAAAACTTAGCATAACAAAATTAGTAAACAAGTAACCAATAATTAGAATTTAATTATTATGTGATAGGTTCAAAAGCTGCCTAACTTTTTGAACATTATGTATATAATTTTATACGATTGACACCTTTCAGTGCTGTGCTCTAATGTATTGTTGTCAAGTTGAAATTAATCTGGTGGCACAAGTGCAGTGTAGCGTGATGCGCGCGTCGCATTCAGTTGTTGTAGACTTTTAGCGATCAAACACGTAGAAACATGTTAAACTTTGTTTTAATCTGAAGAAAGCGTTTTTGGTACAACGATGGCTTTACTTCATGGTGATGCAGCAGATCAGGTATCGAAGAGAGAAATAAAACATTATAGAATACCATTTTGATGCATTTATTATTACTTTTATTACATGAAAAACTCTATTGATGCAATTTCTTAAGACGCTTATTTCCAGCTTCTATCAATGCTTGGACAGCACCAATATCAATAAAAGTTTTCTTTTTGACAGTATTTCCTAGGCGCTTGTTTCCTTCATCAATGAGAGCTAGCGCACTTGAAATTTCACATTTTAAATTCTTGTCCTCACTCCGAGAGGCTAATAACTTGGTCGACTCCAATGAGCTGGCAAGAGCTTGCTTTCTTTCTTTCTGCTGTTTCCTCCGCAATTTCCCCTTTTTTCAGCTTATTTGTACCTAATATTTTGCATGTCCTTGATGATAATAAGAAAGCATTATTATTGTCGGTAGAAGGGTGGATCATAATTCTGTTAATATTGATTAAACAGCTGTTCCAACTAGTTTCGCCATTTATTCCCGGCTTTGTCAAGGATATATACAGCAAGAGGCATGCAAGCCTTTATATACAGAACAGTGGTACAAATTATGCAAATTATACATAATGTTTGCCAACAACCACTCTATCTATGACGATTTGGGGATGAACCACATAGGCACCTTTGTCCAGACACTTATGAAGAACATGCTACCCAAGATAGAGAATCATGAAAACCCTGGTTTCTGGTATTCTGGACCATCCACTCGTTGTTAAGGGTCCCCTCCGGTTTCGAGGACCCCGCCATATCCTGGATGTCTGCTTTGATGACGTTAACAAGGCCGTCTTCCCCAACTATTGGATTTTTTAGATCCTGCTGATTTTTGGGGACTCTATTCGTCAATCTACAATCTGATTCTCGTCCCTTCTGGGGACTTATTCTCTGGAGGACTAAAGAAGTTCATCAGGCTTCTCACCCAGTTCAGTGTACCTTCTCTGGTTTACTCTTTGGGCGAGCGTGCAAAGTGAGCTTGGCTCCTGGACCACTCGCGTCTTTCCTTTCACTTCACTGTTCGATTGTCGATTGTGTTGCTGTATATCTGGCACTGGAAATAATATTCCCGTAAATCAGTACATCAAGACGCTCATTATCCTCCTGGGTCCCTGGCGTTGGGATTAATTTCCTCGCAAACCTAACTAAGGACATTTTTTTATATCATCTATTATTATTCTAGTCTATTATTATTCTGATCATTCACGAGTGGGTCCCTGGCGTAGAATTAATTTTCTCGCAAACCTGACTTGTTCATTTTTTCTTAATGCTAGGTGCGTCCTTTTTAGGACGGCTTCTTTAGCACACACCTAGCTGCGAGGTTACTCCACCCCCCGGTTCTATACATTTATATATGATGGCTTTGTCCAAATTAACCATGTTGAAGTCGGCAAAGGAGTCTTTGCTAGCACCTGACGGTAAAAGTGTGTCCTGCGAAAGGGCCTACAGGGATGCTTGTTTGGACCCTAGGTTTGCTGCATTTGACCTAGTATTTAATGAAATGCTAGAAACTCTCAGGAATGATATAAACTGGAGGCGAAGGTCGACTCCTTACGAACAAGTTTTGACGAGAAATTCAATGGAATCAACACGGAATTTAAAAACTCTCGTACAGACGTTTATCAACAAGATAAATGAATTTAGAAAAGCCTTTGAGAAATGTTCCGGGACTCCAAAGGCTGGAAACTCCAAGGAAGAAAATAATGTAAGAGAAAATTTCCAACCTATCTCGCTTGCTAACAAAGTGCATGGACTGGAGTCCATGGAAATAAGTGATGACCATGATGGTTCGATAAACGGTGGCAACAAAAGAAGTCATTCCGACGGAAGTGATGGAGAAGTGGAAGACAGTTCGTAGCAAAAAACCCAGAGGGGGAACTAGGAAGGAAAATTCCCAGATTAAGGTAAGTGAAAAGACAACTATTTACATCCCCCCTATTATCGTTAGACATCACGGGAAACCGATTAAGGAAGTGCTAAATGAGATAAAAAATCACGTAACGTTAGATAAGATTACTACACATACCGGACGCTCAGACACTATCAAGGTTAAATGCCACGATAAAACCCTCGTGTCAGGAATCAAAATGAATGGTGTTCTTAAAATCCAGCATCATCAGCTCAAATCTGAAAAACTTTTAAAATACGTTGTCCATAATGTAGATATAACGTATGACATGGAAGATTTTTGCGCAGATCTTAGAAACGCTAACTACTTCCCCGATAAGGCAGGTAGACATAAAAAAGCAAATGGTGAAGTTGAGATGCCAATGATTCTAGTACTTCTACAAAACACTGAGCACAATAAATCTTTCCTAAATTTAAAGCGCATTGGTCCACTTGCTGCAACAGTTGAATTATTTAGGGGCAACAAGAAGCCCTTACAATGTTATAATTGCTTACGTTTTGACCACCAGTCAAGGGACTGCACCAATATAAAAGGTAAAGATCCTCCTAAAAGTATTCGATGTGAAGGCCAGCACACATCGAGTTATACAAAGTGTCCCAAATACCCACAAGCAGTGTTGCCAGATTGGGCTATAAACCGCAAATTGGGCTTCTTTTAAAACCAATTCGCTTGTAAAAATTTGACTTCGCGGTTTGGGATTTTTTTGGCGGGTCATGGCTTTTTTTGGGCTCTTTTGGGCTTGTTTTTTTATCTTGGTTTTTCAGTCTTATTGCTGAAAAATAAGTTTAGTGACGATTTAAATTAAACTAGGGATGGATGAGGCGTGATTACGTCATATCATTGCTCTTCTACGGGATACAGTAGTCAATCCGGTTTCGAGATTTGGTGCTTTAAGTATATATAAGCAGATAAATAAGGGGGTGCTTAGTTCAGGCTACCTGGTTACTGTGTCTATCGTAAAGACAGATTTCTTCCCACTACAGTAAAGTCCCCGTCAGGTGGGTCAGCAATTATTATTAAGAAAGGCATTCATCATCGGGAGGAACCAACCCGAGACTATATGGGAATGGAAGCTGCCTCTGCTATCATTACTGATGCCACACTGGGAGAGGTGAAACTAGTGGCTCTATATAATGCGCCCAAGCATAAATTCGATGCCAATGAGCTCGACGAGCTGTTTTCCGGGAATATTCCCGTTATTATGGCGGGAGACCTGAACGCTAAGCACTCGCACTGGAATTCAAGATGCCATAACCAAAACGGTGTCCTTTTGTATGGCTACGTGCAAAAGCAATCTGATATTATTGCAGTAGGCCCTGTGGATGATACATATTATTGTGATCATTCTCCTTCAAGTGATGTACTTGATATTGTGTTGTTGAAGGGCTTCTACAAATCATTCAGTATCTATACTGTCAATGATCTATCCTCAGACCATAAACCAGTTGCACTAAATTTTGATAACGTAAACATTGACCTCAAAGAAGAACTGAGGCTCAAACAAGACTGGAAATTTTTTAGAGAAATTCTCAAAAATGATGACGACCCACTAAATAACGTACATAGTACGAGCGACATAGATACCAATGTGAAAAGGCTTACTGAACGTATAAATGCAGCTATTGACTCTAGTGCTTCGCCCTTAGAGTCGAAGCGAGCTGATCACCTTGATCTCACCCCAGAAATCAAACAATTAATTGAGCAAAGGAATAAGGTTAGAAGGCAGTGGTACCGAACTCGTGATTCATGGCTTAAGACCAAGTATAATAGGCTCACTAGAAGAGTTCACGAGGAGGTAAAAGCACTTCGTAATGACAGGTGGAGCGATAAAGTTAAGAGTCTGTCGACCCACGATAACTCTATTTGGTGCATGGTTCGAGCCTTGCAAAACAAGAAAGCCATAAATATCCCACCTCTGTTAGCCCAAAATGGCAAATTCATCACGAATGATGATGATAAAGCGCAGCTTATTGCAAGTTCACTTTCAGAACAGTTTGTCACGCCTACTGATGGTCGGCAAATAGGACTTGATATGTCCGAGAAAGTAAAATCCTGCATAACTGGCTTCTATAATATTCACGGCAATGAATTCCAAAAACATAGCATTGATGTAAATGAAGTCCTAAGCATCATTAAAAATTTAAAAACGAGAAAAGCCCCAGGTAAAGAGTCTATCAAGAACAGTGCTTTAAAAAATTTACCTCAAAATACAATTCAAGATATTGCAAAAGTGATTAACGACTGCTGGAAGAACACTTACTTCCCGGATGCTTGGAAGCAATCAGTTGTCTTAAGCATTCCTAAGCCAGGACAAAATCCTGCAAATCCTGTTAGCTACAGGCCCATCAGCTTGTTACCATCAATCTCCAAAATCCTGGAAAAAACAATTCTCAAGAGATTCATTGAGTACTGTGATGCCAACGATCTCATCCGCGATGAACAATTTGGCTTTCGCTCAAACCATTCCTGCCAACTCCAAACATGGAGGCTCGCAGCGGATATCAATGAGCCCCTTAATCTGTCTAGGTATTGTGGGGTCGTTTTCCTCGATGTACACAAAGCCTTCGACCAAGTCTGGCACGATGGTCTTATTTTTAAAATGATTATGGATGGATTTCCTCAAGACATAATTACTCTGATACGCTCGTTTCTCTCCAACCGGTTCTTTCAGGCCAGAGTTGGAGATAATCTATCTCCTATGTATGAAGTAAAAGCTGGTGTCCCACAGGGTTCAGTCCTGGGGCCAGTATTATTCAATTATTTTATGCGAGACTTTCCAAGTCCTTCTAAATGTAAGCTCTTTTTTTACGCAGATGACGCTGCTATGCTGACCTGTGCTCGTCAACCAGCCGTAGTAGTCTCGCGGCTGCAGAAGGCGCTAAAGGAGTGTGAAAGCTGGTTTAGCAAGTGGAGGCTAAAATTGAATGTAGACAAATGCAAGGCGATGTTTGTCTCCAAGAAGAGAAAGAGATCATTAGATTCTCTAACACTATATGGCAAAAAACTGGACTGGGTTGAAACTTATAAATATCTTGGTGTTGTTATTGACTCTAAACTTACCTGGACTCCCCACGCAACTTATGCGTTGAATAAGGCCAGGTGAGCCAAGTTTAGCTTGATTGCTCTGCTGGGCCAGAATAGTGCTCTAAACATTGATAATAAACTCCTACTGTATAAGGTCATTGTTCGGACTATCTTGACGTATGATATGCCCGTCTGGGCCACAATATGTAAGACTAGGTGGAAAGAACTGCAAACGTTCCAAAACGTTACCCTTAGGACTATTGC
>JAHWFO010067445.1:0-19387 GCA_023313115.1 Rhysida immarginata
TACACTACCCCGTACATTTCATTGATTATTTCATAAGTGTCACTTTCTGTGTGCAGATCCTGCATGGACAACGAAGAATTAGCTGATGGCATTTTGATAATGGAATTCCTTGATGGGTGGCATTTGGCTCTTTCTTGTGCTTGACTGCTATTGAATATTTTCTTATATCTGAAAAAAAGAATACAAAAATTAAGTAAAGTATTTTATAGTGTTCTCTGGCAGTTTCACGAGAATTAAGATCGCTTCTTTGATTAAAAGGAAATCAAAATGTTTAATTTTCTTCATGTGGAAATAGTAGACAGTAAAAAATTATAAATTTGTTTCAATGAAATTTTTATTATTATTCATCCTTAAGTGGGACAAATAACGTAAGTAACGTAAGAGTTAGTTAAGTTTTTGTTTGAATGCATAATAAATTTTCTTTTTACACAACTAGATGAGCTGAAACATGCACCAGCTGATGAGAGCTTAACGTTAAAAAGAAAATTCATTATGCATTCAAACGTAATAATACAACGTATTTAATAGTAACATTAAGTTTTTGTCGTTTGGTCAATATATACAGGGTCAGTCAGAAGTCACTGGACATAGCTGTAGTTGGGAAATGGTGTGTAAATTGAACGGTGTGACCAGGCTTGCATGGAATAAGATAGGCGCCCTATTTTTTGAGACTGTTTTAGAGCTTGGCCGACATCTTAAAATCCGCAATTTTTGGTCAAGCTTCATTTTCTTACATGAGAAAGGGATCATGTGGTATATCAAATAACACCAGATGTTTCTCAGGAATTCATTCCTGCAATCGGATTTGAGTTACCTCTTACGGTTCACAAGCTATTACCAAAAACATTGACACTGTATCACTGTCTGTTGCAGGTAATTGAAGATGGTACTAATGAAGGAGGAGAGGAATGAGCTGACGCCCCTATCTTACCATTGTTGCCGATTTCAATGCCGCACCCCGAAATAGAACCAATCGCGCACAGTACCGTCGCATATGTGATATCACATTTCAGAAAAACTGGGACTGTTGAACGTAAAGCTCGTACAGGCCGGCCAAAACATCAACCGATGAGCCAATCTCAACAGTGCTGTTGGCAGCATTTGCAAAGAGTCCACAAAACAGGACAAGACGGCTTGCAGCTAAGTGTGGACTCAGTCAATCATCTATAGTATGGATCCCGTGTAACAAGAAGTTGAATCCATTCAAAGTTCAAATATAGCAAAAACTAACCGAGTATGATCCAGACAGACGTGACGAGTTCTGTGCCTATGCTCTGAATAACTATGAGAACATGAGATATTGGAGCGATACGAACCCTCATTAGACAGATCCATCGAAGTCGTTGACGATATCAAAGTTTTGATGTGGTGTGGGATATGGGGCACCCGTTTTAACCTAATCTAACCTAAGTTTAATTGGACCAGTTTTCATAGATGGTACCCTAAATGTCAATGGATACCTGCGAATGCTGTATATTAACTGAAAACAGCAGTTTCCCAAGTTTCTTCCAGCTCCTGCACAACCACAGTCAATGGCTTCAAAGGCCATCACGCTCCCCAGACCTCACACCGCTAGATTTTTTAACTTGGAGGTTACTTGTGTATGTTATGGAAATCCAAACGCAATGCGTCCTACAGGCCTGTGACAGCATTCCCCCGACGTTCTTTTGCGAGTGCGTAATGAATGGATAAAACACCTTGAGTCCAGCAGCAGGGACAACACATTGAACACATTCTTTAGCTGCTGCAACCCAGTTTTCGGTGTGTGTTTTGTCAATGTTTTTGTTAATAACTTGTGAACCATAACATATAACTGAAATCTGATTGCAGGAATGAACTCCTGAGACAAAAATTGGTGTTACTTGATATGCCCTTTCCATTAAAGAAAATGAACCTTGGCCCAAAATGGCGACCAAGCTCCAAAACTGTCCCAAACGATACCGCAGTTATTCTATTCCTTGCTAGCATGGTCACATCGTTCATTTTACAAACCATTTCCAAAATACAGCTTGTCCAGTGACTTTTGATTCACCCTGTAGTATAAAAACATTCAGTAGATTGGACATGTTGCTTGTGCTGGATGCATGTCGTTGACTCGCATTCTAGGTTAGTTTGTCTTAAGTTTAAAAGAACGTTTTTGTATGCCAATTAGAAACGATAAAGGGAGGTTGAATTAGGAGAAGTTGTGTTTGTGCAGTTAGGCGCTTGGGCAAGCTAGTTATAAATATAATAAGCTGAATGTGCTTTTATTAAAGAGGTCTGACTAATTCCTTTAAGTTGGCAAGTTCTTTGTGGAATTTAAAGTCGATAGGTTTTGTTTATTGAACATTTGCGTGATGAACTGTTCTTTTCGCAAGCTTACCACTGCACGAATTATTATAGGCAACTTTGAATTAAGTTGCGTGGGGGTCTTTGGCCAAAAATGTCGTGAATAAAACTTTCCTTATGGACGAACCCGGGGAGATTCTTGGATTAGAGTAAATAGGTTATTTGAAATACGAGGGGATACCCAAAGGAAAACGGATTGTGGTGTTGATAGCCAGGTGCTTGTATTACCGACTTTGATAGCTAACGGAGTCTACGCCAACACTTCCTCCGTCGTTATGCCAAGCGGCGTTGCTAGGGAAGCTAGTGCGCAGTCTCTGTGAGCCGTTATGTAAAGACTGTTTTTGTTTGCGCGGCGTTTTTTGAGGGGTGTTGTGCAAACAGAATTCATTCCTCTCAAACTCAACAGTGATAAGTGAGTAAGGAGGGGAGGGGTGTTAATGGAGTCCTTTTTTTTTGGTCAAAAAATGGCGCATAGTGAGGGATGTGTGAGCGGGCGCATTGTCTTGGTGGAAGAACCAGTCACCTGACTGCCACAAATCGGCACGTTTTTTTTTGGTTTTTTTTCTTAAACTGTTGTGCAGCCTTTTTAAAACTTCCAGGTATAATGCTTGATTGATAGTCTGTTTGGCATGAACGAATTCTGCATGCACAACACCCCTCACATCAAAAAACGCCGCGCAAACAAAACAGTCTTTACATAACGGCTTACAGAGGCTGCGTACAAGCTTCTCTAACAACGCCGCTTGGCATAACGACGGAGGAAGTGTTTTCCTACACTCACCTAGCGGGAGAAGTCGGTAATACAAGCGCTTGGCTATCAACACCACAATTCCGGTTTCTTTTGGGTACCCCCTCGTACCATATGGTGTAAGCTCATGCCAATATCAAGGGTGTAAATTTTGTTTTCGTAGATAATTAGATGTATCATAAGATATTTCGATTGAGTCAATTTTAAGTACCAAATAAAAAAAAATCATATAAGAGAAAAATAGGAAATTAAATATTTTATTAAAAGAGAATTTCCCTTTTTCTTCGTCTATCAACTTTATAAATCATACACTATCTGGCCATTCGTCACGAACCCCTATCCAAAAGCGCATGGGATCGTTCGCTTATTATGTTTATTATCTTAATTTTAGGAACAAATTTATCTTGAAATGTTTTTACTTACTTTTCATTGTCACAGTACCGCAAACATGCCTGCCGATATTTACTTGAGAAGAAAACTCGGATTCCATTTCTCAATGTAATATATAAAAATTATATCAGAAGACATAGATTTTATTGACATGCTTGTTAATTGAGAATATTTATATTTATTTGAATAATATATGATAAGCCACCAATTGAACATTAGAACAGAAATTAAACAGTGCAGAATGCTCAAATTGTTCAAATGAAAAAGTTTCATATTAGCTTACCAAGAAAAGTTTTTATGGTTATTTTTTGGAATGTGTAATGATTGCTAAACGTGAGACTCCACCACTTATAAAATTCGGGGGGCGTGAGAAATACGTTACACGAGTTGTTCTTTCCGTCAATCATTCTTCTTAATGAATCATTGGACACATACCCCAATGGAGCAATGTTGGTATCTTGAGGGTATTTTTTTTTTTTTTAATTTAAATTGAACTGCTATTTGTAAGTAATTTTAAAGAAACAAACATCTTTATTTCACCTTTGGTTGTCCCGTTGTACACTTCAACTTCGCAGATTTTCACGAATGACTTTGAAATTGAATTTGTGAACGTTTTCTGGTCACCTTGCATAAGGCCACAGTTGACACTTCTGAATTCATTAATCGGATTTTTCTCTGATAACAAATGAAATTATTCGATTTAATTGCAAAAACGCTTTAATATATTTTTAATTAGAAAGGCACGTGGAAAGTAACCTAAAAAGGAAGGTAGATGATTATGAACTCGTAAAGTACACGTACTTATTTTTTGAAAGTTATTTAAGGCATAAATAGAATAAATTTGAGAATTTTGACATCAAAGAGTGCTGCCCATTATTATTCTGGTAAGGCCGGTTGTACCCAAAATTATGCAGTGTATATGCAGTCCATTCTCTATTTATATTGATCTCTAGTAGTATTTACACTTTCTTTGAATCAGTATCATGTAGATGACTGTTTACCTGAATCAGTATCACGAGTGGAAACAACATCCATCTACCATAAACTAGTAGTATCCAAGAATGGGATTTAAAAAGCAAACTTAAAAATAAAAAAAATTATACATATTTGTCTGCTACTTTACTGGGGGAGTATGATAAAACATCTATTTGATGTTTCTCAGAGAAGTTCGTTTAGACCAATTTATTGATTATAATTAATTAAATAAAATCTATATTATTAAAAGCCCAATAGTTTTTTATAACTTTTGTGGAGAATCCAATTTCTCTTTACTATCATACTTGGACTGTTAAACGACAATTGGTGCGGTCGAGGAGGGCCCAGACCTGATTCCGACAGACTCCTTTTTGTTGGATTATATGAAGATCATTGTCTACGGCTAGACCGATGGACCTGGATGATTAAAATCACCGCAACTATTCAAGGCATAACGTTTGAAATGCTAGGAAACATGTGGAAAGCAATATCTTTTAGATATGAACTTTGTGTTGCGCGCAATGGTGATTTTGAAGTTTAAGAAAAGTATTGAGTCTGAGAATTTGAACTGTGAAATATATGCAATTGAGCAATAAAAACTGGTGTTATGAGCAAGCAAAATAATATCTCCCTGCTGTATACTCTCTTTCTTCATATTTATTTATGGTTCTTATTTTCAAGGGGATAATTAAAAAAAATTGTAAATTGTATCCTCCATATGAATATTAATTATTAAATATGGCATTAGATTCTTTATCTTTAAGCTTTCTTTAATGTAGTCGTTTATCTAATATTCGTCGAGGATTAGCTCGCAAATGGTTTCTGTCATGTGGACAAAGCTTTGTAAAAAGTTAAGACTAAATGTATTTTTTCTCACTTGTAAATAATGGTCTACCACAAGAGTTTCCTCCGATCTTCACTTCAAAAGATAAATTGTCCGTCAACCCTAACTGTGACCACCCTAATAAAACAATTAAAAAAAGAAAGCAAAAGAGACTTCAACAGATTATTTTTATTTTTTTCCAACTTTATTGTGAACTCTGATTAAAGTCATACACCATGGTATGTTTACCATAAAGTTCTTAAAACAGCATTAATCCCTGGAGCAAATCAGACAAAAATTTGCACTGCTGGTGTTCATTTTGACTTACATGTATTTTTTTCCATGACTAAGCATGCTATAAGTTATTTATAACTGTTTATACAATATCTGAAAAGTAAGAATGTTTTAATTCTTTTTTTTTTCCCAAGCAGCTACCTCATTAGAACCATTTCAATGAACTGTCGGCTCAAGAGGTTAATGAAACAAGATTACCAATGTATCTCATTAACTTACAATATCGAATTGTTATCTTTACTTGTCCGATTGGATAACTCTGTTGAAAGCTCAAAATCCACCAACGATTTTTTGTGGCTGCATTTAACGTGGTGCACGTGTTCTTTTTATCATCGTTTGTCCTTTTCATCTCGTAGCTGCTTGCTGCTCCAAAGGGAGCAATATTTTGCCCTTGAATTACAAAGGAAAAATAATTTCATTACATTTTAATATACAGGATGAGAAATTTAAAGCAGGAAACTTGGATAACTCCTTGGATAAATAAATAATTTTAGAGAAAAAGCTTCAGACAAAAGTTTCATGTTTTTTGTTCTATTTCATTTGCAATCTGGTTTCCTTTTCGTCTTCTTTCTCTCTTCTCTGTTTTATTCTTTTTAATTTAGCTCTTTCTCTTTCTTTTGGCATTGATTGTATATCGCGTTTCCACGCAGATCCTTTATGGCTTTCGGAAACTTCTCTCATTCTCTTTTCTTATAAAAAAATGAATATAAATAAAAACTCTTTCCTCTGAAAAAAATACAATACTCATTTCCAAAAAAGTTGGGACAGTGCAACATATAAGAAGAACTCCAACACATTTGTTTGGATTATTGTATTGCCGTTTATTTCAACGCATTACAAGACATAAACGATAAATTAGGCATAGGATCACATATCTTATATGCTTAAAGAACGATACAGGTGGTTTTCCTGTTTGGCACGTGCAACACACTCCCAAAAAAGTTGGGACAGCACGGCGTTTACCACGGTGTGGCGTCACCTCTCCTCTTGATGACACTCTGTAATCTTCTGGGCATCGATGGCACCAATCTTTCTAACACCGTAACCGGAATTCTGTCCCATTCCTGTTGGATATAAGTTTTCAGCTGTTCAACTGTCCGGGGTCGTCGCTGTCGTAGTTTTCGTTTAATAATACGCCAAACGTTTTCTATAGGCGACAGATCCGGGCTGCAAGGGGGCCAATCCAACATACGAATGCGCTGCCGACGTAGCCATGCAGAAGTTATGCGCGCTGCATGCGGTCTGGCGTTGTCTTGTTGAAATATACACTGACGTCGTCCAAACAGGCGCCTCTTAGATGGCACCATAGCTTGTTCCAGGATCTGTATATACGCTTCAGCATTGACGGTGCCATTGCAGATGTGCAAGTCTTCCATTCCATGGCCACTACTAATACAGCCCCAGACCATGACAGACGGTGGTTTCTGTACCGAACGCCTGTAGCACGCGGGAATATCCTTTTCGTCTTTGGTCCGGAGTGTACGGCGTCCATTATTTCCGTAAACAATCGTAGAGGTTGATTCATCGGACCACAATATGTTCTTCCAGCGTGCTTGGGACCAATTGCGATGGGCTCGAGCCCATATCAGACGGCGACGTTGCTGTCGATTGTTGATGTATGGCTTCCGTTGTGCACAGTATAACTTAAGTTTGCATTTGTGGATGCACTTTCTTACAGTATTCAACGATAATGGCTTCCCGAAGAAATCGCGGGCCCACGTGGCTATGTCCGTAATCGCAGCAATCCTATGCGTGACGCAGTGACGTCGGAGGATCCGAAGAGCTCGAGCATTCAGAATAGGTTTTCTACCTTGGCCTTTCCGAACTGTGATCTCACCACTATCTCGGTAGCGCTTGATAATATTATGTACTGTAGATGATGACAGGTTAAATCTTCTGGCTATTGCACGCTGAGAAACGTTGTTTGTGAATTCTTGAATGATTCGAACACGAACATCTTCGCTAACTGGCTTGCCTCGACCCATCGTTCCGAATAAGTTACCTGAACGACGGATGGCAACTGTTATTTATACGGAATGTAGTACGACGTCATCATTCTAGATTATTCCCGAACAATTCGGAAGGTTCCACTACTAACGGCGCTTTCTACAACGTATGTCCCTACTATTTTGGAACGTGTTGCAACACCCCCATTCAAAATGAACGTACCGGCCACGATACAAAATGTTTTGGTGCACACAGTATATTTATGTCATTTCATAAACGTATCTGCTATTTTGTATTCGCGAGAAAGTTTTGTTACATCATCCCATTTTGTTTTTTCTATATATTTTGCACTGTCCCAACTTTTTTGGAAATGAGTATTGTACAATTTTTGCTGAAATATTAGTTTTCCTCTAAAATTATTCATTTTCAATAATCCACCTGTTTATTAATTACACTGCATTCATGTTAGCATTAGTAATAATTATAAGTTAGAGACGTTTTAGATATGAGAATTAGTTCCTAATGATTAATTAAATAATAAATAAATGGCATCAAGTATGCGTAAACGTCGAGCCAAACAGGAACAAAAATGGTCATTTGCGAAAGTGAAAAGTGGTGGGTTTTTCAGATTTAAAAAACAAATTAAACTTCCACAATAGTGTGTTTGAGTGTGATATTTAGAAAAATACGCTTTTCTAATAGCAGCTTTACTTTATAGACACGCCCTCTAAGGTTTGCGGGGGAAAAAATTAGTTATGTTCTAAATAAGAATACACGAATAACTGGGACCGCGTAAAGCTCTGGATAGGGAAAATCCCTATCCAGAGCTTTAGGACCACGAAAATTGAACCACCGTATAGCGGGAGGTACTGTAATAAAATTATGATATTGGCAGACTGCAATAGGTGAAGATAACGGTCATGGCTCTAGTTAAATTTTCTAGGATAACTGGCACGGGAGAAGTAATTAACCAGATTTTAATAAAATGCGTAGGGTGAGCATGGTCTGTCAAAGCTTTAAAAGCTCTTTTGATTTAACACTATATTTACTAAAATTTTCCTCTCTTTACCGTTCATATCGAGTTAAAGTTTTTTTTGTTTTTTTTTTTAATCTAGGGTAAATGTAGCAGTAGTTGATAGTGTATCAGTAATTGACACTATAGGGTTTAAAGGCTTTAATATAACAGGGCAAGAAAGGCCACAGCGTTGTCAAATCGAAACAGAAAGCCCTATTTATTAAAAAGATCCCCTATATTCCTCCTAAAATTAATGATGTTTAAATAGACCACTTTTAACTTTTGATGTATGTCAAACATCGTAAAAATTTCACTGTACGTAATTTGCATCAGCTCTATAGTAGTAATGAGTTTGCTGCATTTTATGTAAAATTACTGTATATTGTAGTTTACTTGAACGATTCGATGTGTGGGATAAAACGTGGCAATTTTAATTTTTAATGAATAATCCAGCAATAAAACAATGAAGTAAATTATGTTATAATCATTTATTGATATTATTGAAAAAATTTTCAAAACAGTAATTTTTTAACATTATATAACAATTTAACAACAATATTTTAACTGAAAGTAAATGACTCTAAAGTTATAATGTCATTATTTTCTGTCACACCTGAAACATGATCGTATATATTTTGATTAAATGCCTTGATCATACGTTCACTTTGGATTGAATGAAGTGCAATTTAAATGTTCCTTGCGTAAAAAATAACGCAACATCATCAATGCTTGTGTCACTTCAATTGACATTCTATTTCTTAATTTATTTTTTATAACTGACAGAGTTGAAAATGCTCTTTCTACCGCAGCATTTGACAAGGACAAAGATAACAGTCCACAACATGGCTAAATCTTGGGTTTCCGGTTGAATCTTTATCATTAATAACTTCAGCCCAAAATGGTCCAGAGCCAGATTTAATTTCCCAATTTAAGTTGGAAATATTTAAATAAGTCCCCTTTCTCCGCATCAATTTAGTCAGAACTTAGTCTGTTAAAGCAATGTTAAATTGATACTAAGTCTTTGATTAGAGGTGTTGATTGCTAGTTGCTATTGATGGTTCAACAGTTCAGCCTTCTCTAGGACAAAAAGAATTGATGGTAATCTTTGTTGCAGTTCCCGGCAAAAACTACAATAAAATGCTTGGATCTCTCTCGTACACCATCAGCTTCATTTTTTTTTCATTAAATTTGTCACAAGTTCAAATTCATAACCAAAATGCATTCCGTTTGAGTGCATTCCTAACCTTTCCTTTCCTAATGTAGGATAATAATAAAGGAGACTTAATTTTCTGTAATTGACCTAGCTCTGACAACTATAGAACTTGACTATCAATTTCTAGATCGCCCATTTTGACAAAAGTCTTCTAGGCCGTATTCACGTTAGTGATGGGCGATACCAAGTTCGGCGATATTCGATACCAGTATCGAATATTAAGAGTTTATTCGAAACTAGTATTCGATACCTGTTACTTGGTAAAATGACATAACAATCCAAAAAAAGTATCAAAACACCAAGTTGCATTGAATATTTCACCATTGCAAGTTTATTTTCATTTTCATCATATTTACATTTCTGTTTTATTCGGGAACATACAAAATTATTAATTCAAAATATCTCAAGGATCAAAGATAACATTTTGTGAAAACTGCGACAAAAAAGTTAGCTGTTCTAGCCTTTTAGGCGCTAATCTATTTCTTTTTTTGGTCATGATTCCACCAGCTTTAGAAAACAGACGCTCTGATGGGACAGACGTAGCAAGAATGCATAAAAACTTTTTGTGCAGACGATACAACTCCGGGAAGCTGGCTTTGTTATCATTCCAATATTTAAGTGGATCAGCATTCAGATCATGATTCTCTGATGATGAGCTGAAATATTTTGCTGCTTGCAGTAATGTTGTAACCTTCTTTCTTGACGGAAGGGTAACTCTGTTGTTCAACCCAGTAATTAGTGAATGGAATCCATCCAGTATTAATGATGTAGTAGTCGCCTAATATTCTGCAATAACCAAAATTTTATTGTTTTTTTTTGCAAGTTTGCATCTTCATTGGCTGTTTTTGGTATCGAATACGAAAATTCCGACAGTATCGAAGAGTATGACAAATATTCGATACCCAATACTCGATACCAAAGTATCGCCCATCACTAATTCACGTTTGTTTTTGTTGGTCCTGAATCTTGTCACAGACGATCAAACAGATACCCAGAACAAGTTATCTTGCAAGAAGAACACTATTATTCTGTTTACTTTGATAAGAAACTAAAAAATTATGTGGATAGTAATAATTAAAGGTATAAAAATGGAGAAACACTACATTGGATGAATTTTACAAATGGGAGAACAGTCCTCAAAAGTCAAGATGCTTTCCATAAGCAATTTGTTGGCAAATACGTTTGGCTAAGATCTGACGATATTGCATAAGTGGAAAACACCTTCATTTTCTGTTGTTTGCACTCTATACGGAGTGGACCGATTTAATTTATCATTTCCGTAAAAAAAAATAAATGATGTATATGGATAACTTAGAGTTTAAAAAAGCACAATTTTAGTTAATATTGAATAATTTACACATTTGTTAAAAATGCTCGATTTTATCAGGTCGTTAGAAGCTGCTTTTAAAATGTTGTCAATTCTGTTTGTAAAAATATATAATAAAAATGTGTAATTAATGTTTATGTGAATGTTGTAAATTCTGGTGAAACTGCATTAGTTAGGAAAACAATTAATAATTAATAGCTTTTAAAGATAAACTAATTATTTAGAGATTGGCGCATTCTGTGTTATATTTACAATTTAATGGTATAACTAGAAAAGTTTCAAAATGCAATTTTATTTAAGTACACAATATCGTTTCACTGTAATGTCTTAAGGTTCGACCCCGGCCGAGGACGACGAGGATTTTTTCAGGGGGAAAATCCTGAGATCACGCACTTCCTTCGGAAGGGAAGGAAAGCCGTTGGTCCCGTGTAGTCGTTTGCCGGCTGCACGTTAAAGAACCCTTGCGAGGCAAAATTTGCGGCCCCCTATATCGCCGTCCTGAAATGACCATGGCAGTTGAAAAGGACGTTAATACCAAACAAACCAAACCAAACCTAATGTCTTAAATTATCGACTATTGGTACATCTACTCTATATCTGAGCAAGCCGTATCAGCTTAACTGTTTTTAAGAATTAGTTTAACGTTTATAGGAAATTGAATAGAAGGAAATTATTTAAATAAATTTTTTATGACAATAATATTCTCGTTTGCATGAAAATTTTAAAAATACAAGTTGTCTTTTATGAAGACAGTGTATATTTAAAAGAAATGCATACCCCCAGAGATCAAAAGAGTGTTAAAAATGTCATACGGAATTTCGTACGTGATTATTTTAGAGATTTCTAGAACTCAGAACGATCGCAATGAAAGTTTGAATACAGTAATAAATAAGTATTGTTTTACCTGTTGAATGCGACTGAACGGAGTTGACGAGAAGAAGTAAAAGCGAAATTGAGATCGCCATGTTCATGTATAGAAGTGAATATCTATTATGCGGAATATAAATAAAGAAAATCAATTTCCTCAAGATTTTTTTTTTAATAGAGCGGAATTAGCATTTAAATACCAATCACTGTTATCGTTATTGTTCATAAAGAAGATCCCTTGATTCAAATCTATGGGAAATGAAGAAATATCCGCTAATGAAAATGCATAAATTCAACCCTTTAACCAAGAAGACAAAGTATAGACAAAATGTAACATCAAGAAAAAATGCAGTTCTTTATTCACCTTTTAATTTTACTTTTATTATTTTTTTTCTTTTCTAAATATATTTATTCTTTTTTTTTATCGGATGGGAAATGTCAGCGGGAGAATGAATTCAGTTGACGATAGCAGAAAAATTACTTTTTGAAAAAATGAATAATTTTTTTTTGTGACAATTTTCTGAAATTCCATCTGCAGTGTTTTATCTAATGAAATATCTGATGCTCACATAGACTACATTAGCCATAAAGTTTTTATATAGGAAATGTTTGTGGTGTGTTCCTTACTGCTTATTCCTTTACTTTCAATATTATAACGGAAGTGGAAGCGCTATCGTGTGTTAACTTATCTTCGATATTTAGAAGCTTTGGGGATATCCATTCTTAAAGAAGCTTTTATGGCAATTGAATAAAAATACAGAAAATAAAGCTATTTAATATTTTATTTAAAAATTGCTAATATGGCTTTCCTTTAGAGATATAAAATGTTTCCTGCCTTATTGTTTTAGTCTTGAAAGTCTGTAGAAATGATGAAAAATACAAGCAATTCTGACGAAAGCAATGGTATTTTCCTGTTGCCATCGCCTTCGTAAAACCGCCCACTTCTCTTGTACCCGGATTAAATACCGAAACTAGTTGTTTAAACTACAATGTGGTACTGCAATGTCTGTTTTATTTTGTTTTCAAAATTTTTGTGTAGCGTAACCGGCAATTTAGCATAGCAATTTTGTCAAAATGTGTAGCAATACATTAAATACAGCAATAACACAAACTTTCAGTTTATATATGAAACAAAGCTGATATTTTAAATTTCGGTACTTTTTAATGAGATAAGTAGGTTACAAAATACTAGTGAAATAAATGTGTAATCGTAATAAGTGCTTATTATATTGAAAGTAGGACAGTTTCCTACCAGTAGGCTACCACAATTACATTTTTGGGGTTACATAATTTTTCCTGGGGTTTTTGGGGAGGAATTTTGTTTTAGGCGGAATGAGTGGGTGGAATTGATTCAAGCCCAAATATCCAGCTACTACATGAAGCTTCCTCCTCTGCATCCAGAATAATCATTTTCGGGACTTCTCAATGTTTACGACTACTGTCAAATGCGGAATTATGGTTCATAGATGGGACTTTTACTGTATCTCCTCAAGGATTTCTGCAGTTATATGTAATACACATTCCGCTGGGTGAATCGGCAGTTGATGTTGTGTATGCCTTTTTGCAGAATAAAACTCAAATGGTGTACGAAGAGCTTTTCAGAGCATTACTCTCCCGCTGTGAGGCCTTCGGCTATTCCCTGGACCCTACGACTGTGATCATGGATTTCGAACGTTCAGCCATGCACGCTGTGTGAACAGTTTTTGGAGAGCACGTCGACATTCGTGGCTGTTTTTTCCACTTAACGCAAAGCATGTGAAGAAAAATTCATGAAGTTGGGCTTGCAACCGATATCGAGAGGACGAACGTTTCCATCACTTTATCGGGATGTTGGACGGTCTTGCCTTTCTGCCTGTGAGAGAGGTTTCAAATGGAATGGCTTGGCTTCGTGCCACAATGCCAGATGGAGCAGAGGACGTTATTGACTATTTCGACAGAACTTATGTCACTGGAACACACAGACGGGTCCAAAATAGATTAGGGACTTTACGAGTTAGATACTGTGCACCCATGTTCCCGCCTGCAGTCTGGAACATGTTCGAGGCGACTGTGTCTGATAGTCATCGGACGAATAATTTTTCCGAAATCTGGAACAATAAGTTCTTTCATACGGTTAGGCACCGTCATCCTACAGTTTGGAAAGCCACTGACTGTCTCCAGGCACAGCAAGCTGCAGCGGCTACTGCGATCCTACAGGACGTCCGCCCAAGAAACGGCAGAGGTCAGAATACAAAGAAATGCAAAGAAGACTGAATACGCTCTGCAACCAGTTTCGAGAAGGAAATAAGACCATAGAGGAAGTTCTGACTGCCCTGGGACGTATCATTCGGTTTTAACAATATAAATCATTTAATTGTATATGTATGTATGGTTTACTTTGCTATTAATGTTTGTAAAATCTTCAAAATAAAATTATTAATATAAATATATGAATATGAATGATATATTTGAATATTTTTACTTGTGATATATATTTATAAACGTGATATCTGTTGCGATATATCTTTGTGATATATAAATTTTAATTGCGTTAGGAAATTGTCCGAGTGAGACATTTGGCGGTAGGAAATTGTCTGTCCCCCCATTATATTATGTAGAGTGCTTTGCATGGCGCCGTTTCTTTGATCCGCAATCCCCTAGTTCAGGAGGGGTCCGGCCAAAAGCCGGTAGGATGAAAGCCCTTCCGGAAAAAACACACTATGGAGAAAAGCCTTTCTAGAAATAAAACATGAGATGTTTGACATGCGATTTATTTTCCGAATTTGAAAAAGCAGTTTACATAATCGTTATTTTACAATCTAATATTGTAGGCAATGCCACGTAGAAATTCTTCTAAGGTCTTCCTCTTGTCTGCATAATCAATGCATAATTTTTTCAAGCGATTTTGGTGATCAATAGTAGCACGTTTCACTCTTTTTGTAGGAGGAATTCCATATGATACGTTAGTTATAGCTGTGACAACAAGGGCCTGATCTTTTCTGATATTTAGAATCGCTTTCCAAACGGTTAGGATGGTCATGTCCCACAAGTTCATGAAATGAAAAATTCCAACTTTCACACAAGTTGTTCTTGTTTGCCAAAATCTTCCGTTTCCTGTACATTCCGAGTCCATGTTCTGCAATATATCTATGTAGAAGAATTATTATTCCATTTCATCATTTTATAACTGTATAAAGAATGATTGATACAGAAGAAACTTTACAAGATTACTTCCTATTTTTTTTAATATACGTATATAAAGTGCAAGCTTGTAAAATTTATTAATACAATTGATGTAATCAATGGGCAATAAATGTAACCCTCATAGGCCATGACAAAACCATGTTAATCTACCGGGATCCGGTCATTTGCTCCAAACTGCTTATACCGCTTCAGTATCCGTCATTTTCAATTACAATTAAATCCAAATTAACGGAATAGCATATACATTTTAGCCTATATGAAAAATCAGTCATCATATAAGCCGAGGTCTGATGTCTTTTTAATCTCTAGATCATTATTTAATTTTTAATAAAAATTTAATTTCCTGTATGTGCTCAATTTTCGATAATTCATTTTATGCAGATACCAATCTCATTCTGAAAATAAAGGATACTGAAGCGGCATGAGCAGTTTGGGGCAAATGTCCTTCACTCTAATTGCCATATTTCTAGAGGGTCCTAGTTTTTGCAATCAGCTGTCCTTTTTTTCTGAAACAACCTCTGGTAACTCTAGTTGCACCACTGTTCTGCAATATGGAGAGCAAATAATGGTTCTTTTTCAAAAACGTGAACAATTCCTTTCACATTTCTTCAAATGATACACAATAATTGATTTACGTAGAGTCATTTCATAGTTTGATTGCATTCAAGGCAATTGTTTGCTTAAGAAAGACGAGGCACTCTGTAAGTTTTATTAATCGAGTGGTCCGATAATTGGTTCGAAGCCAGTCTTTGATACGGTGAAGAAGTGTTCGTAGAATGCTTGCGAATTATGTGATCATACGCAACAGCATATTTATGTTTATATTAGTGATGGGACGACAGTACTTTTTCACTATCGATCGTTGATTCTAATAACAATTGATTAATCGATAGTTAGAACTGAAACTAATCGAGATAATCGATACTATCATGCTAAATTTATACACAGATAATGAAAGATTGAAAGAAATTTATTACAACTCCTGTATTCGAGACATGAATCATTTTTACAAGTCGTTACAAAAGTATCTATTAATCCGTAATTAATACAAATACAATGCATATAAATATCATTACATACCTAACTGATATTAAATGAAATTCTTATTCCAAAATTTGTCGGGAAGAAGTTGCAAAAATTGATTTGTTCAAGGTACAAAAGATCAATTCTGCTACGTTTTTTATTTATCAACTTTGCCGCCTTTGAAAATACTCTTTCGGATGGTACCGAAATCCCAAAATATGAAAACATAAAGCACTATCAAATGATAAGAAAGATAGAAATGATTAGAAATAATAAATATTTAAAAAGTTGACATCCAACTTAATCGTTATTCTGTTGTTTATTATTAATTAACTATTTTTTTTTTTACCCGCATTAACATCTAGTTGGAGTTAAAGTTCACGATAGTTAACTTAATTAATTAATGTTCATTATAGACAAAGTCCACCTACAAAAAAAATTGTAATCGGCCACACAGCTTACGCCGGTCGATGACTGGAATCGAAAAAGTGTTCACTATAGTTATCATAAGAACTCTTGGAGTGGCGATCGAAAGCTCCAGCCTTAAAGTGCTACAAGGGAGGGAAAAACAGGGTCCCGGACAAAAACCTCGCGGGACTTAAACCCCACCGTACAGAACCCCGCCACCATCACCCAAAAACTCCAACTCCCATAGAAGAGAATTCTATTCTAAAATTGTCCTTCTGGTTTGTTTTATAATTTTCTTAGAATTTGCAGATCATTTAAAAATAAAGTCCATTTGTAAAAAATTCTACCTTTCGACAGTTTTGAATACCTATCGATAGACTACCGGTTATCCAAACTATCGATACTTGTCCAATCGATAAACTATCACTATCGTCCCATCACCAGTTCATATTATAAGTGAGAGTAGAACAAAATCTTTCATACACATAACCACTGCCAAAAATATATTTCTACCCTATGTACTAATTCCCAAAATATTTTTAAATTTATTTCATTTCTTATATCTGTTGTAATTTAATCATCATTTGGTGAAAGAGTTTCCTCTATTGTAAATAGGAAGCGGCAAATTTGATATAAAACGAACTAATAATAGATTTTAATCTTAATTTAGATTGTAAAAATGCCGTAGATATGGTTAAAAATGATAAGAACTTGCAAAATGTAATTCATAGCAAAAATAAATATGTATGGAAAGTTAATTAATAAAAATGATTTTAAAATGTACTTTTTTTCATTGACCAAAACACTGATGTTCGTTAGATAGGTAGAACGTTACAAATCCTCTACTATAACGCACAAAAATTTTGACCTAAAAAGCACCTAAGTGAGACGGTATGTCCTGCAATGACTAATGGCGGCATTCTGTCCTAATGTACATCTGACGAAATTCCCGTATAATATACATTAAGTATACAGCATATACAACGTCCAGTTCATTATTCACTTTTTATTTGAATCTCCCGTCGGTAATATGCAAGTAACTTCTAAAATAAATGTCAATTTCAAAACTGCTTCGATCTGATGAACTTCAAACGAAACTAGCTTATAATATACATCGAGTACATTAATTTTACAGTATATACAATGTACAGTTCATATTCAATATATTAATTCACTTTTTTCAATTTCCGGTTCTCAAAAACTAATATGAAAGAGACACCTCAAAAAGGGATCCGTTCATACATTTAGTTGCATTTATTCCGATCGTGTTTCATTTATAAATTTAACAGATGAATATTAAAAGGCCCCAAAATTAAATTGCTCGGGTTTATTCAAAATTAAATGCTATAAAGAAGATTTCCGGTAAATTTTTAGATGTTATATTTCTAGCGACGAGTCAAAAATGGGGATCGCATTATACAAGAGGATAGCTTTTTTGCTGGTTTATTGGGCCGAAAAAGTGAAATAGTATTATAGTAGAGAATTTACGTAAGTTGCAGTACTTGATTAAATGGATAATCAACGTCTGGTAAAGTCTCCCAAAATGTTTTCCGAAGTGTTCACTGATAAAACTTTATTAATTTGAGAACATTTCCTAATACTTTATTAATTTTTCAAGATTTTCACGATATTTTCTTTTAAATACATTCTTTCACATAAACTTAGTTCCAAAAGAAAAGGTTTTACTGAAATGACTTAAAAAAAATTATAATCGTACAACCAATCAGAAATTAGAATTCGGCTCTATGTTGGTTTACAACCAATGATCTAGGACGGATGAAACCCCATTGACCAATAGGAAAGCCAGTGGTGGCGTTGAATTTGTAATAAAAACTGGAAACTGTTTCAAAACTCAGTCCACACTTGCTAATAGAAGTAATAAGTTCCAGGCTAATAGAATGGAAAACTCCGATAGCGACGATATTTTCCAATTTAATTTGAAAGAAGAAGATTCAAGCAGGAAGAGGAATCTGAAATTGAACCTTAACGCGGCTCCGTCACCGAAACAAGGCAAATGTAATGTATTGTTTTCACCTACAGATATGCAGAAACTGAAGTTATCCTCACCCGAGCTAGAGAGGCTTATTATGAAACAAACAGCTGAAAATCAGAAGGATTGCACGGAACAGGTTTATAATCCTCGAAATGTTACAGAGGAACAGGACCTCTATATTCAGAGTTTCGCCGATGCCTTGGCTCAATTAGAAGTGGGAGAGGTGTCCATGTCAGCCGAAACGGATCCAGTTTTCTGTGGATCAAATTCTTCTACATCTTCTG
Source organism: Rhysida immarginata (assembly GCA_023313115.1). Taxonomy (NCBI): domain Eukaryota; kingdom Metazoa; phylum Arthropoda; class Chilopoda; order Scolopendromorpha; family Scolopendridae; genus Rhysida; species Rhysida immarginata. The sequence continues at coordinate 18,819 of JAHWFO010067445.1, forward strand.
GTGCGGATTCTGCTTTCTGTTTTGCGGCACCACAAGACGTCCCTGGTACGAATCCCATCTACTGTGGTGCGGCAGCACAGCCTGCCCCTTGTGTTGGTACAAATACTACGGTTTGTGGTGCGCCAGCACAGCCGTTACCTTACACAGGTGTGTATCCAGTGGCCATGTTTCCGTCCCCCCTTATTGCCAATGTTACGTTCCAAATTCCGGCGCCACAAACAGTCCTGAATATCGGGGCCGTGCCGGTGCTTTCCCCGTTTGATGAGGCAGAGGAGAGAATGAGGTTGGAGAGAAAACGGGAGAGGAACCGAATTGCTGCTAGTGAATGCAGGAGGCGAAAACTTGAGAAAATTGCTCTATTGGAAGCAAGGGCGAAAGTTCTCACAGAAGAAAATGATGTACTTGAAGATCAGAGGGACAAGTTACGCGAAGAAGTGAATCAACTTAATCAAGAACTGATGGATCACATTAATAGTGGATGTCAGGTTAACCTTTCACCAGGGTATTATTGACCGTGCTTCCTTAGAAGAACAACCGGCGAGACTAGTCAACGAGTATGATTTGTTTTT
>JAHWFO010067446.1:0-24735 GCA_023313115.1 Rhysida immarginata
TTTTTTTCTTTTTTTTCGGCAATGGCTAGCTTATTCCAATCCTGAACAAATTGTTCACCCTAATGTCTCTTTTATTTCTTTGTATATTAATTCACCCGGCCGATATGTACAAAACGAAAAATACAATATAAAGCAAATTGCAAAATAAACAAATTAACAAGTACAATACAATAACAAGCAATAAAAATTAAATTATTTTAAAAATGTCACTGGACTAATAAATGGAACGGAGAATGTAAGACAACATTAAAGCTGCACATGTTAATCTTAAATGATCTCGGAATGCACTCTTAAGCAAAAACTCGGCATCGTCTAGATATTGAAGCCGCATTACTGAGGAGGTGGTCATCATAAATTGCCCACCTCAGGTCCTACATTTGCAGTGTGTCTAGTTATTGAAGTTTGGTGTTTCCGTTCAAATTTTAATCGTGGGTCGGCTTCATTTGCTTTAATTGCGTTTCAGGTTCCAGCCTTCTGCAACGGTGCGCGTCACTCGCGATCGCGTGAGATTAAAATTTAGAATGAAATTAATTTTTTTTTTTTGCATAAAGTTTTGATCTGCGTTGTTGTTGTTGTTCTAATAGATTTTCTTCATTTTTTAAAAAATAGCGACATTAAAGCGTTGATCCTCGCTCGGCCGATTCTCTCGTGCTTATCGCAGAAGAAAAGGAGAACGTTTTCCCCGTGGAAGAAGTCGAGAAAGAAAGGATGAGGAGAAGGAGAAAAAAAAAGAGTTTTCCTTTTGAGGAAAAAAATGACGAGATAAGTTTGAAGGCGAAACTATGCAGAGGCGAAGGCAAAAAGATGATAAGGCGAGGGTGCGAAATAGGACAGAATTCTAAAAAGAAGGCGCTTGCGTATCTATGGCAACTGTGGTTATACATGGAACGTGCATATTTTTTATTTAAAGCTTTTTTTATAAATGACTGTTTTCCATCCACTCTGCGTGCAAATGTGTGTGTGTGCGTGCGTGCGCTGAAGGTCGGAAGAAGAAATTATTTGGCTCCATTTGTTAATGAATACTAATGCGTTTGCTGCGGATCACATTGGCGGTCTCCGCTTCATCTTCTCCTTTTTCCACTCGGCGTCGTCGTCGTTTGAGTTAATAGCCACGGTGGAGGGCTAATCGCTGCAAATTAACTCGAATCTTCGATGATGAATGGTTCGTCGCATCTTGCTCGATCGGATCCACCATGACGTATAATTTGCAGTGGGAAGGAGTAGTTTAGCGCACGAGACAAGTCATTAAACCTCCATATCTATTCCTCTGCTGCTGCTGCTCCTCCCTATTATTCTCTCTCTCTCTCTGGTTTCGTTTTAATTAGGAATCGCCGTTGACCGCAAAATTGCTCATCAGCTCCAACTGAGCTCCTCCTGCTTGGACGTTTGCCGCTTCGTTTCCCGCTCCCGCTACGGCGAAGATGAGCTTAGGGTGCTAGACAAAATTAGAAGACTATTACGCTTTTGTTGTAAATAATTATAAATAATGGCCACATTGATGATTGCAACAGTAAATTATATTTTTTCAAACAATCTCGTGGTTGTTCTTTAATGAATATTATCCTTAGGCAAGATAGTCCCAGCCTGCGGACTAGGTAACTGCTCTTACTGAGCCAGAAGACAAGTACAGGGTGCGGCAAGTATTTGAGAATATGTCTTACGAGACAAAAGTCTCGTACACTGGTGGACAAAAGTCTGGGCTAAGTGTGTTTTCTAAGAAACCAATTATTTAGAGATTTTATTGTTATGACAATTGAATATATCAAAATTGACAATTGAATAATTGATCTTTTAATTTGTTTTTAAGTTACATCCAAATAATGCAAATTACACTGGTCAAAAGTTTGGGCTAACAGGTAAATAATCATCAAGATATCAAACGTAAAAGAAATTAATATGAAATCTGACCGCTATTTGACTTTATAACTTGATTTGTCATTGATGAAAATAACTTACTTCTTGATGGTGTTTGGTGCTATTTTAACAGCGGAGGCCTCAATTGCATTGATTAGCTGCATACGAGTTGAATACTGTTTGTCAGCATAAATATCCTGGCTCATTTTCTATAATGTTGAGGTCGGGACTCCTTGCCGGCCAGTCTAGTGTACGAACTTTGTTAGTGGAAAATCATTCAGTAAAAATGTGGACAGATGCATTGTCTTGCTGCATTCTTTTTGTCTATAGTGTCTCTTGCAGAAAAGAATGGATGTGCTTTGAAGGTCTTCTAAGTATTGGTTGCCATATATTTGCCCTCAATTACCTTTATCTTCAGGTGACCCGTGTTTGAAATGGCACCTAATGACATCACATCTCCTCCTCCCATTTGGTGCTTATTTCTGACCAGAGCAATTGGTTTTTAACATAACTGCACATGTTATCAGGTCCATCCATGGAAAAATCGTTTTTCATCAGAAAATACCACCAACCCAAAATCAGTCTTCTCATGATGTGTTTCTGAGCAAATTGAAGTCTTGCTATTTTATTTTTTGGTGTTAATGGCAGTGATTTTTCAATAGCTTCATAGTGAAAGTTCTCACGCTGCAATGGTTCTGGTTGAAGCCTTCAAATCAAGATTTACTTCGATGTGCCTACTGTTTACAATGTGGCCAGCTGCAATTTCTCTTCTCCCATGGCGTTTTATGCTAGATTTTGTCCGTCTTGTAAGTACAGATGGGTTTCCCATCTTGTTTCCTGTCTTCCTGTTTTCATATTTAATTGCCCTGATTACTGTATTGTAGCCAACATGAGCAATTTCAGCTTCTAGCTTGAAGTTGTTGTGTTGAGCATACAATGCATGAATTTCCTTCGTTTCTCATCAGAAATCATCTTAAGACACTTCTTCACAATCCAAAAAATCAATGGACGAATATTCATGCACTTTACTGTAAAAAATAGCAGTTATTTACCTATTACCCCAACTTTTGATCAGTTCAGTTTGCATACTTTGCATGTAACTTAAAAACAAATTAAAAGATCAATTTTTCAATTGTCAATTTTGATATATTCAATAGTAACTTAAAAGGTGCCGTAACAATAAAATCTCTAAATAATTGGGTTTTTTTAGAAAACACACCTACCCCAAACTTTTGTCCACCAGTGTACTATTTAACAATTCCGAAACGAGGCGGATCTAAAGATATCCCAGCAAATGAAGCGACATGCTGCCATCGTCTCCTTGGCTGCAGGACACTCCGACTCCGAGATTGCTGCATTCCTCAAAGTCCGCGTTCGTCCGTGTTCGAAGTTCTGGGAGAACTGGACGCTGCCAGTGGTGATGTGCCAACTGTTTCACAGAGGAAACGACATTGTCGGCGCTCGGATCGTATCAGGATGCCGGAATTCATCCGTTCTGTCCGAGACAACACGACCTTGGAAGTGGACGTACAGGAGGTCTAGGACATCGTCAGTTGCGGAGCACTCTATCTTCTTTCATCACATAATACGACGCTACCATTTGCGGAGGGGACAGTTCATGTCCGAGACAACCAAGAGGAATCGACTGGACAGGGCCAAGCGCCGCCTCAACAAGCTGAAGCATCCCTCCCAACATGTGCCCCTCCCCCCCCCCCAGCTCCCCTGATCTCAAACCTTTGGACTATTACGTCTGGGGCGTCGTTGGGAGACAGTCCAACAAGCATCCACACAACACCGTTGATGCTCTTAGCCCACGTATTGGTGGAGGTAATGGGAGAAATCCAGAAGACCCATCTCATTGCTGCCTGCCAGCGGTTCCGAGAGCTTGTGGAGGCTGTCATTACGGCGGATGGTGGTTTTATTGAATAACAATATGGATTTTGTAGTCCTTTGTACAGAAATGTAAATTGTATTAAGGCACTACGGTATCTTAAGTGTCTGCTTCTTTTACTGCGGATGTCGTTTTGTTCTCAAACACCTGCCGCACCCTGTAAATAGCGTAATGCTTTTGTGTCTACCGCAAGTCCCGGATAGTCGCCACGGTCGCACGAGCCGTGTGAGGTCGCGCGTTGTCATGCTGGATGATTCGCCTTTCGTGGGCGTCATCCGACGAGGCACCCATCTTGCGGCCACTTTCCGGTATTTCAGCTCATCATGGACAATATGCTGAGCAGAGCCATGACTGACCTGTAATGCCGTTGCGATGTCATCGATGGCGCCCCGACTATCCTGCAGCATCGTCTCGGCTTTGTGCGCCAAACTTCGTTATAATGAGGAACTGGTTGTCCAGGTGGAGAGGGAACTGCTGAGGAGAGCTAGTGACGTCACTCAGGTGATGGCGAAGGAGCGATCGCTCTTTATTCATAGCGAGAGAAGAAAGCGTGTCACTCACTCTCTCTGGAGCTCTCATTTCTTTCTTTCTTTTGCGACGTTGCCGTGGCGACGGCTCGCGTGAGAAAGGGCACCCCCATTTCAGCTTCTTTTCTCGCCGAGAGTTCATTTCTCCTGGGTTAGCTTGTTTTCGGGATGAAGACTTTGCCTTTTGTGCGAGTCTCTTGAATTAATAACGCATTCGCTGTCATGATGCTCATGATTCTCCACCTCTCTCTCTTTTCCGAGGTATGGAGGATGGGAGCCTCCTTTTGCGAGTTGGTCGATTCGATAAGCAATCGATATCGTTTCAAATGGGAAATGGGCTTCGTTTCCTGTCGATTGCAATCGGGTGTTGTCATGCGGCTAAGTGGAATGTGACGTGGCGCTTTTTTTTACTGACACCTGTTCGAGAGGTGTGGATGGAGCAGTTTTTTAATGATGTTTGCTTTAAGGCTCTGAATAGGTGTTCTTGTTTGCTTACCTGGATATTACTCTCATATTGTTTTTTACACTTTCTGTCTGTTAAGCATTTGTAATGGAGCATCAAAATTTAAAGTGTCGTTATGAAGAAACTGTCGCCAGCTGTGTGTTGCATTTTGACGCGTCTTACATTTTGACGTGCACCAGCGAGGTGGATGCGATCGAGGAGCTCTTGTATAATTCCCTTAGGGGTTCTTAAGAGTTTCTTTGCTTCCATCCTCTCCTGTCTTCTTTTTTTTCCCATTTTGGATGAAAGTTTCTTTGCCGGCGACAGAAGAGGAGAAAGAGGCCTGATAAGGAGGAAGCCTCTTTGTCGTTGGAATCCACCGACCGAAAGAAGAAATTGCCTTTGCTAGGGTTGTGGATGGTTAGATAGGAAAGAGTGGTGTTTGGATCTTCAGTCTTTTTTTTTTTTTCAATACAGAAGCTATTCTGATTTCAACTTTCGATCAGTATTGGTCTTTGAATGCTTTCGTACCTTTTGGAAAGGACATTGAACTCTTTTTGGATGTGTATGGGGAAAATTGCGAGTGGCTTAAAAAAAAAAGCTCTTGAAATCGTCGCCGATAAACTAACGAAATCGATTTTAGTATTCATGGTTTACATTGTTAGTATAATTACTTAAAAATTGGTACGTTTTCAAAAATAGGAAGACAAATGCGTACATGTACAGTGACTTCCAAAGCTGTCCCAATGTTCATCCATCCATTATTAAGTACCGAAAGGTGCTTTATTCTTTGGCCTTGTCCGACCGTCCGTCCGTCTGTCTGTCCGTAACTCGATTTTCTCGGAAAGTATGAAAGATTTTAAAAATCTGTTTTCACCAATCGATAGATATGGGAAATGGCACGGACGAGTTCGAAGATGGTCAAAATCGGTACAGTGGCACGCGCTCTAATTGTAATATTATGCCATCCCCCCAGAAATTTTCCATGTTAAGACATAGTAAGTAACATATCAAGGGGTCTAGGCTGAACTCATCGACAAGCTGTCGATCTCGACAAAATCTAACCGTCGATAAGTGGCATATTACACATTTATACACAAGTTTACACACGTATGGCTAGATGATATACATTGATATACACAAGTTTACAAACATTTACACATAATTTTACACATTTATCCATGTATACACATAAATACATACATAAACACATACCTGTAGACACACTATATTATTATTTTCACAGCTCAGGTTTCGTAGCACAAGAGAGTGCTTCATGTATGTAAATATTTTTAAACAAGTTTCTGTTAATATTTTTAGAAAATGTGTATTGTTGAGCTATGTGTATTTAGCCTGCAGGCCGGAAACGAAGGAAAAAAGATTTTAATAAGAAATCTGATGCTAAATTCTGGCTAAGGTCAAAAACTCTCACCGGTGAGAAGAGTTAGCGCTTGGTCGGTCAGAAATCCCAGTGAGAAATTTGTGACGTCATTTTAACGCGGTCAGAAACGCCAGTTAGTGCTGCTATGCCTAACCGGTTAGTCTCACCGTCCTCACCGAGAAAAAGACGGTTAGCCCAGTGAGAAATTACGTCATCATTCTCTCACTGGTGAGGGTTTTTGACCCTAGCCTCTGAAATAACGATCGCCAAGCGCATAGTCGACTGTTCTTGAATTGTAGACAAGAATGTGCATAGTCGACTGCTCTTAAGGCAGTTGTCGATGGTCAAAGTCTACACTAGAAAATCGGCAGTGTAGAGTCTGTAGACACTATAGACAAGTCGTGTTCATGCTAGCTCGAATCGACAAATGCGTCATTAACCACGTGACCATCGACACTTGTCGACAGTCGACTGCTTGTCGATGAGCTCAGCCTAGACCCCCAAATCACTCGTAACGATGAGCCATGAACGAATATACGTTAGTAAATACTGTTTAGCCAATTGATAAATTTAGTTCGAAGATGGCCGAAATCGGTACAATTGCATTGGGGAAAATGCGTAATGAGCATATAGGTTCAGTTCTACGCGTGCTCTAAACGTTAATGAGATGGTGCGCGTGCAGGATGCACGTGATTGACGATTAATGAAAGGGCAGAACGGACTCTAAATCAAAAGGATTTTATTATTCGTAGGGAGCTTATTATTTATTACGATAACTTGAAAACGAATTAACTTTGTACTCATGGTTCGTACGAAGAAGTACGAACCTGAGATAGCCGGAATAGGTACGTGCTCTAATGGTAACATTACGATACCCCCTTAAAAATTTCCTCTAAACAGATATGATATGTAATAGATAAAATAAATCGTCACGAAGTCTCATGAACGAAAATAAATCGTAGCTAGTGAGGGCTGACATTGATCTAGTGGCACGTGTACGTGTAAAGATGTTCATGAATGAATATAACGCGTAAATAATGATAGTGGTAAATGGTTAAATAGCACGTGCTTTAATGGTAACGTGTGGAACCATATGGTACCATTGGAACTTTCAATGCTAAGATATGGCATGTAATATATCAAACAACTAATAACAACGTGTCATGAGTGAATATAACAAGTAAATAATGATAATGGGAGATGGTTAAGTAGCACGTGCCCTAATGGTACTATATGAAACCACATGGTATCATTGGAACTTTCAATGCTAAAATATGGCATGTAATATATCAAACAACTAATAACAACGTGTCATGAGTGAATATAACGAGTAAATAATGATAATGGGAAATGGTTAAATAGCACGTGCCCGAATGGTCTATATGATACAATATGGTACTATTGGAACTTTCAATGTTAAGATATGGCATGTAATATAACAAACAACTCGTAACAACATATCATGACTGCATATAACGAGTAAATAATGATAGTGGGAATTGGTTAAGTAGCACGTGCTCTAATGTAACGTAAGGTATCATATGGTAACATTGGAACTTTCAATGCTAAGATATGGCATGTAATTTATCAAACAACTCATAACAACGTGTCATGAGTGAGTATAACAAGTAAATAATGATAGTGTGAAATGGTTAAATAGCACGTGCTCTAATGGTAACGTAAAGTACTATTGGTATCGTCGGAACTTTCAATGCTAAAATATGGTATGTAATATATCAAACAACTCGCAACGACGTATTATGCGTGAATATAACGACTAAATAATGATAGCGGAAAACGGTTATGTAGCACGTGCCTTAATGGTACTATATGATACAATATGGTACCATTGGAACTTTCAATGTTAATATATGGCATGTAATATATCAAACATCTCGTAACAACATGTCATGACTGAATATAGCGAGTAAATAATGATAGTGGGAATTGGTTAAGTAGCACGTGGCCTAATGGTACCATATGTTACCGTTGCAACTTTCAATGCTAAAATATGGCATATAATATAACAAACTACTTGTAGCAACGTGTCATGAGTGAATATAACAAGTGAATAGTGATAGTGGGAAATAGTTAAGTAGCACGTGCCCTAATTCATTTCAAATATATGCAAATTACAAATTATAAGTTTTACGGGTGGAATACATAAGCAACGCAGGTCTTCAATGGTTTATGTAGCAGTATTCATTTAGCCTTTTGGTACTTGATTATATCATTCATCAATGGTTTATTGATATTGTATGCATACAATAGAGTCACCATTGCTTTCTTTTAAGAACTCAATATCTAAGCATGAAATAAGTGCAATACAAAATTTTTTCAAAGATTATTTTTTATGTAATTAAAGAAAAAGCGACAATTTGTCATTGGGACAGTTTTGCACCCCCTCTTCAAATGAATGTAATCAGCCTGCAGTGTTCCATTCAAACATCAGGAACCACGTATTTTTAAAATTAATGAGCTAAGTTGTGCATAACTGTCAACAATGAAGCCTATTTCCAAAGACACATTGGTGCCCTTATTGATGAAGGGCTTTCTACAAGAGATGTTCAGTCACGATTAGGAATTGGACGCACAACTGGAAGCAGAGTTCGTGCTGCATCTTGCAGACCAAATGCACAGAAAATGAAAGGAGGTCGTCCACAAAAATTCACTGCAAATGATAAAAGAAACACAAATACTGCAGATGCTGTCAAAGTGACTCAGCGATGTATTGCTGACAAAGAAACACAAAGAAAGTCGTCTCCAGTTCACGATACGGCATCAACATTGGATCCAGGATGACTGGAAAAGAGTTTTATGGTCCGACGAAACAAAAATAAACCGATTAGGATCTGATGTCGATCGTGGGTGTGGAAATGTCCAGTATCAGGGTTAACAGAACTGTTAAATTTGGTGGTGGCAACCTGATGATTTGGGGCCGCATGACATTTACAGGAATTAGTTTGATGTGTCGAATTGATGGCAGGATGACCGCTGCCATGTATTGCGACATTCTGGATAACTCGTATTTCATCCCTACTCTGGATTTTCATGGACAAGACAAACAAGAGATTATATTCCAGCAAGACAACCATCCCAAACATAGAGGATGTCTTGTCACACAGTGGTTCCAAGATAACGAAATTGAAGTTCTGGAGTGGCCTGCACAATCTCTAGATCTCAATCCAGTAGAACATTTGTATGAACACCTTAAAAACAAATGGCCAAATATCTGACTGAACCAAAAGGAATACAAGAATTGTGGCAAAGAACAAAGATGGATTGGGAAAATATTTCTGCCCAAACATGTATTACTTTAATTGACAGCATGCCTAGACGTATTGCTGCTTGTTGAAAGCCAAATGAGGCTACATAAAATATTAAATAAATTGACAAACTGTCAGATTATCTTTGAAAAAATTTTGTATTGCACTTATTTCATGCTCAGATATTGAATATGGATGGATGAACATCGCACTCTCTAACATTGGGAGAATTTTCGGAGGTCACGGAGAAGTGGGACTCGTCATTAAACATGATGCTAAGCCATTAGTCCTCTGTCCATGCCTTCCGGGCAAGGCACCACTCTAAACGCAGGCGTTGGTGTTAATGGCAATCGGCACGTGGCGGTAGGACCCCAATCCGGCGGATGCGAGTCGTCGAGACACTGTACGGGAACTCACGGGGGGTTGTACATGTTCGCGGATGGCGGGTGCCGATGCATTGGGATTCCTTAATGCTTGGAACACTGTACGACGGTCCTCCCTTGGAGTGGTGTTCGTCGGTCGACCCGAACTTGCACGACGTGCATGAGTGCCCTCGTGTACCCACTGATTCCCACAATGCGGCCCCTGTCAAATGCTGTCGTTTGGTGGATAGGATGTCAGTAATCCTCTCTGAACGTCTTGCGTAACTGTCGGACTCACAGCAGTTGACTGGTAACTACTTATCAACAACATTCGAATAATGGAGTAAAATCTTATGTGGATAGAAAAAGTTAAGCAATAAACTAAGAGACAATGGGGAAACATTCACGAAAGGTTGACAAAGCTGTCGATCGCAGTACGATTTGTCGGTGGGCAAGCAGATTATCAGGTGAAAGAGGCCACGCGAATTCATTATTAAGTACCGAAAGGTGCTTTATGCTATCAGTGTGGAGAAACGTGTCTGTCCGTCTGTCTGTCTGTCTGTCTGTCTGTAACTCAAACTCCTCCGAGGCTATGAAAGATTTTCAAAATCTGTTTTCGTCAGTCGATAAACATGGTTCATGGCACGAAATATTTACAAATATTATCTAAATTGGTTCATTGGCACGTGCACAAATGGTACCTCTATTTTCCCGCCTAGCAATTTTCAATGGGAAGATATATTGAGTAATATATCAAACAAATCGTAATGACGAGATAGATGCGGTTATTCAGTATTATTTTCGTCAGTCGATAAACATGGTACATGACACGAACCAATCACAAATATTATCTAAATCTGTTCAATAGCACGTGCACAAATGGTACCTTTACTACCCCACCTAGCAGTTTTTAATGGAGAAATATGTGGGGTGTACCTAAAAAATTTTCCCTCAAAAATTTTCAGTGCTAAAATATGGCATGTAATATATCAAATGACTTGGAATGATGTGTCATGAATGAATATAACGTAAAATTAATGATAGTCGAAATTGGTTTCAAGGAAACTGTTTTAGTGGAACCATTATAGTTCATTGGAACTTTCAGTGCTAAAATATGGCATGTAATATATCAAATGACTTGAAACGATGTGTCATGAATGAATATAACGTAATATTAATGATAGTTGAAATTATTTCAAAGGTACGTGGTTTAATGGTAACATTATGGTCCATTGGAAACTTTCAATGTTAACATATGGCGGTTTAAAAGTATAGTTCCGCGAATGGTTTAGTTTAACCTTTCGGTACTTGGTTATGTCATTCCTTAATGGTTTACTTTGTCGTGCACTGAAACTGAATGGCTCGAAGCCACCGTGTTGTCGAAGAAATCAGAGCCCGGGCTTGCATGGATGAAAACCCGTCGTTTAAATCACGTGATTTCAAAATCCAGGGTTTTATTTTTTAGATACGCTTATGTGATTGACACTGATTTGAAAACAATCACTGCGTTTGTTGATTGACAATGACGCTGCTGTTATATCAAGACATATATTTTTTTGAATAGGTGGTTCCATGTACATTCTGTCAAACAGAGTTGGATTGGCCAACTCGCTCTCAAGCATTTTGATTCGTCTTCAAGAGACACCTCGCATTTAATATTCGTTTAGAAATTAATTAGGCCCGAGTAGAGGGAAGGTCTGTCTCTCCACGCTTTATCAAGGCTGCTCATGTGATGTCATTATTCGATGCACTTTTTCAAGCAGTTTTTACTTTACTCTTTGTACAGCAGCAGCAATAACGTTTCTCACCCTTTATCTCCCCCTCCCCCCTCTTTCGCCTCGCTTTCCTGTTTTGTCGTCAGTTGACCTAAATTTTCCACCAACGAAATTGAAATTTATTTTAAAGTTTTCTTCTTCTTCTAACGTCCTCCTCTTTTTTTCGTTTTTTATTTTGTTGAATGGAGCAGTCGAAAGCTTTAAGAAGAGCGACGCTCCGCACTGCGCCGAGGCCAAACGGTCATTGTTGCGCCTTTGGCTTAATCGATTAATTAATTTGATATCGCTCTTATCGGTAACAACAAGGATCTACGACGCGTGTGCCTCTTATTAAATCAATAAGAACATATGGCACTTCGTAATAGGGTGGGTTCGTCATAGTTTGCATTCGACGTACGACACGTTCACCTTAAAGGAGACTAACCAAATCGAACTTAGTTTTAAAATTATATTTAATATTGAAACCATGAAATTAGAATTGCTTCACCCCCCCCCCCCTCCCAGGGAACAAGGAACAGAGAAAAGAGTGTGTTGAAAAAGATCGTCAAACGTAACAGATTTGCTTCCAGCACCACCCTATCAAAATTAGTGATGTCAAGATCCGGATAATTCAAGATCCGGATATCCGGCTCTTTTTTCGGACCGAGATCCGAAAACCGGATGTTGGTCAGAAATCCGAGATCCGGAACTTGGATCCGAGATCTCTGATCCGGAACTTGGATCCGAGATCTGTGATCCGGATCTTGGGCTAAGGTCAAAAACTCTCACCGCTTGGTCGGTCAGAAATCCTAGTGAGAAATTTGTGACGTCATTTTAACGCGGTCAGAAACGCCAGTTAGTGCTGCTATGCCTAACCGGTTAGTCTCACCGTCCTCACCGAGAAAAAGACGGTTAGCCCAGTGAGAAATTACGTCATCATTCTCTCACCGGTCAGGGTTTTTGACCTTACCCTCGGATGCGAGATCTGAGATCCGGATCTTGGATCCGAGATCCGAAAATCGGATCCTAGACAGGAAATTGTGTATATGCAAACTTTTTCTGAAAGCAGAGGCGGGTTCTTTATCTCAGCCGACTTCAGCAGCTGGCTGGCAGAGTAACTCAGTGATGACGTCATAAATGGAAAATCAAGAAGAACGCTAGGCTGAAATAATAGGCTAGCCAAGATGGCGGAATGTGTAATATAGGAGTGTATATTATTAAATTAAATGTTATAAACTGTTATGTGTGTGTCAAATGAGTGAACGTGTTCGCTCACAGTTGTTCTATATGTATGCCCATTGTCATGTCACAATGAGATTCTCCTTGTAATTCACATATATCGCATACATTAATATGTTACCACCTAGCGATAATTCGTACGCTTCTTTGTCCACATCGAATAGTAAAGATCCCACGCTACTGATATACATCGTCTGCACACGCATACGATTTCTCATGGGCGCCGCCATCTTCAAAATATCTGTTCAGCGATCTTTTTTAACGCTGAGCATCTGTTCCAAGTGGCTAAGCCAGCGTAACTCAGTTAAGCGTTTTCTAACTTAGCGGCTGACAGATTGCTCATCCGGCAAGATAAAGAACCCGCCTCAGTTTATAAAAGCTTTCATTAAGTGATAGCCTAGTCCTCTTAAGTCCTAATTAGTCTTAATACGCATCCAGCGAAAGGATCCGAAATCCGGATCCGATATCAGAGATCCGAAATCCGGATCTGATATCCGATATCCGAAATCTGGATCCGAAATCCGGATATTATGAGATCCGAATCAGAGATCCGGATCCAACGGACATCACGAATCAAAATTGTGGTCTCAAGAAATTGGAAAAGATGTGTCTCGCGCTACAACTAGTAGAATGCTGAGTCATATGGGATGCGGAGCAAGAGTGCCAAAAGCGAAATGTGCATTGAGCCGTTAACAAAGACAGCGTCGAGTAAGATGGGCAAGAAAACATTCAACGTGGTAGACAGCAGAGAAGTGGTCAAACGTCATTTGGAGAGATGAAGCTGTATTCTGTTTGGCATCAGGTGGTCAGGGTCCAAAAGTGTATCGTGAGCCTACTGAAAAGTTTCATCCTGACTGTGTAAAACTGCTTCCAAGTTTCCAGTACAAGTTATGGCGTGGGATTGCGAATATCGACTAATGGAAAAGGAACACTTTGTGTATTGAAGTATGCAAGGGACTATCAAAAAGTTCCCGGAATTGTAGTAGTCTGGCCGTGTAATCAGCGCCCTCTACATCCCAAGCGCGCGCACGTGTAGTTGCTTCGTCATTCGGGAGCTGTAGCGTGTGCTTGTGAAAGGGTGTAACACACGTTGACGTGATGTCACTGTTTGAGCAGAGAGGAAACATCATCAAAATTCATCAAGAGAGAAAACCTTGTACATCCAGCTTTTGAAACGGTTAGGGGAGAAAGTGCGACGGTGACGACCAGAGAAATTCCGAAACTGTTGGATTTTGCACCACGACAACGCGCTCTGTCACGCGGCGTTAGTGGTATAGGAATTCTTGGCACAACGAAAAATCCCAGTGCTGCCCCAACCCCCGTACTCCCCAGACCTTATACCCCTGCGACTTCTGGCTTTTCAACAGATTGAAACTATGACTACGGGGTCAATGTTTTGTGTCAAAAGAAGAGAACGAAGCAAGTGCGACAAGCCGGTCTCAAGTCCATTCCAAAGGAAGAGTTCGCACGAGCTTTCCAGGAGTGGCAGTCTCGTTAGAGTAAGTGTGTGCTGGGGATTAAGGCCGCGATGTGCATACTGTATCCAGTCACCGGCCAGACTACAATTCCGGGAACCTTTTGATAGTCCCTTGTATCTTGAAATTCTTGATAGGTTTCTGCTACCATCTATAGAAGAGTTGTAACCCCAATCCAACTTAACATTTCAGCAAGACAACGCTACACCTCATACTTAGGGACAAAGCTTTGCCACACAATACTAACCAAAGGTGCTTTATGCTATCAGTTTGGAGAAACGTGTCTGTCCGTAACTCTAACTCCTCTGAGGCTATGAAAGATTTTCAAAATCTGTTTTCGTCAGTCGATGAATATGATACATGGCACGACCAATCACAAATATTATCTGAATCTGTTCAATAGCACGTGCACAAATGGTACCTTCACGACCCCATTTAGCAATTTTCTATGGAGAGAGATATATTAAGTAATATACCAAACAAATCGTAATGACGAGAAAGAAGCGGATATTAATTACTATTGTCGCCAATTGATAAATATGGTTCCGGGAATGAACCATTTTGAAAATGGTTGTAATCGAAACAATGGCACGTGCTCTAATGATACCCTTTTGACACCCTCAAAAATTTTCAGTGCTAAGTAAGGTATGGCATGTAATATATCAAATAAATTGGAATGAGGTGTCATGAATGAATATAACGTAAAAATTAAGGATTGTCCAAACTGGTTTCAAGGAACCTGGTTTAGTGGAACCATCATGGTTCATTGGAACTTTCAATGATAAAATATGGCATGTAATATATCAAACGACTTGGAATGATGTGTGATGAATGAATATAACGTAAAATTAATGATAGTTGAGTTTGGTTTCAAGGAATCTGGTTTAGTGGAACCATCATGGTTCATTGGAACTTTCAATGCTAAATATGGCATGTAATATATCAAACAAATTGGGATGTTGTATCATGAATGAATATAACGTAAAATTAAGGATAGTCCAAATTGGTTTCAAGGAACGTGGTTTAGTGGAACCATTATGGTTCATTGGAACTTTCAATGCTAAAATATGGCATGTAATATATCAAACGACTTGGAATGATGTGTAATGAATGAATATAACGTAAAATTAATGATAGTCGAGTTTGGTTTCAAGGAATCTGGTTTAGTGGAACCATCATGGTTCATTGGAACTTTCAATTCTAAAATATGGTATGTAATATATCAATCGATTTGGAATGATGTGTCATGAATGAATATAATGTAAGATTAATGATAGTCGAAATTTATTCAAAGGCACCTGGTTTAATGATATCATTATGGTCTATTAGAAACTTACAATGTTAACATAGGGCGGTTTAAAAAATATGGTTCCGCGAATGGATTATGGTTTAACCTTTCGGTTACTGGGTTATGTCATTCCTTAATGGTTTATTTATTTATTAATTTGCATTCAGTGTGATGTCAGCTGACCATCGTATATTTTTATGGTATTTAATTGATTTTTTGTGTTATAACTTTATAGTTTCTAAACTTTTGAGCAGGGGTTGTACTTTACCGGGCACTATAACTTTTTACATTGAAAAACAGCAGCATTCATTTTATCACCCGTTTTTGATGATGACAACGACGACATCTGTCGGTCAGTTGGTTCGCGGAAAGTATCCTATCAGAGGAGGCTAAATTTTTATGGCGTGGCTCTTAACGAGAGAGGTCGCCTTTATTTTCTTTTTGTTGTTGCGTTCATTGCCCCACCCACCTGCGACAGGTGAAGTGAAAATGAGGTAAAGAGAGCCGGATTGCCCTTGGGGTTGTCGTTTGCAAATAAATTGACAGGCGAATACCCACGCGATCGGAAGTAATGAAAATCACACTCTCGGTGTTATTGGTTTCTTTTGGTAATCTCGAGATGTTGGTCTCCGAGGACGGTGTCGAAAGAGGCGATTATTCCTTCAACACACTCGGACGTGTAGCCCCAATTCCTTCTTAAGACTCACCTGACGTCAATGGGGCGAGCAGCCAATGGTAAGTGGGACTTCACGCGATGGGAATTAAAAATGAAACACACCATTGACACGAGTAGCTCTTCTATTTTTTTTTTTTTTTTTCTTTCATGTAGTCATTCCATCTCCTTTTTGGAAATTTAAATTTCTTCTTTGCGGATCTGGGAGATTGAAATGGATGGCTCTAATAAGAAGGGAAGGAGCGGCGAGTGGATCAACACGAAATTGCACTAAGACACAATTTTGGAGCGTTGATTGGATTGCTCGGATTAAGATCGCTCATCATCGCAAGATTCGAGGTCGTCGTCGCCGTCGTCTCCACTTTCTTTTAGCGAGAGAAAAAAGTTTTTCAATTTTAAAAGGAAAGAAGCTGCTCGGTAAGTCAGGCGCGCGCGCTTTCCGTCGATTTTGCTTTGGAAAGGAGCTTAAGCGCAGTTTGTTGTTCGTGGCCCTTGGACAGTGCTGCTTATGTCTCCACCCCTTCTCCCATGACTTTAAATCATCTTGACGAGTTGCTCAAATTGAGCCAGTTTTCGTTTACGCCACCGAGGTCTCATAACTTTGAACAGCTAACGAGCCCTCCCAACTCGGACTATTAATTGCCGCTCGTGAATATGAATCACTTCGTTTCCGCTCGAGGCCATTTGCATGATCCTCACAGCGTTCTCTCTTTCTGCTTAATTGAAAACGGTGACGTCGTGACGTCATCATCATCATCATCATCATCTAAGGAAAGTTTCACGATGTCACGAGCGCGCGTTGTAATTTTCTCTTTTTTTTCTGTCTCTCTCTCTCTAATTCTGACCTATTAGCCTCCTCATTCCAATTTAGTGTTTAGAATTGAGCCTGTGAAGTGTCCATTAGGCTAATTTGAGGATTGGCTCTCGTTGGGTTAAGTGTTTCGAGACGCTAATGAGACGCCGCGACGCTGGGCCCTTTCATCAGATACTGTTGTTAATCGGGAACAGATGACATATTAAGAAGTGGGCTGGTTGATTTGGTGACGTAAGAACAGGGATTCTTCCCGCGGTCTAGCCGGAGGGGGTTTTGTTTATTGGGTTAATAAGCCACGCTGGGGTTTAATTAAACGTGCCGAAGCGAACGGGTGTCGCTGATTGGATATCTCTCTCTCTCTCTCTCTCTCTCTCTCTCTCTCTGAAGGGAGTCAATCCGTGATGCTCCCCATGCGCTTACTTGGCACGATTCTTATGTAATTACTGTATCTTGAATACGATTGAAGCATCCTGTGAGGTGTTGCTCTCTTTTTCTTTTGAGAGTGAGGTGGTTGTTTTTATGTCCATTCCGAGAGGGAGATTGTTTGAGGAGCGCTGAAGGCGGGATCTGGGATTGTGGATGCCACGCGTGCCTTCTCCTTTTCATTTTTCTCTCTCGGCCACTTTGACTTGAGCTGCGCAAACACGAAGGAGCACGGCGATTGCGACAAACGTTGTTATTTTGTTGAGGATGAGGTAAGCGAGCTGAGTGTGCTGAGCGTATGGCCAGTTGGAAGAGATTAGAGACCGGAATTATCATTTATCTTATCGAACCGACTTCCCGCCTCCTTCTCCGACGTTGCCATGGAAAAGAGAAGGCTTGTTTCTGTGGTATTTCTGCATTTATTCGAAACTTTTTTTGAGAGTAAATCGGCAGTTTTTCGAAAGTGTCTCATTTCGCCATAGTCATCCGTTTCATTGGAACTTTTTTCTCATTCATTCATGAAGCGTTTTCTTCTTTGCGTCTGAGTACTTTCTTGCCAAGATAAGTTAAGGTAAGTTTGATAAACGACTCGTCGTTTTATAATACTTTAATGCGTCACTACGAGGTGAAAGCATTACGTTATTTACGTGTCCTTTGTGCTTGATGAGAACGGCTACCCAGTTCGCAAGCTGGGACTGTCTTTCCTAAGGCGTAATATTCATTCATAGCTCAAGATGGGTCCATGAGGTTTTAATCATACGCCTTACTTCAGATGTTAAATTATTGATGAAAAACACCCAACTCATCTTTCTTTTATAACTTGCACGGGGTGAATGTTATATTTGCAAGGTGATGTACAAGGTGATTATAATTAAAGTCCCTTTGTAAAAATGCTATAAAAAAACAACCATGAGTCCGAATGACTTCAAATTTGGACTGAGCATTCTTGAAGAAGGGGCATTTGATATGGATAAGAAAAAAAATAGTTCCAAAATTTATCACTAGATGGCGCTGTAAGCGGCATAACGGAAGCGGATTCAGCTAGAAGTGACATTTTGAATTGAAATACGACGGCTTTGGCATGAGTTGTTTATGGCATGATGTTTTTATAACACATGCAATGTCTCATGCGCATGCGTATCTTTCAATTTGCATAGTACAAATCCTCCTAGGCATAATATGCCGCTTACAGCGCCATCTAGTGATAAATTTTGGAACTATTTTTTTTCTTATCCATATCAAATGCCCCTTCTTCAAGAATGCTCAGTCCAAATTTGAAGTCATTCGGACTCATGGTTGTTTTTTTATAGCATTTTTACAAAGGGACTTTAATTATAATCACCTTGTACTTATCATTAATGTTAAAATTGGGGCCCCACATCGAAATACGAGGTAAATATTAATGATTCTCAACATCTAAAAGAACTCTAAATAAATCAAGGTAAAATGTTTCCAACCTCTGCTTAACTGTAAGCACGCACTAGCACATGGGCTGTCTTCAAACGATCATACTACGTACCATCAGAGGTATGCCTCCTACAATTGGGCCTTACCACAGCAAGTTGCAAGCTTTTAAGCGAGAAATGAATAGACATAGGGGCTCACCAGGGAACGCGTCGCACTCTCCTTTGATATGTCGTCAATCCCGTGTTTTTTATACACCAACGCGATTGGACCGCAAAGGGGCGGAGAGCAGTATTACCGACGCTCAAACTACACAATAACTGAAAAGGACGCTACGATTTTCCCGTCTATTCACTCCCCAATATTAGCTTGATATGCAACGATATCCTCCCTTTAACATATGCTACTAATCAGCATGAAGTACGAGGGTGGGCTGAAAAGTAACTTTTTGTATTTTTTAACCGATTTTCAAAATTCTTTTTGTATCTGCTACTCCCATTTGTCCTCTATGTAATGCACTATTCACTTTTCGACATAGTCCCCATCCCTTTCCACGCATTGTACCAACGCGTGACTAGTCGGATGAATCCGTCAGAGAGGAATTCCGGGGTTGTTGTCGACACCAAGGGGTCTAGGCTGAGCTCATCGACAAGTGTCGATGGTCACGTGGTTAATGACGCATTTGTCGATTCGAGCTAGCATGAACACGACTTGTCTACAGAGTCTACAGTGTACAGACTCTACACCGTCGATTTTCTAGTGTAGACTTTGACTTTGACCGCCAAGACCGAACGGCAGGTTTCACCTCGTCGTCAGAACGCAGCTTAAGGTGCTCTTTCCTCTTTGGGAAGTGGTGAAAGTCGCAAGGTGCAAAGTCTTTCTTCATCTTTGAACTGTAGGCGCTGCAACCCCCTCTGATGTGTGGCGTTATCGTGCTGCAGAAGAGGATCCAAAGCTGCCATTCAATCCTCTCCGACGGGTTCACCCAACTAGTCACGCGTTGGTACAATGCGTGGAAAGGGATGGGGACTATGTCGACAAGTGAATAGTGCATTACATAGAGGACAAATGGGAGTAACAGATACAAAAAGAATTTTGAAAATCGGTTAAAAAACTAAAAAGTTACAGCCATGGAGGTGTTACTTTTCAGCCCACCCTCGTACGTCATTGCCGTACACGGGCGGGGGGGGGGGGGGGCAAGAACGATCTTTTTTTTTCTTCCTCAGCGACGCTTGCCTGCAAAGCGTCAACAACGATCGCTCTCTCTCTCTCTCAACAATCCTTCATTTCCTCCGGATTTGTTGAGGCTCATATACTGAGAAAAGCTGCCCCAACAATGTTTGTCTAACATTACACAAACAATTGCGGTAGCTTCCCTCGGATAACTTAAAAAAAGAAAAATGCTACTCCATTACAGCAAACTGACTTGTTTTTATTTAGCAAAAAACACAATTCCACACACTCGATCCATATTCGTACCCAAACACATCACAAAACTCTCACCCAACTACCACAAAACGATCGATACAACACTCATTTATTCAAACAAATACACTTAAAACACAAATTTGCATAAACGACACCAACCAACTATAAAACGAAAACAAAATACAAAACGAACTCAAAACACACACTGACACCAGTCACAACGTGACACCAAGTTTATAGAATCTTAGTAAAATTATGGAGGCTGGACAAACGTCATTGCAGCTTGTTGTGATTGGTTTTCTGACTAGGGACCCTCATAGAGTGATCTTTTGGTACACCCTGTAAACAGAAAAAAATTGCTGAAACAGTCGAATTACTTCATAATATAAGGTCCTAGAGTCAAAATAGTTTTTCAGTCGTTTCTCCTACTTACTAACTGGGCTGAAATTTTTGGCAGCTCCTCTGAAACTAACTCACTTTTTGAAAAGTTCTGTACCCATTTTCGTCTTGGTTATGAACGCTACTTTCCTTACGTCACTTCCACTCCTCGAAAAGCTGATAAACCATTCCGCAAACCCTGGTTAAACTGTTATATCCTTCGTCAAGTGGCTCATAAAAATGCACTATACCGCAAATACCGTCGCAATCCTAACCCCCAAACAAGCAAAAAATTCCGTACTTTTTCTAACCTGCTGTGAAATATCATCAAAAATACCAAACGCAACTACTTTGCGCAGCTATTTGGTAAAATTTACTCTAGTAAAACTAAATGGAAAACCATTAATAATCTTCTTCCATGCTCTCAGTCTACGTACTCGCCATTACCAGATCCTCGAAACCTATCCCCATCCGCACTATCTGACTTCCTTAAAATTCTTCTACCTTCTCCTCCCCAACCCCAATTCCCCCCTCCTTCTTATCCTTTCAATTCCCCATCATCTTCTTTCTCTTTCTTTGCCACTCCGACTACCCATGAAGAGATATCTAAAGTTATCAGGCAATTAAAATCTTCATCTTCCCCCGATCCTTTAGGCTTTCGTTCCGATGTTATAATTGCAGTAAACACTAGCATATCACTTCCTTTGGCGCATATATTTAACATTTCACTTATCGCAGGCTCCTTTCCTAAATCTCTTAAAACGGCTAAAATTATCCCCATCTATAAAAATGGGAACCATAATGATTACCATAATTATCGCCCAATCTCAATCTTACCGGTATTCTCTAAAATTTTTGAAAAACTATTCTTTTTTCGCTTGTCCAATTATATTCATAACAATAAACTATTATCAGCAGCTCAGCACGGATTTTCTCCTAATCGTAGTATAGATACGGCTTGTTATGAACTAATCGAATACATATCTCTTCACATGTCCAAAAATCACTTTGTAGTTGCTCTATTCTTAGATTATACCAAAGCTTTCGATTCAATAGCTCATAAATTACTGATTCACAAACTCTCCTCTATCTTTAACGTTCGTGGCCCCCCACTTCATTGGCTTTCCGATTTTCTTGCTGATCGTTCCTATTACCTATCTGCCCACGATATCACATCATCATTACTAATTCGTAACATGGGAGTTCCACAGGGCTCTATCCTCTCACCTTTACTTTTTAATCTTTTTATCAATGACTTAGCCTCAACATTGTCCTCTTCAAATTTAATTTTATATGCTGACGATGCAACTTTATTATTCGCTGATCCAAGTATTGATAATTTATCCGCTAATATTAACCAAACCTTATCAATATTAAGTCACTGGAATTCAGTTAACCTGCTTAACCTAAACCTTAACAAAACTAAATATATGCTATTTTTTCAACGTAACAAACTATATGTTCCTACTGTCCTGCCAATTTTCTATAACTCACACCTACTATCAGTTGCAAGCACATTTAAATATTTAGGAATACATTTAACACATGATCTTTCTTGGAACTTGCATATCAATACTTTACTAACAAAACTTAACAAAAGACAGGGAATGGTTTCTCATCTGCGCTTTCTTCCCTCTCATATACTGATCCTCCTATATAACTCACTAATACATTCAGCCCTCTGCTATGGTGTACAATTTTGGGGTTCCACTACAAATTCTAATCTTCTACGCCTTTACCGCCTACAAAAATGGTTCTTAAGAACCCTACTTAACATCAAAATACCCAACTCTATTTCCCATCAGTTTGAGCTGTTAGGCATTCTAACCATCTACCAGATTTACATTATTCAACTCTGTACATTTGTCTACAAAATTCTGAATAATTAACTAATTCTCTCAACACCTTTTGAAATATCTTACCAACACACACTACACTCATATTCCACCCGATCATCAAACCTAATAAGTCTTCCCCTTACCAAAAATAATTATCAACGCCACTGCATCTCTTATATAGGAATTAAATGGTGGGGCACTTTACCTGAGCAAATTCGCACATCCCCTACGAGCTCAGCATTTAAAAAACTATTAAAACTCTTACTTCTAACTAACAAATTACCTACTAACATCTTTTAAACCTCTTTTTTACTACTTATAATAGCCCTTTATTTTCCCGTTTATTTTTCTGTAATATTTATTTTCTCAGCATATATAATACCTTACTGGAATCCTCTTTCTGCAACTTTCTGGACCATTCTTGGTCCAGCTTGTCCTCCATAAAAAACTTTAATAATACATGTAGTTATAAAATATTTTTTTTCTCTTTTTTCCTTTATTTCCCATTTATCTTTGTAATCCATGCTATATTCTGTATTATAATACTAACTGTAATTTAACGCCCCCTCCAGAGACCACACATGTCGGCCCGCTGGCCATACAGGCTCCAGAGAGGGTTCATTGTAAGTGTTCACCCCTTTTTTAAATAAATAAATAAATAAATAAATAAATCTATAGGAAAGTGACCATGCTTGAAGAAAAGTATTCCCAGTGCCCCTAGTGTAAGCGCTGAGAAGTCAGGAAAACTAAATTTTGAACCATGATAGATAGAGAGAAGAAATGCCAGTTATCAGGTCGTTGCATATCAAATGTCGGATTTCGAGGTGAGTTTCCAAGTTTAGTAGCAAGTACCCACAACAAAGTGGTACATTCCCAGAGATAAACCTATCAGCGATCAGCTGCCTGAAATTTGCACGTCTGCGATGATATTTAATAGCGTGTGAACCCAAGCGAAGATAGTCATTATGTGTGATGCATCCAACGCCTCTCGAAACATCAATAAGGTATTTTTCGGTGGAGGCACCATAAACGAAGGTACTGTCCAACGTTGGTTCCGAAAATTCCGGGCGGGAGTTGGACCTGGCAAATGAGCTACGCAGCAGACCGCCCAACGTGTTGTATGAAGCTGATCTGAAGCGATCTGTGGAAGAGGACCCGTCAAAAATTGTTCGGGATCTTGCAGGGGATCATGCTGTATCAGTAGACACCTGAGGACCATCGACAAGGTAAAAAAAAAAAAAAGCAGGACAAATGGGTCCCACATGTACAGTTTGGTGGAACATCCGTGGTGTAGTTATTAAAACAGCTTCCTGCACACAAAACTGTATCAGCAAAAACTGCACTTGTGCATCGCAAAGGTCCTTCTGCTACATGATAATGCGCGTCTTAACGAGGTGCTTCCACACTCGCATACTCTCCGAACCTCTCCCCTACCGACTACCATCTTTTCCAGAGCCTGGACGTCGAAAACATTCCTAACCCAAGCAGACGTCGAAAACGCAGTCCGGGAGTTTATTGATTCCCGTGACCATGGATTCTATAGGAGAAGGCTCGAGAAGCTGCCCTGCACGTGTGGATTTGTTTGGATTGTAATGGGGGTTATTACGAATAGAACGTGTGAAGATGTCCTTTCTAGAGGGCCATTAAAGGTGACCTCTGCAACCCGACATTTGATATGCAACGACCTGATACAA
The DNA here is from genome assembly GCA_023313115.1 of Rhysida immarginata. Classification (NCBI taxonomy): domain Eukaryota; kingdom Metazoa; phylum Arthropoda; class Chilopoda; order Scolopendromorpha; family Scolopendridae; genus Rhysida; species Rhysida immarginata. The sequence continues at coordinate 24,132 of JAHWFO010067446.1, forward strand.
AGTTGTAGAGCATCACAGACTTAGTAGAAACCCACTCTTTGCATAAGAAAAACAAAAGTATAAAACTCGTAAAACGAGGGGGGGAAGTCCATGTATGGTATACTTCTGGACATCGTGCATTGGCATATTCACCTGAAAACATATTCACTGTTAAATGAATTTATATTTTTGACAGGGAATATCTTAAATCCCTATCAAAGTACACTGAGTTAGCAAAACTGATGGGATAGCAAGCACATTGATTGATGGGCATGGCTCACGAATTCACAGGGGTAACGGATTTTGGGAATGGACCATTAGACCTTGTGGGAAGAGCTTGGATAAGTGATTAATCAGAAATGGCACTTCGTCGCGAGTATGATAGTAGGTGCCCGACGCATGGGATGTTCCATTTCGGCAGTGGTGCACGAATTTGGCTTTCCCCGCTCAACTGTCTCCAGGGTGTATGAAGGCATCACAGTCCACAACAGGCACCATGAATGATCGTGACCGGCGACACCTGGGACGAATGACTCAGAGAGACAGGAGCGCAACAGTGTAGCAAATCACAGACCAGTTCAATACTAGAAACGTCTCTCGGTGGACAATCCGTCGGAATCTGCAT
>JAHWFO010067446.1:25135-50426 GCA_023313115.1 Rhysida immarginata
ACAGGTGGTGGGGCGTCAGTGATGGTCTGGGGTGCATTTTCCTGGTTATCCTGGACCAAACGTTGAATGGTCCACGGTATCGTCAACTCATCGGAGACCATCTGCAGCCGTTTTTGAAATTTCAACACCCTGACGACGTAGCAGTCTTTCAAGATGACAATGCTCCACCACATCGCTCCAATGTCGTCCGCCCGCGAATGGTTCGAGGAACATGCAGCAGAGGTCCAACGACTGAGCTGGCCAGCCCGGAGCCCTGACATGAATCCCTTCGAGCATATCTGAGATGCTGTTGAAGTCAGGCTCCGGGCACTGGATCATCCGCCCACGAACGGGCAGCAACTATCTTGGGCTCTGCAGACTATCTGGTGTCAACTGCCTCCAGAAGTGTACCAGGGACTTGCAGACTCACTACCACGCCGAATTGCTGCAGTCCACAGGGCCAGAGGTGGCCCGACCAGATGTTAAGGAACTATCCCATGAGTTTTACTAACTCAGTGTATATGCTTATAGTTAGGCAAATTCCAGTAGAGGGAATGAATAGGAATTTGAGAGTGTTCTATCTGATGGAGCACCTTTCATCATCTCAAATATGCAAAGTAGGACACATCCACATTCTATCTAGAAAAACCTAAGAGATAAAAACCAAACAATTCCAACTGCACATTTGTTCTACAGCAAATTCCAAACAAAACAAAAGTTGACCAAAATCCGATGAGCGGATCACATACAATCATCATTGCAAGCTCTGCAACAGGACAATTGGCTCTTGTACTGTTGGTTGCTTCCAAACAGTCACGTGATACAATGTAAGTAAGTAAGTCTTTCCATCAATCATCCAGATAGTGTTCAATGTGATGTCCACTTGCACCATAGCATAATTATGCCTGGCCTCACCAAAGCAGAGGAGGATCTTGTTGATCATTTCCTGGTTAGTGTACTGTCCCATCTTGTTTACGTCTGATTTTTTTTCTCAGCTTCAACATGGCTTCCTTTTTATACCAATTGCGCAGGAAACTGGCGACTTTATGGTAAATTGTAGATCTTTCCAGAACAGGATGAGGATGGTGCATGAAATAATTTGCAGAGCTTGTGGGTTGGTGATCCATTTTGGTCAGTTTTTTTTTGTTTTGGTTGGATTCTGCTGTTGAACAAATGTGCAATTGAAATTTGTTGTGTTTTATCTTTTAGGGTGTTCGAGATAGAATTTGGATGTGTCCTAATTTGCATATGAAGTACACTACCATATCAAAAATCATGGGATAACCCTGATTTGAATGAAAATGAGACATTCCTTGCAATTTCACTGTTGGCATTCTTCCCAGCAGCAGCAGATATCAGAGAGTATGTTTTTATGAGATGATGCTTGCGTGAATGCTGTAAGAATGTCTCAAAGAATAGAGCTTTCAGACTTCCAAAGAGGTACAATTGTTGGTGCCATTTCGCAGACAAACCTGTTAGAGAGACGTCAACCTTCCTAACATCCCGAAATCACGGGCATGGAAAGAGAAAGGCACCACAAGTGTTCCGCTTAGGACTGGAAGACCCAAGATCATGTCGGCCAGAGACCAAAGGGCTCTTCGTAAAGTGGTCACTGCAAACCGTCACGCATCGCTTGATGGACTAACGAGATCGTTCATAGAGCCGATGGGAACAACTGTGAGCACCCAGGGAGCTGCATGCAACGGGGTTTTATGGCAGAGCGGCAGCTCACAAACCTCACAGTGAAGAGATTGCAATGGTGCAAAGAGCGACGACATTGGACTCAATGGCGAATGGTTGAATGGAGTGATGAGTCCCATTGCTACACCATCTAGAAATCGGATGGACGGGTTTGGGTATGGGGAACGTTATCTGCCAAGCTGTGTTGTGCCCACGGTGAAGTTCGGCGGAGGGTCGGTGATGGTGTGGGAGTGCTTTTCATAGTATGGGGTTTGGGTGCAATCGTTTCTGTGGGCGGACATCTAAACTAGTGATGTCAAGATCCGGATAATTCAAGATCCGTATATCCGGATCTTTTTTTCGGACCTAGGTCCGAGATTCGGATCTAGGTCAGAAATCTGAGATCCGGATCTTGGTCAGAAATCTGAGATCCGGATCTTGGATCCGAGATCCGAAATTCGGATCCTGTATCAGGAAATTGTGTATATGCAAACTTTTTCTGAAAGCAGTTTATAAAAGCTTTTATTAAGTGTTAGCCTAGTCCTCTTAAGTCCTAATTAGTCTTAATGCGCATCCAGCGAAAGGTTCCGAAATCCGGATCCGATATCCGAGATCCGGATACGGACCCGGATATTTCTAGATCCGAATCCGGATATTTTCAGATCCGAATCCGGATCCAACGGACATCAATAATCTAAACGCAGAGCGTTACCAAGACATTCTGGACAACGCAGCACTCCCATCTCTCTGGCAGCACTTTGGCAATTTTCTGTTTCAGCACGATAACGCACCTGCCATAAAGCAAGGGCTGTAGGCACTTGGTTTGATGAAAAGGGGGGGGGGTTCGAAAACTTGACTGGCCTGCCCAGAGCCCCGATCTGAACCCCATCGAACATCTGTGGGACGTGTTGGAACATCCGTGACCGAACTGTCCAAGCCACTTGTGGCAGAATGACGAAAATGGCCTGTCGAAACGTATCAAAAACTTGTGGACCGTATGCCTCAGAGAGTAGAAGCTGTGATAGCAGCAAAAGGTGGACCAACAAGATACTAAAATATGTATAGCTTTGAGTGTTTCTATTAAAGTGATGGTGCCCCATGACTTTTGATAGGGTAGTGTATACTATCTCTCTGACGTCCCTACCTATTGAGCGCGATAAAGTGAACTCTTCCATTTCTCCTTATAGTGTGAGAACACTACCTCGACGTCTTTTCGCCCTTTGTTTCGAGCATCGTGGAATGTAGAAATGTAGTGAACCTATTTGTTTTGGTTACCGTATTTTCACGTCAACCCGCGAATGAGAAAAACCTGCACCCCTAAGTAACCCATGAGAGAGCAGCACACTTACGAGCGAGTTTCGTTGCAGTGGACATGTGAGAATAATAATCGGGGATCTACTGATAGTTGGTCGGAAAAAACTAGTGATGTCAAGATCCGGATAATTCAAGATCCGAATATCCGGATCTTTTTTTCGGACCTAGGTCCGAGATCCGGATCTTGGTCAGAAATCCAAGATCCGGATCTTGGGTCCGAGATCTGAGATCCGGATCTTGGGTCCGAGATCTGAGATCCGGATCTTGGATCCGAGATCCGAAATTCGGATCCTATATCAGGAAATTGTGCATATGCAAACTTTTTCTGAAAGCAGTTTATAAATGCTTTTATTAAGTGATAGCCTAGTCCTCTTAAGTTCCTAATTAGTCTTAATACGCACCCAGCGAAAGGATCCGAAATCAGGATCCGATATCCGAGATCCGAAATCCGGATCCGGACATCACTAGAAAAAACTCTTTAGAAGACGACTTGAGAGGGGACTTTTTAACTCTGTTTCTTTGTCTTTTCTCTCTCACCTCATCGCTATTTTAACTCATTAGCTTGGACGCGTGATCCCAGATGGACAAACGAAAGAGAAGGGCTTTCAAAATGGCATCTGGGGTGGGGGGGTTCTCTAGAAAGGAAATCGATGGTCGCATTTTTCTAGCGTCTAGTAACACGTTTGCTATTTTGCTCGGGAAAGGATTCCGATAATGTTCACGCGTCGATAAAAGGTGGCGCCACCTTATCCGTCGAAGGAAAAGAGTAAAAGGGGTAAAAAAAAAAAAAAAGTTCAAAAATGTAAATGAGCCCGTTGTGGCTCCGACTTTGGCCTCGCCGGTGATGAAGATGCCAACCGCACACCCAAGGCGCACTATCGAATGGGCCGCAAGTTGCAATCTGTTTTCCCGGAGGAAGGCTGAAATGGGAGGCTGTTAGGCCTAAACGAGGGAGGGTTAAACGTGAATTGGAGTTGGGGAAAGAGCGCGGATGGGAATGAGTCCTGGAAACAAGTCGTTGAGGGTTTTGTGGGTTCCGCGAGATGGAGGCTTTTAATTGTTAGTTATATTTTTCATTATTCCAGATTTCTTTAGCGGTCTCTCATAAAAATGACCTGAAAGCCAATTCCCGGGATCCGTAAAGCCGAGCGCTCGTTAAAGCGTCTTTTTTTTTTTTTTTTTTTTTTTTTTCTTTTACTTCTTCTCCCGTCATTCCATTTTAATCGTCCGATGACGTCGTTGATTGTGTGAATGTGTGTTGGCGGGCGCTCTCTTTGCAAGTGCTTATGTCACGGAAACGCAGGAGCGCACCGACCCCTCCCCCCAGCTCTCGTCTCTTACGATTGTTGTTTTCAAAGAAACCTTGCCGGACTCGACGCGTGACGTCACGTTCCCGGAAATTGTTCTCGAGCGGAGGACGGTGGAGGGGCAAAGGTCGAAGCGGAATTGTTGTCGGCGAAGGCGCCTCTCCGTTTAATGAAGGGAGTGCCATTCACTGCCAAGTTTTCTTTTAATTGATTTTACTTTTTCAACCGTTGAAAGCGCGGTTTTCAAAGAGAAACGCTTTGGCTTCAACCCTATTGCCAGGCACGGCTTTTGAGCGTGGTGATAAGTGTTTCAGTGAAGGAAGCGGTGTCAATGAAGCGGAAGGGCAGCGCCGTTGGCCTCCGTTGATCATAGAGGTATGGCGAGAAAAGGATTGAGCAGTGTACAAAGGATGAAAGTTTTCGTATTTTGAGCTCTATGACCGAATATGGTATCCTACAGACGATTGAGTAAAGCGCGGGTTTTCGGATCAAAACAAAGATGGACGTCCCGGGGAGGCTTCACGGAACGGTCTCCTCGATATCTGAGAAGCCCACCCAGTGCGGGTTTAGTACAAGATGAGACCGAAGCGTTCAGTGGATAACTCAGAAAAACAAAGAGGAACAGGTACTTCACTGTCTTTCAAAGTAAGCCCCCATGGCCACAATACACTTTTGGCATCGTTTCGTACAACTGTTGCAAGTTCCCTCGTTTGAATATCAGGAAAGTCGAGAAATCGGTCTCCTTTCATTGTTGATTTCAAACGAGGAAACAGAAACAAGTCCGGTGGTGATGTGTCTGGAGGACATGGAGGATGGCAAAGTTCTGGAATCTGTTTTCGCGCGAGGAGTTGCTTCACCTTTGCAACGAGGTGTGACTGCTTTGAGGGATTTTTTCGTGGTGTGGTTTGAGTTCACTGATACTGCTGGAGGGTACACTGAATGCTGCTCGTTACCTGACGATCGTCGCAGACCAAGTATACCCCCCTTCATGTCGACAATGTTTCATCAGGGTGATGGCATCTTTCAACAGGACAATGCTCCCTGCCATACTGCCAAAATTGTCCACGACTGGTTTGAGGAGCATGAGGATGAATTCAAGCTACTCCCATGGCCACCAAACTCCCCGGACCTCAACCCCATTGAACATTTGTGGGGTTATCTCGATCGCCATGTCCGCAAGTTGGACCCTCCACCACGCACGACGAAGGACTTCCGGGATGCACTGATCGCCGAATGGTCCCAGATACCTGCAACCACCTTCCGAGGACTCTCTGCCACGTCGACTAGCTTCTGTGCTTGCCGCCAAAGGTGGATATTCGACCGCACGTGGTGGATAAACTTCCATAGACGGCTGAGAACTTCCATGCAGAAATCGTCATTGACTGTTTGGCCCGACGGATTATGCCCTCTTGCGTCGAAAAACGTAGTGAGCTTTGGCTTTTCGTCTCCGGGTCGTACTGGAAGTAGTAGCTTTCATACGCTCCGGGTCTGTGACGAGGGAGCTCGAAGCAGTACCGAAAGAGGATGTTTCACACATCATGCGACAGTTGTACGAACGATGTCAAAAGTGTATTGTGACCATGGGGGCTTACTTTGACAGTAAAGTACCCTTCCTTGAAATATCACCGCACTTTCCGGTCTCACCTTGCATATATGGCTCAATGATCATTTCGGCTCGAAGCAACTATACATATCATATTGAAAAGTTAGTCCTGTAACTATGTCGTATTCGATATCTGATTAAGAAGACGTTAACTAAAGACGTTATCATAATTGCATCATCATAATAGTCATCGATAAAGTTAGGACTAATCATTCTACCTTGTTGCGACAGTCCTTCCCCTTTAATACTTTTGACAAATGTATTATCCTGTGTTGCAATGATCGTGAATGTGTAGTTCTTGTTAAGCATGTTAATAATGTTATACATAAGTATGTTGTAGATTTACAAATGAACATGGATTACCATATTTCTTTGAATAATAGCCCCTCCCCCTTGAGAATGAAACTTGCTTTCTGATAGCCCACACAGGATGACAACATTGCCAAAAATTGTAAACTTGACTTTCATTCAATTAGACTATGGTGTAATCAATGATAAATGACACTATACGGAGGTTGAGTCAAAAGTAGTGGCCGATCACCGCTCATTGGTAATCTTTAAAGTTGGCGGATGCCCTCGCGAAACCACTTCTCTGGTTTCTGGGCGAAAAAGTCACGCACGGCGTCTTCAAACCCATGGACCGGACGAGATGGTAGTTGGAAGGTGCCAAGTCGGGGCTGTATGCTGGATGTGGCAGACCTCGATTTTTTTTTCCAGCAGTTGACGACACACCTTCATCCGTTGTTAGCGAGCTGCATATCGTCCTCCTTGTTGTTTTTCTTTGGCTGGAGTGGCTAGGTTAGGTTAGGTTAGGTTAGGTTAGGTTAGGACCGTCCGATATGGTCCTGTTATCCGGCTTCCACTGTATTAATAATTTTTTATACTTTATATCTTTTATGTATTTTGTAAACTCATATTGGGCTTTTATATTCTGTTGCTTGCGAAATTTCCAATCCATCCAACTATACAAGGTGTTTTTGAATTGAGTAGAGATGATAGAAGAGGTCGTTAGAAGTATTTTTTGTCATATGAACATGGGGTACCGCAGCTCCGTTTACCTCCAATACTGCATTGAACAATGAAATGACACCGGGACGCAGTGTGCCTTGGTAGGCCTAGATTATTTTCTTTTTACCAATTACCACAAGCAATCTACTGTCATAACTTTTAAAGTAATTTCAAGGTGCACGTGCTTGTTTGTTGAAAAGTCTTAGGACAGACATGGTATCCAACCCCTTTATAAAATACGCTTAGTCCATATGGAAATGAACTAATCGCATTCTGGGAAAGATTTGTTTTAAAAAGTTCACTTGTGTAAAGTTAAACAAACAGTATGAATCGTTTTCCATGGAATGATTATGCACACATGCATCTGTGTCTCGGTGCTGCTAGTACCATGGATGGTGCGAGGCGTTTGTATGCTCAACGTTAGCCCAACAGAATTCTTTCCAATTCATGGACATTTGGTGCAGTAGATCGTCGTCTAAGAGAAACAGGCGCATTCGCTCGTGATAATCATCAGCGTGGACGTCGTCGGTGGTGACGCTCCCCTCAATTAGAGGATCAAGTTTTGGAAAGGTTTAACCACCGAAATCCATCGACAAGTACTCTGCTCTGAATATAGTCATACCACTGTATAGAACATTTTACATGACAACCTGCAACATCCGTTCAAGCTTCGAAAGGTGCAGGAATTATGTCCCAATGATCAGGGTCCCCGGCGTGCTTTCGCGGAATGGTTTAGGCAGCAACAGAATAGGATTCCAGACTTTCCTGTGGACAGATGAGGCAACGTTTACGCGAGAGGGAATGTTCAGTAGCTACAATAGTCATCTGTGGTCTCATGTCAACCCATGTGCAACCCATGTTAACAGTTTTCAGCATCGTTTTTCCTTGAATATTTGGGCTGGCATGATTCACAATCTCCTTACCTTGGTTTCCTGAAGGAGGAGCTCCCTGGTCTTCTTGAAGATGTTCCACTAATGACCACACATTTGATGTGGTTTCAACAGGACGGCGCACCTTCGCATTACACAAGAGCACTTAGAGAGAGATTACCTGTTTATGAGACATATCCTGCTCGTTGGATTGGTCGTGGCGGACCAGTTGCTTGGCCACCGAGATCGCCAGATCTCACACCGATGGATTTTTTTTTATGGGGAAGCATAAAATCAATGGTGTACTCCGAACCCGAATTGGCGGCTCGTGTTGTCGCGGCAGCAGGTGACATCAGCGACCGTGCAAACCAACTGTTTCCACGCGTACATCAATCCATCATAAGGCGTTGCGAATTGTGCTATGAAGCAAATGACGGTCATTTCGAAGAGTCATACAGTAGATTGCTTGGGTTAATTGTTAAAAATAAAATAATCTAGGCCTAGCAACGCACACTGTGTCATTTGATTGTTCAATGCAGTATTGGAAGTAAACGGAGCTGCTTTTGGGGACCCCATGTTCATATGACAAAAAATACTTATAAGGACCTCTTCTATCATCTCCCAAAAACTCTGTACTCAATTCAAAAACACCCTGTATATAAAGGAGACCATGTGAGTTCGTCACGGAAACAGTTTTGCATTGTTGTTGCACGTTTAAGCATTGTTGGCGCTCACTTATAGCGCACGCCGGAACTGAAAAGTCACCTGTCCATTGTTGTCAATCAATCACAAAACTATAAATAAAAGAGAAAATGTGAGTTCATCAATCGAAACAATTTGAATGAATTGAATTTGATAAAAATAATTACCGCGCAAACTGCGCGTGGACCCCGTTCATAAACATATAAAAACAAATAAAAAAAATTAGATTGTTAGGCATTGCTTCCCAAACCTTTTCGACTCGTGAACTCGTTCACGAAAATTTGAGTTGCGCATATCCCTGATGAACATGTTAATAACTAGGTTCTATACCATCTAGGATGATGTAATTTTGGGAAATAATAGGGTACATAAAATTGTGTATGCTGTTTACGAGTTACGCACTCAACATCGTAACACGTGCTGGTTAGTACTCGCTTGTGAGTAGTGATGTCAAGATCCGGATATCCGGATCTTTTTTTCGGACCTAGGTCCGAGATCCGAGAACCGGATGTTGGTCAGAAATCCGAGATCCGGAACTTGGATCCGAGATCTCTGATCCGGATCTTGGATGCGAGATCTGAGATCCGGATCTTGGATCCGAGATCCGAAAATCGGATCCTAGACAGGAAATTGTGTATATGCAAACTTTTTCTGAAGCAGTTTATAAAAGCTTTTATTAAGTGATAGCCTAGTCCTCTTAAGTCCTAATTAGTCTTAATACGCATCCAGCGAAAGGATCCGAAATCCGGATCAGATATCCGAAATCCGGATCTGATATCCGATATCTGGATCCGATATCAGAGTTCCGAAATCCGGATCCGATATCCGAGATCCGGATATTTCTAGATCCGAATCCGGATATTATGAGATCCGAATCAGAGATCCGGATCCAACGGACATCACTACTTGTGAGCATTGTTACGATTTTGAATGCGTAACTCGGAAACTACATGTTGGAATACCATCAAACTTTAGCTATGAACCTTGATGATCTTGAACCTGGATATACCTACAGTAGACATGTATGTAATATGCCGAATCTCGAATCCGCCATTACGAAAAATTGTTCGCAGATCTTAATTTGGGAAACAATGATCTATGACATAGTGTTAGCTCTGATTCTGTATTTGGAATGGAAGCTTAATGTTGTTGTTGTTGTGTTTTGCAGGGCTTCGGGCGATGTCGACCACCCACAACGGAAGCGTACCGACGACGCAAGAGCCGAGCGTGGCGGCGACGCTGGACGGGGAGAGCCACGCGAGCGCCGTCATTTACATCGCCGTGGTGCTGCTCGTGTACGCCGTCGCCCTGGTGCTGCTCATGATCAAGTACGTGCGGCGGGAGCGGGACGAGGCGCGGCTCTACTACCTCTACGACGAGTTCGTGCGCCGCGACCACAGCGCCAAGGACAAGTCGCCGCAGGTGGTGCACGTCAACTCCATCTCCACCGCCACGGGCGCCCCTGCCCACGAACCGGAGCGATTCCTGGTGCTCCAGAACGTCTCACCTGTGTAAAAGGAAGTCGAGGGAAGGCGATAAAGCGGACGTCCTCCAGCATCACTCATTCTCTCTCTCTCTCTATCTTTCTATCTCTTTGGCAACTGTCATTTCATGAACATATTATCTACACAGTGTGTTGTATGTACATAAAGGAGACTGTTTGCGATCAGAGTATTTTTCCACGTTTTCTCTTCGGTCGACTGCAGGCGGTCCACCACGAACATTGAACACTTTTTTTTTTTGGCTTGTTTGCACCACTCTCTCTCTTTTGTAGGATGCATTAGAAAAGCTGGAATGCATATACAGTAGAATTTTAAATGTAGTGCACTTAGGCCTTCATAGATTGCATTGCTCGCGCAAATAAAAGGACACTTACGAAATCGACTGAAGCACTGCGACAGCGTGTATGACGTTGGCAATCACTTTCTATTTCATCCATTTCACTGCAAACAAGTGCAACCGATGAAAAAAGAGCCCCCCCCCTCCGACTTAGTGTTGTCACCTATAATGATTCAGCATTTTCCATTGTTCATTTAGACACTTCTGCGGATAACACGTGTGCGTGTGTCGTATTTAGAGAGAACTCATGTGGCGTCGCCTTTTGTTTGTGTTTGCTTTTACTCTGTGTGTAACGGAGTAGATTGGCTTCGAGTGTTGTCTCCACCTCTTTGACAAGCCACTCTTCGTTGCCAACTTCCTTCACGCATACATGCACGCATTCTCTCTTGTATGTATAAATTGGGTTGGAACCGATGCTTGCTTCGGAGAATCCAGTCCACAGGCAGCCATCGAGTTCTCTTTCCAAGAAAAGCATGGTGAGTCCTTTCCTCGTGACGACATTTGTGATCATTAGTACTGGATGGCACGTGATTTTGTTTGAACGTTTGTTGCCCCTTTTGTCTTGCAGATGAACATTGTGGTTTGTGGTGTCCTTTTGATGCTGACGGCTGTCGTCATTTTGGAGGCTAACGCCCTCGTTCGAGGTAAGTCTCAACTCTTTATGCTCTACTGTTTGCTGTTTTTTTTTTTCAAAGATTGCTGTTATAAACTGTTTTTTGTTTTGAATCTTTATTGTCGTAGTTGTACGGTTGTTTGAGCGCAGCATGATCATGATCATTTGAAAGCGGACATATGTCGTGGTCTACTTATGGTGGCAGATATTTAAGATGTCTGATGGTACACTACATGATCAAAGGAGTTGGGACACCTGTTGCTCTACCGTAAAGCCGCAAAAAGCTTCAATGAGTTGTGTGTAGGACCACCCCGAGCTGCTATCACTGCCTCCACCCTACATGGCATACTGTCCACAGGTGTTGACCTCCATTCCTCGAGGAGTGTCGTGGTCAGTTCCTGGGCAGATGTAGGGCGAGCCATCCTGGATCTCGCACGTCGTTCCAATTTGTCCCATAGATGTTCGATGGGGTTGAGATCAGGACTCTGGGCGGGCCAATCCAGTTCTTCAACTCGCATCTCGTCAAACCAGTCGGATATGGATCTTGCTTTGTGGCAAGGCGCATTGTCGCGCTGGAAGTGCCCCGTTTTCCAGTCCAGTCCAGGAGAAACACCCCAGGTGTTCACAGGGGTGTCCCAACTCCTTTGATCATGTAGTGTATGTTTGCCCACTCCTCTTTCAAAGCCCCCGTCAGCATTGGATGTTCGTGGTTCCATCAAACACAACCGATAGACCTGAACCAAACCATCATACGACCACCATCAGATGTCGTTCTCCTGCCTTAAGCCATAGGATTATCCAAATAATGACCTCGGACCAGATAAGACGACATTTCGCTTTGGTATTGGTATTCCCATCTTTGTGGGTCCATAGTAGTGATGTCCGTTGGATCCGGATCTGATAATATCCGGATTCGGATCTAGAAATATCCGGATTTCGGATCTAGAAATATTTCGGATTTCGGATCTTTTCGTTGGATGCGGATTAAGACTAATTAGGACTTAAGAGGACTAGGCTATCACTTCAGAAAAAGTTTGCATATACACAATTTCCTGTCTAGGATCCGATTTTCGGATCTCGGATCCAAGATCCGGATCTCAGATCTCGCATCCACGATCCGGATCAGAGATCTCGGATCCAAGTTCCGGATCTCGGATATCTGACCAACATCCGGTTCTCGGATCTCGGACCTAGGTCCGAAAAAAAGATCCGGATATCCGGATCTTGAATTACCCGGATCTTGACATCACTAGTCCATAGTCCCGGCCGCTTGCTAATCGAGTTGATGTGGTAGCCGCTTTTGGTTAAGATACTATCTGCTCCTGTAGCTTTCCAGTTTTGGACACTACATGTTACCCGCCGTTGATCTGGGCAGTCTCCACAATGGTCTTTGGAAGTCGATGAGCTGTTCAGTTGTTACGAGAAATAAGCTTCCATAATCTGTGTGAGTAGCTTACATTATAATGTACCTATAAAGTAAGTAGAGATGGTACCACTTTTCTACAATAGAGCTGGTAAGTGGTGACGTCAGTTCCTTGCCCGTTGCCTAACAATTCCAAACTTAGGTTTAACTTCTCTATGCTTTTCAATGGCATTTCACCACATTGTTTGGAATCTCTAGGCAACTGGCCAGGAAGTGACATCATACTTATCAGCTCTATAAAACGTTGTTGGAAAAGCAGTAAACGTTGTTGTAGACTTGTAAGGGTGTCTGGCTTCAAATGATGATCCGAGCGCAAAACGTTGCTGGTTGTGTATTCTTTTGAAACTGCACTTTTTTCCTTTTCACGTCCTTTTGCTTTGCACGTTCTTTATTTGCTGTGATCACGTACCTTTTTGGCGACTGAGTAAGGGTAATTAAAGAAGAAGTAGTTCTGCAGGTTCAGTCCCATGAAAGAATGGAGCCACCACTCTTGGGATGGTTTTGTTTTAGATGAGATTCGTTCGTTTGTTTCCAGTAGTCATCTGGGTGTTTGTTTGCAACGAAAACATTTCATCTCCAAGATTGCATCAGGTCACTTCATTAGGAGCTTTAGCAGAAAGCTACTTCTAAGAATGAACGTTTCATTTAACTGTTTTCAGCAATATGACCATCAAGGTCTTTGCTCGGCTGTATCAACTTTTCAGGGTTTTTCGTGGGTCCCTTCGAGTCGAATTCACGTGCTAGAACAATGAGCGTAGAGAATATCAAGATAATGGCTCGTCAAGAATTAATACACTTTACTTTCTGTTCGTCTTCTAAGCATTGTTGACATGAGCAGGCGCACGTGACAATCACTCAAAAACTGGAAAATAATTGTAAATTTGGAAAGAATTAAAAGGATTTCCGTTGTTTATTAGTAATTTTAGCTTTAAATTTTCGAATTGAATATTAGTTCTACGTCACAGCTAAAGCTCCTTCTTGCAAGATTTTATTATATTGTGTCCAAATTGATGTATACACGCTTTGAAACGTTATAAGTGAGCAACGAAATGAGATAGAAATATAAGGTTTGTTGTATTTTGTTCCTTAAGCCCGTGCATGTTCAAAATGTCCACCTTCTGCCACACTACACTCACTCCTAATATCGAAAAGAACGACATGCCGACTGGATTGTAGCTAATTTACAAATATCATTGACGGAATGTTCAATCTGATCTCTTAATTCCGTCAGTGTTTGTGGGTTTGTGGCGTACACCGTGTTCTTTAAAGTTCCCCAAAGGTAGAAGTCGAGATATGGGTGAGGAAAGTTTCCGTAGCACTTCCTCTTCGTCCTATCCATCTGTGACTGAGGAAAGTTCTCACATCGACATGAAAGTGAGGTGCAGCCCTGTCTTGTTGGAAGTAAACCTGGATTCCATTCTCTAAGAGATCATTACGACGTGGAATCATGAGTTCCAACATTTGCAGGTGAGTCTCACGCCATTTTGGTTTATAAACGAATGAACGACAATGAACGTGTTGCTATGCTTTTTCCAGCGCCGTCTGGATCATACACAACAAACCTTACATTTCTAACTCATTTCGTTGCTCAGCTATAACGTTTCAAAGAGTGGATACATCAATTATACACAAGGAGTTCCTTATTTATTTGAATTATCCACCCTTCACCTGCTAAGAAGTTATAACATACTCCAATAATATTACACACATGCGACAATCAGTTGTTAGTAGTGGAAACTGGATGGCTCATTGTTTTGACGTCATCGATTGTAGCAATCCCCCTGATAGGCAAATAGGTTTAATTAATTCTTTATTATACAGGGAGTCCCATATGTTTTGATACTCGCGGATAGAGAGCACTTGAAACCTCCACACACTGAAGTTAGTCTTTTCAGCCAGCGTACCTGGCGCAATCAATCCATCAATCCATAAAAATTATATTCCCCCAGACCCCCACTCTAACGAACTGATATATACCCCAACCTATTTGGTTACAGGGGGGCAGTTGGTTTCCCCCCGGCCGGTTACAGGAATCGCGACAATACAGACTGAGCGAGATGGATTGATTGCGCCAGGCACGCTGGCTGAAAAGACTAACTTCAGTGTGTGGAGGTTTCAAGTGCTCTCTATCCGCTATCTGTTTGGATTCATAGAAAAAATAAACATTTTTTGGCTCGCGCCCCCCCCCCCCCCATTCACGCTTAAAAATTTCAAAGGACTCCCTCCTAATTGTGTATCCTAATGTGTTATAGATTCCACCCAAGGTCTATACAGAGTGTCCCAAATTGATGTATACTCTCTTTGAAACGTTATAGCTTAGAAACGAAATGAGATAGAAATACAAGGTTTGTTATGTATGATCCAGACGGCGCTGGAAAAGCATAGCAACACGCTCATTGGGCCTTACTGCAGAAGTTGGAACTCATGATTGCACGTCTTAATGATCTCTTCGAGAATGGAAATGAGGTTTACTTCCAACAAGGCGGAGCTCCATCTCACTTTCATGTCGATGTGAGAACATTCCTCAATCACAGATGGATTGGACGAAGAGGAAGTGCTACGGAGTTTCCGCCTCGATCTCCCGATTTTTAACCCTTCTCGACTTCTACCTTTGGGGAACTTTAAAGAACACGGTGCTTGCCACAAACCCACAAACACTGTCGGAATTAAGAGGTCGGATTGAACATTCCATCAATGATACGTGTTCCATTAGCTACGATCCATGTCGCTCTGTTCGACATCGGTGTTGGGAGTGTACTGCGGCAGAAGATGGACATTTTGAACATGTGCGGGCTTAAGGCAGTTTAAGGAATAAAATACAACAAACCTTATATCTCTATCTCATTTCATTGCTCAGTTATAACGTTTCACAGAGTGGATACATCAATTTGGGACTACCTGTAAGCATGTGTCCTAATATGTGGCGTTTATGGAAATTGGCTTCATCAAATTTTCTGCTCTAAGTGACTACCGTTGTTTTGAAAACACATTTCGATGCGTGTCAACCATAAAAAAATAAACGTTAAATTAAAACGCCTTAAAAAAAAAAAAAAAAAAAAAAAAAAAGCAGCGCAAATAAGCGCCGCGGCGTCTATTCGTACCAGGACACATTCAATGCGGCGTTTAGTTACCCCGAAACAAGTTCAATGCGGCGTAATCGCGTTATTGAACTGTTGAGATCTCAAGAGAGTGAACCCCTGCCTCGAATTAGAAATTGCAAGATAGGTCTTTGCGATTGATTAAACTGTCTAAGCACGAAGTAGTTTTTTTTTTTGCCAAGAGGACCTTTCGTTTCAGAGATCGTTCAAGAAGACGTTGCGTTGTCGGTTGATTAGGTTTCTCTCGTTGCAGAACGCAGGTGCACTTCTATCTACTGCGCCCTGAGTAAACCGAGGGCGCTGACGGACGACGAGTTGGAGGATCTGCGATTGAGCTACCCGCCCGAGTGCCCGGGCCTGGTGGACACCACACGACCGATACCTTTCGGCGGCTGCACGCAAAAGTGCACTTCCCAGGACGAATGCGCTAGACAAGGGAAAGACTGCAACTGTTGCCCGTGCATGAGCATCTTCACCGGAGAAGTAGGACAGGCCTGCGTTTCCTCAGACGCCACGCTCGTCATGTGATGGAAACTTGATTAATTGATCAATAAAAATGTTTGCAACTCTTTATCGCTTGTTTGTGTTACGTTTCTTTTCTTTGTTCTCTTGTCTCTGTAATTTTTCACTCATCGCGACCATCTTCTACCGAGTCCGTCTTTCTTATTGACTAAGTCTATTTGCTAAAGAGAAAGGAGTGAGGCTATTGAGATTGTTTTTGTTTTTCAGAGAAGCGCTTCTTCTTCTTTCATCGTGGCTACCGACCTAGACCGCTGACAGCGAACGAGTCGCAAGCCCTGCAGCTCCTGTACCCGCCGGAGTGTCCTGGCGTAGGCGACACCCGGCGTCCTATTCCTTACGGCTGGTGTAGCTCCCAGTGCACCAGTCAGGCCGACTGTACCAGGTTCTCGACCCGCTGTTTCTGCTGTCCTTGCATGTCCGTCTTTACCGGAAACATTGGCCAGGCGTGCGCCTATGTCGGATAAGAGTCTAAAAAAGATGTCGGCATTCTGTTTATATGCGTGTTATTTTAAGTATTCATTTTGAGTAATAAAAATTGACATTGATCTGTACATGAATAAAATAAATCATTAAGGAATAACGTAACCAAGTACCGAAAGGCTAAACCGTACTCATTTCAATATTGCGCCCCGTGATCATGTTCCTGGCCAGCAGTCGATTGTTGTTCAAAGAATTGAATACACTGAGTGAGCATATTATTACGACCACCCTGTCAGTATCTCGTTGGGCCACCTTTTGCCTTTAACACTGCGGTGATTCTTCGTGGCATTGATTCCACGAGATGTTGGAAAGTGGTGGGAGGAATCTGACACCATGCCTCATGGATAGCACTGTCTAGTTGTGCTAGATTGGACGGTGGTGGATCCAGCCGTCTGATCGTTCGTTCGACATCGTCCCACAAATGCTCAATTGGAGTGAGATCTGGGGATTGTGGGGGCCACCGAAGTAAGGTAAAGTCCCCCTCATGTTCCTGGAACCACTCCTGCACAATACGGGCTCTGTGGCATGGCGCATTGTCTTGCTGGAAGTAGCCATCTCCATTGGGGTACGCCATCAACGTGACAACACGTATTAACGGACCCAACGCATGCCAGGAAAACTTTCACCCAGACCATAACACTGCCCGCACCAGCCTGAAGGATTGTACTCATGCATGCGGGGTCCATGCTTTCGTGCTGCTTCCTCCAGATTCTCACGCGACCGTTTGCATGATGTAATTGGAATCGTGACTCGTCAGACCACATGATTTGTTTCCACTACTCGATAGTTCAGTCCTTGTGCTCCTGTGCGAGTTGGAGTCGTTTCCGCTTGTTGGCTGCAGGCTGCAAAGGCGTGCGGCCAGGTCTTCGGCTTCCGTATCCCATGCGATGCAGTGTGCGGCGGACAGTGCATTCAGAGACCGTTTTGGAGGACCCCTGATTAAAGTGAGCGGTGATTTGATGCACAGTTGCCCTTCTGTTATCCTTTAGCAGTCGTGACAGTCTCCGTTCTGTCCGATCATCAACCATCTGCGGGCGGCCACAACGCGAACGTTCAGACTCCGTCTTCCGGCTAATCGTCCAGTCTTTAAATACTTTAACGACGGCTGCTCTCGAGCACCCCACGAATGCTGCTGTTTTGCTGATACTTGCTCCATAGCTCCGAGCACCTACAATCATCCCGCGTTCGAAGGCTGTTAAATGGCGTCATTTACCCAGAGTTGAAGAATGGAACACGTCTACTGTTGTCGATGACACTCAGTTTCCCTTTTTATACTGGTCCGGCCCGCTAGCAACATTGTTGCGACGTCAGTGCGCGCATTTGCATAAACATGTCAGGTGGTCATAATAATATGCTCACTCAGTGAATGCCTCCAATTCAAAGCATTTGGTGTTCAATTCTTAACCGTATATAAATCACCAAAATGCCTTCAGAAAATTGCTGTCGAATGCATTAAGAATGCTATCAGTGCACACGAAAAGATTACACTATATGATCACAAATATCCGGACACATGCACGTTTGCGCTCTAGCCACGATTTCATGGAAATCAATAGGGCGTTGCACATCCCTTTGCCCGAATCACAGCTTCCACCCTTCGGGGAAGACTTTCCACCAAATGTTGGTAGGTACTTTCCGGAATGTTCCTGCATTCCTCCCGAAGAGCGAGAGTCAGTTCAGGTACAGAAGTTGGCCGATGTGATCTGGCTCGCAAGCGTCTTTCCAATTCATCCCACAGACTCTCTATAGGATTGAGGTCGGGACTTTGTGCCGGCCAACCCATTTCTTCGACCCCTGAGTCCGCAAACCACTGCTGTACACGCCTCGCTTTGTGGCACGGAGCATTGTCGTGTCGGTAGAGAAATGGCCCGTTTCCGAAAAATTGCCACAACGTTGGAAGTGCACAGTTGTCCAAAACATTCAGATAACGGTCGGAGCTGATGAATTGGACAGGAACGAGCTGGCCCAGTCCGTACCATGAAAATGAGCCCCACACCATGACTCCTCCTCCTCCTCCTCCGAACTTGACTGTGGGCTCTGTGCACTCAGGTAAGAAGCGTTCTCCAGGTATGCGCCAAACCCAAACTCGTCCATCGGATTGCCAGAGTGTGTAGCGAGATTCGTCTGTCCACATTACACGTTTCCATTGGTCCATTGTCCAGTTTCTGTGGGCTTTGCACCACTCCAGACGTCGCTTGGCGTCCACCCTGCTGATGTGGGGCTTGTGGGCAGCAGCACGGCCATGGAATCCCATCGTGTGCAGTTCCCGACGAATTGTCACGGTACTGGCATCATTTGCAGAGGCGTTTCGAAACGCTGTGGCAATTTTTTCCGCCGAGGACTTCCGGTTGCTGCGGGTGACACGACGAAGCACTCGACGGTCTCTGTCCGTTAGTTTCTTGGGTATACCGGTTCGTTGTTGAACTGTTGTTGATCCCCGGGTCTTCCATTTCATAATGACATCGCCTGCTGTTGACTTGGGTATCTGAAGAAGGGTGGAAATGTCACGCACGGACTTGCCGCATAGGTGACATCCAACGATGGTTCCACGTTGGAACTCAGTGAGCTCTGCCGAACGACCCATTCTTGCCAATGTCCAAGCAGAGTTGTGTCTGAAGGTGTGGGAAGCTATTTAAATGATGTGCAAGTCATTATCATGTGACATTGGGCCAATCGATGATCTGTGAGGGGTGTCCGGATATTTTTGATCATATAGTGTATTATAGCAAGAGGCTTTAATATTAATTTTAGGGACAAATCAAAAAATGAAATATCAGAATACCTTCTATCACTCGGTCTTAGTCCACGTATTCAAGAATATACGACAACACAGAATTCAACAATAGACTATATATTCAGCAATTTCCTCTACAATCCGGTATCATACATACACTGGTGGCCAAAAGTTTGGACCAGCCAGCAAAATCAAGAAAAAATGAATTTATACTATAGATATTTTCCACCTCCAACTCTAAGTAAACATGAAACAATATTGAGGGAAGAAACAAATTTATTTCTGCGTCGTTGCTTTTTTTATTACCTTAAATCAAAATAAGACTGGACAAAAGTTTGGACCAACATCACAAACATGCAAAGAATTTGCATATTACAAGTCATCATGTTGTGTGGTGAGCACTAAAACCATGTTATGTATTGTACAATGTTAACTGAAGGCCAACTAGAGCGAATAAGAAATTTTAACAAGCAATTTACAAACTTCAAAAAAGTTGCTGAAATCTCCCGTGGAGCTACAAATCTTTATCAGAATTGTTAAAAATGTTAATTGGAAAATAGGACGACCTTGTGCACTGACGCGAAGAGACAAATCAAGAATTAAGATACATGTTAGACATGATATTACTTCTGGGCATGTAGTCAACACCACACAAGTCAAACTTAATCTGCAACTTGCTGCCTCAAGAAGAACAATTCGCAGTAGCGAACTACTTGCTCAGAACTTTGCCTATGAAATTATACCCAAAAAATTGCCACTAACACAGAAACAAGCGCAGGAGAGACTGGAGTTTGCTAAGACTCATCTGCGTGAAAACACAGACTTCCAATTGGTTGTGTTTTCTGATGAAAAACGAATCAGTTTGGATGGTCCTGATAATAGAGCTTCTTATGAAGAGCATCGTGATAAAGAAAAACTTGTTCCACTGCGAATTAAGCGGCAAATGGGTGGTAGTGGAGTGATGATTCTGGTTGCCATTGGAAGCAACGGAAAGTTGAAGATTCCCATTCTAGATTGACATTGCACAACAGCTCAATATAAAGATGATCTTCACAATGTGTTCATCCCTTTGTGCAAAGTTTAGTTTAAGCAAAAACCATGGATTTAGCATCAGGACAGTCCTGCAAACTTTACTGCACGAGTTGTGAAAGCCTATTTTGAGAGCAACAACATTTCCACTTTTGCTTGGACTGCTCGAAATCGAGATCTCAACATTTTTGACAGTGTGTGGCATCTCACGGAACAAAAAATTTACCAAAACACTGAGTACAAATCTCGAGAACAAGAAATAGCAGCCATTCAGAAAGCTGTTAAGCCAAATGTTATTAAAAGCTTATTACATTCTATTTCAGGTCGTTTGTCAAAAATTGTAGAGTCAAAATGATCTCAAATATCAAACTAATTCCTTAGTTAATGATGTAATGCTTTTTTCCCTTTATGTGATACAAATGTGATCCAAACTTTTGGCCAGTCTTATTTTGATTTTAGGTAATAAGAAACCAACAACGCAGAAATAAATTTGTTTCTTCCCTGGATATTGTTTCATATTTACTTAGAGTTGGAGGTGGCAAACAGTTTTCGTATAAATTCACTTTTTCTTGACATTGCTGGTTGGTCCAAACTTTTGGCCACTAGTGTACTTTTTTTTAATTAACACAAATTTGGGTCATATTTAAAAAAAAACATGGTAGATAACATATTCATCGTACGGAACCCTCTCCACGCGAGTTCAACTCGCACTTGTCCATTAATTTTAAATTGAATTTCTAAATAAGCAAGTTGCTCTGCCCCATCCTGTATTACATGCTCTATTTTAGCATTGAAAATTCCACTAAACCAGGTGCCTCTGAACCAATTTGAACTATCAATAATTTTACTTTATATTCATTTATGACACATCATTCCAAGTCGTTTGATATATTACATGCCATATCTTATTATTGAAAATTTTTGGGTGTCATAAGGGTACCATTAGAGCACGTGCAATTGTATAGAATGGTTCATTCGCGGAACCCTATTTATCAATTGGCGAAAATAGTAATTAATAACCGCCTCTATCTCGTCATTACGATTTGTTTGATGTATTACTTATTATATTGCTAGGTGGGATCGTGAAGGTACCATTTGTGCACGTGCTATTGAACCGATTTAGATGATTCTTGTGATTGAGTCTTGTCATGAACCTTATTCATCGACTGACGAAAACAGATTTTGAAAATCTTTCATAGCCTTGGAGAACTTGAGAGTTAAGGGCGGACAGACAGACTGAGATCATAAAGCACCTTTCGGTACTTAATAAAAAGTGTCCTGGTGATGAGCCTTAAAGTTAGAATGGAATGCTCGAAAGGTGTATTCCGTGGATGGGAATGTCCGATCGTTGTTGTGGTGAGAGAGTCGAGCCGAATGGGATGGCAGTGGGGAAACGTAAAAATGCAAATCTGTTTGGAGCAGCGATGGCAACGTCCTTGATTCGTTTCGCCTCTCTCTCTCTCTAATGGGCAACAATTCCGTTGTTTCCGTCCGATGTGGTTTCCTCATCAATTATGAAACCGCCGGAGCGTTTCCACCTTCTGCTTCAATATTGACTCTCTTGACTTGTTAAACGAAAGGAGGGGGAAACAAACTTTTCTTATTTGCGCAGTTGGCTAAATGAGATCTCGCGCACACAAACATATAAGCAAACACACAAACACAGACAGAATCTGCCAACACGTTATTCGTATTCAAATTCGTACTCGGAGCATTTTAATTTTGCAATTTTATTTTGTACGTCTACATTAAGTGGGTGTAACTAGTTCGTTATGCATTCAATAATACAATTTCTATAACATGACTCTGGATAGAAACTTCGAGAAGGCATCGTGTTCAGTGCTGGGTTAGCATGAAACGTTGGGAAAGAAGAGTCTGAGGAGGAGACACAATTTCTGTTGCCCAGAGTTGTTGGTAGCGTTCTTCATTGGCAGGAGGAAGATTCGGCCCTCTTTGTTTTCATTCAAGAAAGAAAAAAAATCACAGTTATACAAGAACAACGTCGACATAAAGGGTCATACTTGCCAACTTTTACGTTTTACACGAGTAGGACTTTTTTTTTCTATCATGAAGGGCGTGGCCTTCGAGATATTAGGCCTCTGCATCACGCATCATTTCAATGTTTTCCTTCGTGTCAGAAGTTCAACTTTTTAACGCTGGAGGGGGTCATCAGGGAATCCAATGGAGAATTCAAGGTAAAATTTGGATGGATGGATTTTCAGCCCGCATCTCCCCTTTTATCCAGGAGACTAGCCGTTTGGGATGAAAGGGTGATGGTGAAATAGACAAACAAACATCCATGCCCTCGGTGGGATTCGAACCCGCGACTCGTTGGTTACGAGAGCGGCAAGACCTGCACCTCGACGCTCTCGGCCACCGAGCCGGCTATGGTAAAATTTTAAGTTGGATAAAGTAGATGAGCACGAGAGCATCATGTAGTTCTTTATCCCTGAAGAGCACCAAAGTAGTCATAGAGATAAACAAGTAGCGGTCGAAACTTGAAAATGCGTAGACACGTGATTTCAAGCCCCATGCGAAGGCCACGATAAAGAACGCGAAATACTTAAGTTTTAGCTTTGAGTGAAATTGTTGATAAACTAAAATATTTCAGACTTTGAGAGAGAATTATTAAAAACAATTTCTGTTCATATCTTCATCACGGAAGGGTGAAAAATTTGCTTTCTGTGAAGAGTGCAAATGTGACTTCAACATATCGCATGGTGGGAAAATGCGATTACGAACCATGCCATAGGCCTAATTTTAGGATTATATAAATTTGCATAGGCCTAACTATAACGTGAAGGATTTTACTCTTTTTATTTTCTGAAAGTTGGCAGGTATGAAGGGTGATCAGAAAGTCTCTCCTTGATAAAGAGCTTGAAGATAACAAAGACTGTGTAGAGTGATATTACATACCGCTCTATGCACTAAGGCCCGACACGCAGAATTAGAAACAAGTCATTATCGTAGTGTTATTTATTTTTAAAACAGCTCGTAACATATTTTTAGTTAAATGTTAGCTGATACATCCGGCCTTGCTCGGGCTCTTTTTTTGATGAAATTTTGCAATATGTGAATGTAAATATACATAAAAAATGAACACATGAAAAAAGCTTAGAGAGTAAAAATTCATATTGAAGAATCGAAAAGAATTCTTTTAAAATGCTCCAAACGGATGGCCTCTCCAACTACGGCCCTTTGCCGGTTCTACACGATTTTGCTCGTGTTGGAAAGTGGTGTATAGGTGAGTGAGTTTGACGCATGCCGAAGAAAAAACGGTGGAGAATAATGTTCATTTTTTCTGCATATTCACATTCAGAAATTGTAAAATTTCATCAAGAAAGAGCCCGAAAAGCGCCGGGTATATTAGCTACTTCATAATAACCGAAAATAGTCCTAAATACTGAAAATAAATATTAAATCAAAGAAGAAAACCCATTATTAATGACAATTGTAAAAACTAGTGATGTCCGTTGGATCCGGATCTGAAAATATCCGGATTCGGATCTAGAAATATCCGGGTCCGTATTCGGATTTCGGATCTCGGATATCGGATCCGAATTTCGGATATCGGATCTGGATTTCGGATATCGGATCCGGATTTCGGATCCTTTCGCTGGATGCGTATTAAGACTAATTAGGACTAGGCTATCACTTAATAAAAGCATTTATAAACTGCTTTCAGAAAAAGTTTGCATATACACAATTTCCTGATATAGGATCCGAATTTCGGATCTCGGATCCAAGATCCGGATCTCAGATCTCGGACCCAAGATCCGGATCTCGGATCTAGGTCCGAAAAAAAGATCCGGATATCCGATTCTTTAATTATCCGGATCTTGACATCACTAGTAAAAACTAAGCTTTCAACATTCGAGTTGTATAAAATGTATGAAAAGCAAAAAAAAAAAATAAAAAAATAAAAAAAAAAATCTGGTAAAATTCGGAAAAACATAAAATACCGGAAAATTGGTTCCAGACAATCAAAAAATAAACTAAGCATACAGTTAGTTGATCTCGTTAATTGCCATCACCGTACCAAATTTTATTAATCTAGACCTATTTTTGCTCGTATGTGAATTTGTCGCAGAGTGTATTGATCTGACACGAAAGTCAAACTTAAGCCTATTTTGGGATTTTTGTGGATTTCTGCCCCCCCCCCCCCCCCCCAAAACAAAGAAATAAAAAAAAAAATGAATAAAGCAATTTTTTTCTGAAAGCAGTTTCTAAAAGCTTTTATTAAGTGATAGCCTAGTCCTCTTAAGTCCTAATTAGTCTTAATACGCATCCAGCGAAAGGATCCGAAATCCGGATCTGATATCCGATATCCGAAATCTGGATCCGATATCAGAGATCCGAGGGGGGGGGGGGGGGGGGGAGAGTGCGTATTTCGAAAAATCCCGTCTTAGCACGCGTCTGAGCTATCCGTCCTATAGCCCCACCGAGTTTCGAGTTGGCGACCCCAGTAGATTTTGCTGTGCGATGATGCGTCAGTGAATCCGTCAGTGGATGTCCTCTTTTTATATAGATAAATTTATGTAATTAAAGATGTGGTCTGTCACTTTTTGAATCTGGCACGTATTTTCTTGTCACAAAATATTAGAAACACTAAAGAAATAATAGCTACACAAATTAGAAAACACTTCGGGGAAGATCATTTCACTTAATGGGGTAGAGCAGGTTTATATTATTCAGGAAATAAGACAACTCTGTTGATATTTGCAGTGGGGCGCAATAAGGACCTAACTGCTAGGGATTGAGGCATTGGGCTATAGAAAATGTTCCAGCTGCAGATATTGCACGTCGACTGCACTGCATTTTTCATTTAGCCACGACAAAGAACCGGTCAAGTCGTCAAATTGCAGCGGAATTCCATAATCGGATGTCAAGCTGACTGTTCTTCGAGTGTCGAAACAGTGGTAATGCGAAATATAAGAAAATGAAGCCACCACCAAAGCTTCAGCAGAGACATACTGAAGCAAGATTGAGGTGGGCAGAAGCGCACATGTAATGGGGCAGAGCATGGAAATCTTGATGGTCCGGACGGACTAAAGTGTTATTGGCGTGACGAAAAGAAGAGCGTGTCTTTTC
>JAHWFO010067448.1:0-65227 GCA_023313115.1 Rhysida immarginata
TAATTTTTCACTTGGGCCCAAATCAGTTCGATTGGGTTCAGCATACACTTATGCCCTGCTGTTTCAGCAATCTGGTCGTTCCTGTATGAATCATATTTGTGGCGCACGTTCTTCATGAGACCCAGAAGCTCTTTAATTATCATACCTCCTCGAAGTGAATTTGCTTTTATTTGGAGCCGTTCTTTAATGGCATTTTTTCTCCAACCTGTAACCGGTACTTTTTCCATTTTTACGAAATGGTACGGTGCGTTATCCATAACGATAATGCTGTTTGGTTGCAATCGTGGCAACAAATAGTTCACAAACCAATCCTCAAATGTGTTCCCATTCATTTCGTCATGATACTCGGCACTGTTGGTTTTGCTTTCGAAACACAGAAAGGCTTCCTCAACAAATCTTGTCACTTCCTGCATGGGTAACAATCAATCTTTTGCCTTTTCCGGAAGGATCTTTCAGTCCACATGACAAATTCTGCCTATAGGCTTGTTCAACTGTTTGAACGGCCTTGTCCTTCCAGACACGTGAAACAATATGCCCACAGTTTACCCATGTTTCGTCCAAATAATAGATGCTTCCGCCTTGGTGTCGGAAAGCCCGGATTTTTGTTAAATATGAATGGCGTCATTGCAAAATGCGCTCATCTTCAATGAGCATGGCAGACCTGCTTCTTCTTTCATATTTAAATCCTAAAATCTTCATCAAACACCGTAAAGTGTGTTCGGTGATGTTTGGCAGAAGCGGATCTTCGTTGATCTCAGTCATGATCTGCAGGATACGTGAATTGAAGAATATATTTCATTTTCACCCTACCACGTGATAAAACCTTGCACATCAATGCAATCAAAATGACACTTATACCTTGTTTACGGTTGGAACAACGCCTTGCAGAATCAATGCGTGTACTTTTCTTCTGATGACTTCCCGATCAAAATTATCAAAATTGCTCAGAGCAACCTTTCGATTGGGATGTGTTTTTTTTTGCGGTGATTTCAGGCGCACATCTTGAAGACTTGCATTGCTGTCTTCAATGTTGTTCCACTCCTTTTTGATTGTTGTTATGGTGCGTGCTGACACACCCGTAAGATAAGCCGTTTTCTTACATTCAGCTGACGACCATGTGGGATTGTCCTTTTTCACTTTGGAGTGCACGTTCAATAAAATTTGGCGACACATTCCATTAATTGGTTTTCCCCTTTCATGTTTCTTATAATCTTTCTTTGGAGATTCGTCGCTGTCGATATTAAACTCATTTCTTTGCTTGGAAGATCGTTTCGAAGTCGAAGCCATTGCTTGTCTGCTACAGTAATACATCGATAAAAATATTCGTAAATTCAGCTGCATTTGTAACATATAAATAATATAATCAAGCATGGATTAAACAATGGATAAAAGAATGGGATAATTAAAATAGTATTTGTATTTCGGTTTACTCTTTAAAACGATTGTTTAATCTGTTTCAACAATCGATCTATATTTGTGCCGGCGGATGCGCACTCATCAGGAGAAAGGGTGATACGGCAATCTTAACGCATGCGCAGTTAAATGTTAGTGCAAATTTAGCAGTCGGGGACTATAGAAACTTGTGTTCATAGTAAAAGAGAGCTTTTTATTTATCGTTGGTTTTGACGACAGTATTCAATTTTCATGGCATACTCTCCAATATTCTATTCTGCTAGATATCAGATATATACGAGTTGCGTCCAGAAAGTAATCTCCATTTGGTAGTTCCAAAAAAGAAAGTACATACTCAGAAAAAATATTTATTACAAAAAATTTTCTTATCTTGAATTATTTTTCTACAGAGCTCCTCGCCATTTGGAAGGCAATTATCACAGCAGAGCAAGAATTTTTGTATCTCCCTTCATAAAAAGTTGCCGCCTGTAATGTCAACTACGTAGTGACAGCTCCTTTTACCCCGTCATTGTTGTTGAACTTCTGGCTGCTTTTACCTAGTAAATTTCATCTCTTTTTTTGCAGTTGAAGTCGTTCCTTCGTGGCCAGAAGGGATGCAAAAGCTCGTGGAGATTTATGTTTAGCATTATTCTGTTGGGAGTCTTGGTTGTTCATATATTCGACAATTCAGTTAATCCTACAGATGCTTGATAAGTTTAAGATAAGGATCTGGGAAGGAGTCTAACTTTCCCGCAGCCATAAACTTTTTACCATTCTGTTATGATTCCAACAATATGGGAGTGAGACGTCGTTCTACTTATACAGGGTGTCCCGTAAGTCGTGGTCGTAAATTTAATGATATGCATATTCAATAGCAAGGAACAAACGACTCCCTATGAACATAGGTCGAACAACGCACCGTTTCCGAGAAAGAATGAATTTATTGACAAATGGAGCAACAACCCGTACAGGTGTTCAAAAAAAACGGTAGTGTCTCGTGTACCTTGACCATTATCGTGCAAAATTCTCCAAGCAGTGTTCCGACTTACACCGTCTGCGATAGCGATCCGTCTTGTGCTGGAGGTAGGATCCTCTTCCACACGCTACAGTATGGCCTGTTTCCGTGCAGCAGCCCCAACGGTTCGCGGACGTCCTTCGCGTGGGGTGATGCTAAATGTACCAGTGTCACGTAAACGATGCGGAAGAAGGATGAACATGCGACGATCAGAGTGTTGTCGGTTTGAGTATGTGTCTCTGTATTACACGCTGCGTCTTCTGCATTCCCATTTGTCTGGCCGTACGTGAAATGTATATCCGGCAACTCGGCATTGATGTAACCTGCTGCAGCCATGTAGTCTCACTCAAACACAGTCCAGGCAACGAATCAGCCAGGTCTATTTCCTTCCATTTACATGAACAGAGCATTCCATTTACATGGCAAGGGGAAGAGGTTTAGTTTACGTATCATTTCTTGGAAACGGTGCGTTGTTCGGCCTATGTTGATAGGGAGTTTTTTGTTCCTTGCTATTGAATATGCATACCATTAAATTTACGACCACGACTTACGGGACGCCCTGTATAGCTAAGAGCTTAATCAGAAATATTGCCATTTGCTGGAAATGCATAATTGTTCACAATATCCTGGATATTGCACATCATTCGATTTTTTTTATCGATAACTGCTAATAAATCCAAATTTAACCTGAAATCAACACCTTACCATGACACTCTTTTCATACAACTTCACTATTGGGACGATACAATCTGGAGGAGCAATTTTCCAGGCATTCGCCATGTCCTGCAACAGCAAAGGTCAAGTTTTCGAATTTGACTGTCCATAGGATTCTTTTCCACTAATCTCTACCTCAGGATTGGAGCTCTTTACATCATCGGTATCCAGCATTTGCCAAAGATGGTCAGTGGTTTTTCGCCTAGCTATACGACCACGATAACTCATATTCACTAAATGAAGTAAAAGTTTGGATGAATGGTAAAGTGCGATTGCTATGAAGGACTCTTTTGTACCGTTCTTTGAATGGTTTACCAGACCAGTTTTTGGCAACTTTCTTTTCAGTTTGCTTATGACTCCTTAATAGTTGATTTAAGAATCCCCATACTGACTGCTGTCAGGTGTGTCCAAAATTTATAAATACATGTCTGCAATCAGGGTTTTGAAACATATATTTCGAATAAAATAGTCTTATGAACAGAAATTACAATCCGCGAATTGATAAATTCAACAGATGCTCATCGCTGCACCAAATCCTGCAGCAATAGAGTTGTTAACAACATTGTTGAGCTCTGTTGAAGCAACGCCACCTAAAAAACAAAGCCTGATTACTGCGTCATCAAACCTGGGCTGACAATCTAATCTTCATTGTTTAAAACAAACGAAAAAACACTTGTTGTAATCAGTGTTTTTTTCGTTTGTTGAAACAATGAAAGTTGGATTGTCAGCCCTCGTTTGATGACGCAATCTGCAAGCAGTGAGCAGGCCTTGTTTTTAGGTGGCGTTGGTTGAAGGCTCTGAAGTATGCAACAGCGCACTGATTCGAGATTACAATTTACAGCAAGTCATTTCGTTGTTTGTTCTGTTGCATCAATATTATTACAAATGGCGGCGTCCATGAGTGAACTCGGTTTTGTGTATGAAAATAAAAAATTTTCGTTACAATTAGATGTTGACATGACTAAGAAGGTTGCAAAAGGTGTATTAATGACCCTGAAAAGATTTCTTATCGAGATGTTCAATAATGGGCAAAAACGTAGATTAAAACACCGGCTACTGTGCAAACGAGGCGATCGTGGCAGATAACTTGACCAACACCTCCTAGAGAGAAGGCCTGCGGGCAAAAGGTGTGTGTATTGTTACATCATGATCAAGCGGCTATTGTTAATCGTATTTCTACCAATAATAAGCCCTAAATTTGGCGGCTTGACCAACACCACCTACTCAGAAGGCCTGCGCACAGAAACGTAATACATTGTTACATCATGATCAAACGGCCAAATTTAGAGCTTATTTGTAGAAAGACGATTAACAAAAGCCGCTTTAGTGTGATGTAATAAAGTATGATGCTCCTGTGCGCAGGCCTTCTATCTAGCAGGCGTTAGCTTGACAGGCGGCTTGTTTGCAGCAGAAAACTAACAATAGCGTGGTTTTAATACTGCACTGCTGCGTGCAACACAATGCAGCATGACGTCATTTTTGATGCTCCTAGAAAGAAAGCCAAACAACTGAAACTTCATAGATTGTTACATCATCATATTTCGACGTTTTCATCTCGCATGTGCTTTAATCTTTCATCTAACATGTGCTTTCAATTATCAAGAGTCGGTACCAGGGTTGCCCACACTTGACCTTGCTTTTCTTTTTCGTGTTGATCTCTGCTAGAAAATGACGAGAGAAGCTTCTATATATTTTAATTATAATTTAATGTGTCAAATCAGTTTAAATCTATGAAACTTTTTCGTGGTTCAGGTCCGTGGTCAGTGCCTTTCAACCCGTTGATCTATAATCTTGTATTAATATACGTATTTCTTTTGAAATACTTTTTTTTTCTCAAACTTAAATGAAAAAATAAATTGAATTCTCTCGATTAAATGAACAGGATTTTTACTATCAACATGCTCTTATGTTTTTTTCTGCTACACTTTTCGTGAAGTTTTGCTTCTGGTTTTTCTTTTTCCTGTTTTCATATTAAAACTGTTTTCGGGATCTCATGTAGAGCCATCGTCAAATAATTTGTTTATTCTGCTATTTTCAAACCTTTAAACAAGAATTGTAATATTTTTTATCTGAATAATATACTTTTAAAAAACTCATTTTTAAATTTAATAAAATTCAAATTACGATCTGTTTCATAACTGGTTGCTTTAGTCAAAATTCATCTTTTCATTTGCCTTTTTTCTTTCCAGTTCTCTTACTGGCTCTTTTGCTTTTATACCTAAGTTTACAATTTTTTTACTGTGTATTGTATGTACAATTCCTTTTACGTTTCATTTTCTTTCTTTCTTTCTTTTTGTTTCTTAATACTTCTTAAAAACTATTTTCTTTTTAATGTACAATCCGTCCCTAAAATTTACAGACATCAATATTTTGCTGATTACGTCACTATGAAGCCAATGATGTCATGGAAAGTTTTTGGGTTTTGAATGAAAGCATGTTTAAGTTGATAATACGCAAACATGACAAAAATTTTACTTTTCAGAAAAGCATTGAAAATGTTTATGATAAACCATTGAAAATGCTGTGTCCCAAAAATTTATAGAAAAACATAATTTTATGCAATATGTAAATATTTAGTGATAATGCAAGGTTTGGGGAGTATAAATATGCTGTGAAATGGCTCAAAAGCGACATTTTACTCATCAACGAAATGCCTAGAGCTTCCCAGCTAACAGCTGATGGAGTTACCAGAATATTCAACTTAAAATCGCAGGGTGAATCTGTTCATGACATTTCCAATGCATTAAACCGTTCTAAAAGTATTATTTACATAGTTCTAGCCCGTATAGAAAGCCACACCAACCAAAACATCGTTCAGGAAGATCACGTGTGACAAGCTCTCGTGATGATAGACGGATACAGAGAATTGCTTTCTCCCGGAAAATGTCCATACGTAACATCACTGTTAGTTCAGATGTGCATATATCAAAGAATACAGTTCACAGACGTATTAAAGAAGCTGGTTACCTTATTCACTAGAAAATGAGACGTAAACCGCCACTTATACCTCGTCCAACAAGAGAAAAACAGGGCGTGTTTCCGGTCTGATATCGACTACTCACTCATCCGCAATGCTTTGTGGGATCTCTCCTTCAGCGGCTACACAAGTCAATTTGTAATGGCGTCGCCGTGCAACAGCTCTTCAGCCAAACAAGGAAAAACTATTCACAGCCAGGCTAGGGAGATTGTGTGGAACGTATTTTGCTACTTAAAAGGAAAACAGTGTTTTAAAAGCTCATCTGCCTTGATAGAAGAAACTTCCAAGGCAACGCAAGTTTCTTTTTCTTGCGTTCGAAAAATTGTTCAAGAAGGAAACGAAGCGTCTTCATGCGAAGCTACCACTCCCTCTCCTCACTTTTCGACTCCTGGAAAGAAAAGGCCCAGGGAATCTCGAACAACGAATCTGGATGACTTTGACCTCTCGATTGCACGAGCATGTGTATCCGAAATACACTCAGAAGGTAATTATCCTACTCTGAAAAATGTGTACCAGAAATTTAGAGAAAAAACTGACTACGTCGGATCGAGAACTTCCTTCGCCACCATTATGCATGATAAATTGCATATGAAGTATGGCAAAATCAACCACCGTCAATTTTACATCGAGCGGACAGATGTTATCGCACAACGACGTCGTTTTTTAAGGCAAGTACAAATGCTACGCAGGGACCCCACACGTACTTTCATATATCTGGATGAAACGTGGGCTAATGCACACCATGGCCGTGAAAGACAGTGGCATCACGACGGGAAAAGCTGTGCTCAACCAGGGAGCTCGGAACCCTACCGCGGGCGTTTCATTCCTACGGGTAAAGGCTCCCGTCTCATTCTTTTGCATGCTGGAAGCGATAAAGGGTTTGTGAACGACTGCTGTTTATTATTTCGGTCAAAAAATAAATCCGCAGATTACCATGACGAAATGAATGGGGATTGTTTTCATGAATGGTTTAGAACAAAACTGCTGCCAAATATTCCGAAAAATTCAGTAATCGTCATGGATAATGCCCCATATCACTCGGTGGAGAAGGCCAAAGCGCCGTGCAGCAATACAAGGAAATCGGATATGATAGAGTGGTTGGCCCTACGAGGAATACCTACCGAAGCAAAAATGTCAAAAGGTGAGCTGTACGATGTTATCAAACAACACAAAACAGCAAAGCGCTATGTTATAGATGAACTGGCTAGCGATGCCGGCCATTTAGTGATAAGACTACCTCCTTATCACTGTGATCTCAATCCCATTGAACTTATTTGGGCACAGGTAAAAGAATATATACGGAAGAAGAATACAACTTTCAAGATTCCTGATGTTGAAAAACTAACGAGAACGGCAATTGATAATGTAACTCCAGAAAATTGGAGAAAAGCGATAGAACACGTTTTGCGTGTGGAAGAACGATATTGGGAAACGGACTGTTTGATTGAAGATCAAGTGGAGCCTTTAATAATTCATGTTAATGGAGAAGACAGCAACAGTGAAGAAGAAGAAGAGTGGAATGACATTAACGTTCTACCACAATCTCCTTAGCCTGAATTTAGATATAATTCAAAAAGTCTTTTTCAAGACTATACATTCAAAGGCCATTCTCACGGCCAGCAAATAAACGAAAGAGATATCGTTAACTGTAATGGAAAACGTATCATAAAACTGTATTTTATTAAAAAAATAAAAAATAAGATAGCATCTTTAATAAAACCTTATAATTCTTTAAAAAAAAACAAAAAAACATGTCATTAGAATGTATAAATATTTTAAAAAAATGATGGTTAAACAGACTGCACGTTATTACCTTAACATAAGTAAACGATATATATAAAATTGAGTTAAAAGACAATTTTATGAAGTGTACAATTATTTTAATTATAATTAAAGCAAAGCAACTGAATAATATTAAAGCTTCTGCTGTAATATTATAAAGCGCTTCTTCAATGAGACATGAGACAGAAGTGAGTAAGCGCATGAGGCCCCCTTTCTCTGATTGGCTAATCTGAAACTTCCTGTGACACACCCTGTTTTTCTCTTGTTGGACGAGGTATACAAAGCTTCACCAAAAGAAGAGGTCGCAATGGGCTCGTCACCACATGCCATATGGTATTAAATGGCTGAGTGTGCTGTTCAGTGATGAAAAGAAATGGAATCTGGATGGTCCTGATGAATATGCAAGCTACTGGCATGATTTAAGGAAAGAGCCCCGAATATTTTTTAGCAGACAACAAGGTGGTGGATCGGTGATGATATGGGCTGCCTTTTCATATAATGGTCAAGCGTCTTTAGCATTTTTAGATGGACGACAAAACTCAGAAAAGTTTATAGAGACACTACAAAGTCATTTGATTCCGTTCGGTGAAATTTTGGGAGGAAAGAATTGGATTTTTCAGCACGATAACGCATCCATCCATACATTCAATGCTACAAAAGACTATCTAAACAGAAAAAATGTATCTGTTCTTGACTTGCCACCGATGAGTCCTGACCTGAATCCCATTGAGAACGTGTGGGGCATTTTATCTTGGGAAGTTTATGCCAATGGATGTCAATATTCGTCTATCAATGAACTCAAGACATCAATCGAGTATGCTTGGTGCAATTTAGATCCTAAAACGTTACAAACTTTGATTCTTTCTATGGAAAATCGTGTACATGATGTCATATAAAACAACGGAAAATCGATATGCTTTTGAGAACCAAGTGTTTTCTTATAAATTTGAGATTCCCATGAATTCTATATATTTTTGGGACAGTGCTCTTTTCATTTATTTGCTATAACAATACGCTAATGTAAGTATATTGTTATTTCTGTTTTGGTTAAATACAAGTTGTATGTGTTTAATAATAAACCTATTTGATCTCAGTCGTATTTCTTTTTGTTCCTTTGATACATGCATTGCATTGATGTCTATAAACCTTTAGGACGGACTGTATTATTTACCTTTATTTGCATTTTTGCCATTTTTTTTCTATTTGTTTTTCATTACTGATTTTGAGAAAGAAATTACTCTTGGGATAATCTTAATTCTGCTATATTTATAAAATACTTTTTTTCAATCAGAATATATTTCTTTCGCTATTGTAAGTTATCGATTACTTGTTTTCATATTACAAATTTTATTGTTTGGAAATTTTAACGATTTTTTTATGTTATTGATATTTATGTACGCATTTTAATTTTATATATTTGAGGAAACAGATTTATAATCTTGATTTTTAGAAGCAGTTATATAGCCATTAAAAAAAAAAACAAATCTCGAGGGTTCTATTTGCTATTTCAAGAGTCCTTTTCTTCAAAGGGAAACAGATGAGGCTTCCTCGGCCGTAGCCTACTCCGCTTCACCCCCCACCCCTGTCCCGTCAGCGTGATACCAAATAGTGTTGTACTTAAGAATTTCCTTAGAAATACTCGCTTCAATTAACTCGAGAGGCTTTAAAACAGCACATATGGTCAGTCTCATAACATATTTTTTATAGATGGCTGAAAACAATTTTAAAATGCAACGAATACACATCGTCGCCGATGCTTCGCTAAACAAGACGCCATGCTTTTTCGAAAGCCAACGCGCAATGCATACTGGGAAAGAGCAGGAACACTTCAAGAGCATGGAAACCGAAGACGCATAGTCGCAGAGTCGAACATTGTAAACGCATCGACGCAAAATCGACTAGTCGGATAGTCGGATGGTCGCATAGTCGCAATAAATTGTGGCACATGGAAACTAGGCTTTAGCCCTGAAATGCGATTAAACGTATCATCGGATGATGATGTAACAAAGTCTGGCGTTTTCGCGCTCAGGCCTTATATTTAGGAGGCGTTGCCCTGGCGCGGAAAAGTCACCTGACCATCTTAGTCCGAGTAACAATGTAACCTTCATTGTTTCCAACCAAACGAAAAATTACTGATTATTAAAATCCAAGATGAAACAATGAAGGTTACGTTGTTATTCAGACTAAGATGATCAGGTGATTTTTCCGCGCCAGGGCCTGTCTTTCTCGTGGGCTACGATTTCGAACCACGGCCGTCTATATCTATCAGGCCTGACAACTGAAGATTGATGACGTCATGCTAGAGGTCGATTGCCATAGGAACCCCCATCTCAACGGAAATATTTTAACATTGAAATACTTTAATTGATGACAAATTATGTTTAATCAAGTTAAACCAATACTCCAGTAATATGAAAAAAATTATCGCCTCTGTCAAAATGACAGGCAGACGACCTCATGCCTCGCCGACCTCTCGAGGCCAACGAGAGACAGGCCAGGGCACTCAAAAGTCACATGATCATCGGGGTCCGGCCAACAATTCATCCTTCATTGTCTCCATCTTGGATTTTAACAATCAGTATTTTTTCGTTTGTTGGAAACAATGAAGGATGGATTGTTGCCCGGACCCCGATGATCAGGTGACTTTTGAGTGCCCTGGCCTGTCTCTCGTTGGCCTCGATTTCTACTATATTATGATAAGCCTTAAATTTGGTCGACTGTTGAATTAAACAACTCGCTGAGCAGCTATTTAATCACTCGCTGAGCAGCTATTTAATAATCACAAATTTAATAATTCGCGGATTGTGATTATCTGAACAGTAAATAAACAAAATATCATATATGTGTGACAAATTGTTTTCGAATAGGAATAATGCAGAAATTTGCTGTCAGGAAATTTTAAATACACCCCTTCCAGACACAGCCAACTACAGTAGACTACAGCATATGCAAATCAGTTCAAGGTGCGCCTACAGGCTAAACCATACAGTTTTATGTTGTTTGCAAAAAAAAATAATTCCACAATACCACGTTTTATACGATTAAATCTAGTAGAAGTGAGAAAAGTGTACTTTCTGAAAGGACAAGGGAGATCATACAGATACAGCAAAAGTGGGACGATCTGTAATTGCAGCAGAAGTGTTATTCAGAATATCTTCAAAAAAGTGACCAATCTGGGGAAAACAAACGGAGTGTACGAAAGCCAAAACTGACAGAAAGAGCCAAGAGGAAAGTTTTTGAACTAGCAAGCAGAAAAGGAATGCCGACATGGACAATTGCAAGTGAAATAGGTTTTGAAGTGGCAAATGTATTGAAAAGCAACAAAAATATTGCATATATCAAACTTCAAGCCAAACCAAAGCTGACTGCGAAACATAAACAAGCGAGGCTGGAATGGACCAAAACACACATGGACTGGAAAGATAAATGAAGCTGTGTACTTTTTCCCGATGAGAAAAAAATCAATTTAGATAGGCCGGATGGTAATAAGGGATATTGGCACGATTTAAGAACGGAACCTAAAAAACATTTCAGTAGGCGAATGGGTGGTGAACCAGAACTTGTTATAGTGAATGGAAGGTTGGATTCTAAAGCGTACCAGGAGATGTTGTACAATCACTTGATACCCTTTGGCCATTTAATTGGCGGAAATTCTTGGACATTCCAACGAGACAATGCTCCATGCCATACACTCAACAAAAGAGTGGTTTGGAGAGCAACAAATAACTGTCCTCGACTGACCATCCAGAAATCCGAACCTAAATCCGATAGAGAATGTGTGGGCAATGTTAGTATGCCTAACAATAGGCAATTTTCACATGTTAATGATTTTAAAGTGGCCATTTTTATCATGCATGGGACAAACTGAAGGGTACGCAGTTAAAAAAAATTGGTTGAAGGCATGCCTGATCGAGTATTTAAGTTGATCGAAGCAAAGGGTAGATTAAGTTAGGTTAGCTTTATTAAGTATTAACATCACTAATTCAATGAAGTAGGCTAAGTTTTGACGGGCGTATTTATAATTTCTTGACAGCAAATTCTCCATCTTTTCTATTTTTTCCATTTATTCGAAAACTATCTGCCAAAAATATGTGATATTTTGTTAATTTACTCTGCAGACATTCAAAATGTAATTTCTGTTCATAAAACTATTTCGTTCGAAATAAATGTTTCCAAACCCTGATTGCAGACGTGTATCAATTTTTGAACACAGCTTATCTCATGCATTGTTGATGTAGCAGATTTCTAGCATTTCACGATAGAAGGCTTTTTAATTCTGCTTAAGTAGCTGGCTTGCTTCCGCCTAATTGCAAATGCTTGCTAATTATAAGTATGTTAATTCGAAGCATAGGCGGGCATTATTGGGTGTTTGTAATAGACTGCTACATTTAAGGATTGTTAAAATGAATTAATAGCCATAAAAATTATTCCTATTACATGTCATCAATTCAACTCTCGGGTTTGTTATGAACACAGGCATTACCATTATAGCTGATTCTGTGGCATATGCATAAGCTTACAAAAAGAGGAACACTATGGTAGAGCAATGTATAAAAAAGAAGCTTATACGATCGCTTCAATTAACGTGATAGCTAATTGGATTATACTGCAATTATCGATCGGTTAACGCAACTCGATAATACAATCAATCTCGGATATAATGAACATGATTAATATGATGAACACATTCTCATAATTGAAATTTTCCATATACAAGGTGTTTATAATTAAAATTCCATTTTGACATGGCCATAAAAAAACTACTGGACCAAAAGCTATAATACTTGATAATATTATACAAGAGGGCATGGGAAATTCATACCCACCAAAAAAAAAATTAGTTCAAAAGGTCACCACCAGCATGGAATGGCGCTCTATGCAATATTCGTATACGAAATTAGACACGAAAACACAGGTTAACAATGTGGCTTATGCACATGCGCTTTACAAGTCATTTGGTTTTCAGAAATAAGAAAGGGAGCCTCGTTGTCAGTACGCCTCATTTGTCACTATATTGCGTTTCAGAGCAACTTGACTGTATTGGAACAGTTACGCAACCTTTTCACGCCCTGATGTGACGTCGCATAGAAAAGTAGTGCGGCGTAAGTTGTTGTGATTGGTGAGAGTTACATCTTTGCAAGGAAGCCATCCTCAGAGGCAGCCATAACCGCGCATTGATATTGGATCAACTGCATGTTATTCGGTCCCGTAACTGTTCTAACACAGTCAAGTTGCTCTGAAACGCACTATAGTCGACGGTGCCTGTTACCATGCAAGACCGTGCGTTTCTGGTTAAATGTTATTATGAATGCAATAGCAATGTACAGCAGGCTTTGCAACATTATCGTACCGTTCGACGAATACATGAACGTCGGCGGCCAATGGCACCGCAGAGTTTAAAGAAGATGATGACAAAGTTTGAAGCCGCAGGTTTGTTGTCGGTAGCACCTGGCCGAGGAAGGAAACCCGTCTCTGAGGCAACCGTCGAGGCTGTTTACAGTAGCCGTAGAGGAAGCAAAAATGGAAACCTCTCAAGGGGCGTGCAGCGTAAGTTCTGTTGCACGTCGAATGGACTTACCACTGAGTACGGTGTACTAGATCGTACGTAAAGTGCTGCGGTACTACCCATACAAAATCCACCTTGTCCAACAACTCGAACCTAACGATCTTCTTCGTAGAGAAACCTTCGCATTGGAATTCCTTGCACGGATGGAGGTGGACGAGCATTGGTCATGGAACATTTTGTGGACGGACGAGGCCCATTTTTACCTGAATGGGATGTCAACACCCATAACTGCAGGATTTGGGCCACCAGTCTCCCTCATGTTCTCCACCCAATTCCATTGCATTCTCCTAAAGTTACCGGGTGGTGTGGTATGACAGCAAATGTTATAATTGGACCGTATTTTTTTGAAGAGCAGCCGAGAGATGGACTCGTGACATGCACTGTGACTGCTGCTCGCATGGCGTCGATGCTAAGAAGTTTTGTGATACCCAGAACTTCAGCAACGTGGCATTTTAGACACAACGATTTTTATGCAGGATGGGGCTCCACCTCATATTGGTACATATGTCAAACAGTTACTTCAGCAACATTTCACAGATGCGAAACTTCTCCCTTTCTTGGCCACGACGGTCACCAGATATCAACCCCTTTGACTTCTGGCTCTGGGGTTACCTCAAAGCCACTGTTTATGGTGATAACGTCAGGGATTTGGAGGAACTGAAAGATGCGATACGCCGACAGGTGCGCAACATTCCTCCTGATATGCTACGAGCTACAGTTGAGAACGCAGTAATCTGGTGTAACCTGCTTTCAGTAAATGGTGGACGCCACATTCAACATGTAACTAATTTTAGTAACGATTAAAGACTTGTTAACCTGTGTCTTAGTGTCTAATTTCATATACGAATATTGCATAGAGCGCCATTCCATGCTGGTGAAAACCTTTTGAACTAATTTTTTTTGGTGGGTATGAACTTCCCATGCCTTCTTGTATAATATTACCAAGTATTATAGCTTTTGGTCCAGTAGTTTTTTTTATGGCCATATCAAAATGGAACTTTAATTATAAAGGCCTTGTATTCTTATGTAAATCTTCTCGATTATAATGAAGAGTTTTTCAAATATTACCAGCCAATTTGAATAGCCAATCACACAAACCAAATTTTCGACATCTGTCTCAAAGTCAAGCCACCGGTGACTAATGATAGCAATCACAATGCTAATTGGACAGAATTGTTTCGTATAATGCGCCATTACATTAAGACCGCGTCGTTAGCTTAAATTTTACGTTGGACCGCAAAACTGCGGACACGTTGTGAGGCATTGACTCGACAAAGTGCTGGTTGATAGTCTGAGGTATCTGGTACCAGGCGCTCACCAGCTGTCCTCCAGTTCCCGTAAATTACGAGGTGACCGTGCGGCAGCACGAATCTGTTCTTCCAGGTCGAACCGCAAATGCTCAATTAGGTGGAATTAGGAGGTTGATACATGACTTCAAAGTCAGTAGAATGTTCCTCGAACCACTATATGACGATTCGAGCCTTATGGCATGGTGCATTATCCTGTTGGTACGGACCATAACCATCCGGGAACATTGTGGCTGCAATGAAGCTAACATACCGAACAGCCATCAGAGGTTGTTACGTAGGGATGATGGGTCCTAATGTGGCCCAAGAAAACATCCCCCACAAGGTAATACCGTCGCCATCGGCCTGTGTACGTTTAACCGTGCATTCGGGTGCCATAGTTTCTGTTGGAAATCGACGTATCCGCATTCGACAGTCCACGTGATGGACCAGAAAACGTGAGTATATCCTGTTGTTGTGCTCTCTGGCCCAATGCAGGTACAGTTGGCGATGGCATCCCGTAGGCGCAAGGACTCGCCTTGGGCGATAGCTATGCAGGCCCATAAGCAGAAGACAACGCTGAACTGTGTGCTGAGACCCACCGGGCGTCACCGTTGCAGCTGCTGCTGGTGGTTTTGGCTACTGTAGCCCTTCGTTTACAGCGAACAATGTATATTAGTCTTCGCTCCCCTCTAGAACCAATGTATCGTGGAAGGCAAACAACAGGATGGCGACTCGTCTTTTCTCCATCCGTACGCTAATTTAGGTAAATATTCACGACGACTGCACATGAACAGCCCGCCAAACGCGCCGTAACCGAGATTGATGTTTCGAGGCGCTGGGTCATCATGATTTGTCCTTTTTCGAAGTCTGATAAATATGCTGTTTTCCCATGCTGCAGTCGAACAATCTACGAGGTGCACTCTAAAGTTTTAGCCATGAACACTGCACGCATCACACCAAATTTGTTTTACTGTCTCCAAGTACCGCTATCATATGGTACGTGCAAGATTTGAGCGTGCCACGTTTCACTGTCTTCACATGGCACAATTATTAAGCTCTTGCACTGGCAGATAGGCATAAAACTCAATGGAGCGTGCCTTGATTTTCTATGATTATTCCAAAGGCTTAGAAATGTCGGATTGTTCCGCAACTTCTGCAACAGACATTTCCTGGAAGAGCTCCGAGTAAAGACAGTTTCGTCCTGGTATCGCGAGGTTAAGAGAGGAAGACGGTCACTTGAAGACGAACCTCGCAGTGGACGGCCAACCGATGCAGTTACGTCGGAAAACTCCGTTCTGTGCCGGATATGATCGCGAATGATAATCGGGTAACCTATTCCGGATTCAGGCAAGCCTGGGCATCGGATAAAACAATCAGCGGTTAAAACAATCTTCAATGAACACCTGTAACTCAGGATAGTTTCATTACGATGGATTCCTCGTTTGTTGACCCAAAAGCAGAAAACAGCCTTAGTTAGTGGTGCCAAGAAATGATCAAAAGGTTTAACAACGGGGCATCAAAACGTGTCAACGCCATCTGCACAGATGACGAACCGCAGGTCTATCATTACGATCCCAAAACTAAGGAACAATCAAAACGGTGGCTCTCCAAAGGGCAAGGACCACCACAGAAATGCAAACGCTCTCAGAGTGCTGGGAAGATGACGGCGGCAATTTTCTTCTGTTCCACTGGTCATGTGTGCATTGTTGTGCTTGAAAACAAAAAGACAACAATGCGACATCACCTTGAGATGCGTTCTATAAAATTAGAAAACTTCTATAAAAGTTCTATAATAATAGAAGGAGATGCGTTCGAAGACCGGAACAAGAGGTGTATTGTGGCATCATGGCAACGCTCCAGCATATCCCACTGCTAAGTCTCAAGTTTTTTTTTTGTATGTGAAAATCGAGTCAATATGTTGACGCATCCTCCGTATTCTGCAGACTTGGCACTATGCGACTTTTTTGTTTTCCACTATCAAGAGGAAGCTCAGGGGGATTTCCATTTCGACAGTGATAACGTCCAAGCAGCGTACAACGACTACATTTTGGAGCTCAATGCTCAGGACTGGAAAATGCATGTCCGACTGATTCAGGAGGATGAAACTTGTATAGAAGCCGAGGGAGAGTACTTCGAAAAGTGCTAAAAGAATGGTCTTCGTAAGATGCTTGCAACGTTCCTGGCTAAAAACTTTAGAGTCCCTCGTACGTTAGGAAACTCACTTCATTGGCGGTTAATATAGGCTGAGTATGAGCCGCGCTTGCGTCTTATATTTGTCTCAGGGTGAGCTCATTGCTCTAAGTTGGAGGTGGTCATAATTTAATGGCTCATCAGTGTAGTAATGTGCGAGGGGAAGTCAGTAAGAAGATTACAAATGGATATAGAAATAAAACAAATAAGAATACTGATTTGAAAGCTACTTTTATTTTACCGCATAATCTTCCTGTAATTGAGGCACTTGTCCCATCGTTTTACAAGCTCTCAAAACCAGCAACAAAAGATTCTTTGAGCTGCCGTTTGAAACAGGCAGTGAATTAGCTTGGAGCCGAAAAAATGAAAGTCACTTGGAGTAAAGTAAGGGCTATACGTAGGATGCTCGAAAACTTCCCAGTTGAAAGTTCGCAGCATCTCAGTTGTTGCCATATGAGGAGGCACATTATCATCCACTGACAACACGCCTTTGCTAAGTAGTTCTGGTGCTTCGTCGAATGACATTACGAAGTTTCATGAGGATG
The DNA here is from genome assembly GCA_023313115.1 of Rhysida immarginata. Taxonomy (NCBI): domain Eukaryota; kingdom Metazoa; phylum Arthropoda; class Chilopoda; order Scolopendromorpha; family Scolopendridae; genus Rhysida; species Rhysida immarginata. Next base: position 17,471 of record JAHWFO010067448.1, read on the forward strand.
TTACAGAGGAGTCGGCATTTACAGTTTACTCTCGCTGCCGGAATGTGTTAATCAATATGCCCTAGTGATCCCAGAAGACTGTAAGCATCACTTTCCCGGCGATGAAGTTATATAAAGGGAATTCACTGCCTGGTTCAGACAGCAGCCCAAAAAATTTTATGCCTCTAGTTTTGAGGGGCTTGTGTAACGATGGGAAAAATGCCTCACTGTACAGGAAGATTATGCGAAACAAAAGTAATTTTCAAATCAGTACTCTTATTTGTTTCAATTCTATATTTATGTGTAACTTATTTACTGACTTCCCTCGTAATTGCACAGATGTGATTAACAAAGATGGCGATGAAGACATAGAAGATGTTGCAAGTGATTGCATAAATCATCTGCTGAAACGTCCTAAGGTCAAGCTTCTGTAAACGTATTATATGCTGTAGAAGCGATAGGCATTCTGAAAGAAAATTTACGTAACATCAGTTTAAATCAATGCAAAAAATGATCTTTGCAGTTTTATATTTTGTTTTACTAAGTAATGTATACAATTTTTTTTATTTGAGACAAAAAATTATTATGTATTAATTACAAGTAATACAGAGCATAGTGAATTTCAATGCGCATGTAACTGCATTTGACACGTTGTTGTTAAGATCGGCTACATTTCATAGATATAGCAATTAATGGATATTACGGGGTGGGGGGGGTCGTCGGTTCCATCGTGTTCATTATAACCGAGTTCGAGTGTGGTTACGATAACGTACATTGAGTAATAAAATTCGTTGCAAATTAAAAAAAGATTTAAAAAATATCAGAATTTAAAATAAAAATGCTGAGAATGTTAAAAAAAAATAAATAAATATTAATTGTAAAATATGAATAAAAAAATAATTGATTCAAGGATTTATAAGTTCGTCACAATATTCAATTAGTGCTAACTTATTCCAATCTTTTAATTGTAGTTTGTTGCTTCATCCAAATTCGTATTCTTCCTCACATATCCACATATAAATTTTAAAGTGTGGTATGTTGTTATACTGTATTTATGACCCTCTCTCCCCCACTCTATTTCTTAAAGAAACAGGTGACGTAAGCGAAAGATATAACGTTACGCATCAAGTAATTTTTGATAACGATTTATCACTTGTAATAAGAAGAATGATGCCTCCAGAATATTTCTTCGTCAAGGCAGAAGTAATATCGGCATGTGCAGAGATTATGAAAGGTAAGAAAAGTGGGCAATATGGGGATTTATTTCTATTTCATGTGACTCTAGATTCATCGATCTTCCACTTATAAAGAATTGTTTACTGGAATGACTTTACGGATTAATATTCCCTAGTTCGGGCCGCCAGCAGGAATTTATTCAATCAATAGTGGCATTGGTGAAGAACTTATAGGGACCTACATCGGTTTAAAATTTTGAAATGGATGTGAAAACTTTTCATCTTATTATATTGATGCAGCCACACTGTCCGTGACATCCATTATCTACTGTCCATAAAATTTTTACATACGGAGGCCACAGCTTTTTGATTAGCCCTTTTACGAGGGCAAGTTAAAAGTATCCTCAACTTGTTTTAATATTTTGTAGGTCGGCTGTACTGCTTTATGCCCGCATATGCCAACAGATGAACATTAACCATTTGCCCAACAAGCCAGGGTGAATAATCGCTAACTTGGCCTCACTTTCCGGTGGGGCCAAATTACTAATCAAAAGCAGTATTATTCAAGATGAAAAAATAAAATTTTAAAGCAAAATGTCAGTTATTGAATTTTAAAAAAAAATTCCTATCCCAATGTAAGAATAGTCATTTTCTCAAGAAAACAGATCGCTGGGAAAAGGACAATTGTCCCCTGGACAACCACCCTCCGGGCAATTTGCCCCCTGACAAATACCCCCTGGAAATAGCCGTCTAGAACTCCCCCTCTGGGCTTACTGGCCCCCGGAAAACTGCCTCCCGGGACATCTGTTCTCACCCCCTCCACCCGCAAATTTCTCCAGACAAGTGCGCTTACTTAATTAACATGTTTTAAAAACTAAATTTTTACTTTCCATATTTTGCACTGAAATCTAAAATTTCATTTTTAAACCAGATACAAAAACTAAATACTTTCAGCTATGGTAATAGAGATTCAGTGTAGAAATACTAGGGGAAAAGGCGACTTTTTGTTTTAAACACAAACCACATGATCACTTGATTAAGTCACTCACATATGACATGACTACCAAGAAGAATTTTTATAACACAGCACGAAGTATTTTATTATATTAGTAAATTGAGATTTTACCGTTAATTGCATGATTTAAAAAATGAAAAAAAAACACAGCGGAAAAAATTACAAAAAAAACCTATGGTATATTTTTTATCTAACCTAACCTACCAAAACTGCACGTTTCTTTAATTAAAAATTAGTATGTTATAATTTACTTTTTTAAAAAACTTAATTAATAACAGTAAGAAGAATATAAGTGATGTATAACAGTTAAGAATAATAAGAGAAACATCACAAAAATAACACAAAAAAATATATACGAGGCCTTTCGGTCTTTTTTATCAATGACCTTCATCAGGTAGAGAATTTTTTGAAAGTTTTTAACTGATTTTTTCATCAGTGAGAAGTTTTAAAGAATAATACATTTAAACAATTAAAAGAACATTGTTATAAACATAGTATTGTCCAAAACATTATTATATCATTTTGAAATTATCAACTGATTAAATGTTTAAAGAACATGAATTTTAAATATTAAAACATTGTTACAAATATAGTATTGTTAAAACATGTAGTAGTTATATTGTGATTTATTATTGAAAAAGTGAAAGAAAATAATTGATCAAGGAAGATTTTACAAATATAGAAGTATCATTATAATTAGAGTTGTGATTTTTTAAAAGGTTATCATTATATAATCATAATTATAGTATTTCCCATTTTTTATCCAATATACAGGGTGTTTCAAAATTATGTACAATAAATTTAGTGACATATTCTTCAGGTCAAAAGAAGACGAAAATGTTCTATAGCACTTTGTCTGGAAACGATTTGTTTGCGAGTAATCCAATATCATACAGTAGGGAAGCACGGTAGTTAGCGGACGATATTTTAGCAGTTCCAGCGTTTCGACCCAACACTAGGTTGAGTGGTTTGTTCCATTTAAACCTACTTTAGGGTTGTTCCTTTATTTGTGTACGGTTGTTTCCATTACTGTAGTTTCACTACTGTACATCCACTAGGAATTGACATACGCATTACGATTTACGTAAAAAAAAAGTCATGTACACGTATTCCAGTGCAGAATACACTGACATGCACCTAATGTATGGTCTTGCGGACGGAAATGCTGTGGAGGCAAGAAGAATCTACCAAGAACGCTTTCCGAATAGACGTTTGCCAAATAACCGAACATTTGTATCTGTCGACAGACATTTGAGGGAGCGTGGTTCCTTTGGCCGTCAAACAGGACAAGGACGGTCTGTAGCACATTCTCCGGATGAGGAGGATGTGATAATTGACATCATACATGATGAACCACAGACAAGCACCCGTCGTATTTCTTCCATGGTACACATTCCGCACTTATCTGTTTGGCGCATTCTTCACCGTCAGCTTTTGCATCCATACCACCTGCAACTGGTTCAGGCACTGAACCCAACGGACTATCCACACCGACAATGATTTTGCCAATGGATACAACGTCGTCATGCTGCAGATACTTTTCACGGACGAAGCAACCTTCACCCGGACAGGAATCGTAAGTTCTCACAACCAGCACCATTGGGCAGATGCTAACCCGCATGTTACCAGAGCTCGAGCGCATCAAGAGCATTTCTCCGTGAACATTTGGTGTGGAATTGTCGGAAATAACTTAATTGGCCCTTATGTGTTGCCGCCACGATTAACTGGGCGAACGTATCTTTTGTTTCTGCAGAATGCATTGCCAGAATTACTGGAAGATGTTCCTCTTTTGATAAGATCTAACAAGTGGTTCATGCATGATGGCGCTCCAGCACATTTCAGCTATGTTGTGCGAGCACACCTTAATGCTGCATACACGAATCGGTGGATAGGTCGAGGTGGACCAGTAGCCTGGCCTGCAAGATCACCCGACCTTAATCCCTTGGACTTTTTTCTGTGGGGTCATGTGAAAACGATCGTCTAGAGCACAGAAGTTCCTAACATTATGGATCTGCGACAACGAATTGAAAATGCATGCCAAACTGTTCGTAATGCTGGCGACGAACTCTTCCATGACATCAGACGGTCGCTCATGCAACGAGCCGAAGCGTGCGTGCGAGCTGGTGGCGGGCACTTTGAACAATTCCTGTAATTTGGAGCCACGGGTTTAGTTGGCTGTATCGCGTAAATAAATCGTTTCCAGACAAAGTGCTATAGAAGATTTTCGTCTTCTTTTGACCTGAAGAATATGTCACTAAATTTATTGTACATAATTTTGAAACACCCTGTATAACGTCAGATAAATACATTGTTTAACGTTCTTATCATCGGAATTATTTTAATAATTTAATTCAAATTAATTAGAAACGTTGAAAACCGGTTCTACGATGCCAGATGGATTATCGCAGAAGAAAAGAAATTATTGCATTACCACGATTCCTTATTGATGGTCTCTGATTAACACGAGCTAATATATAAGTGCTTCACATGGGTGACCACGTGACAAAACAACAAGACAATATTTCGTTTATATAAAAACATTTTTTTTATTTTTGAATACAAATTTATATGTTTTAACATTATATAAGAATTAATACATAATGTGCGTTATTATTTTATTTATATTTTCAAATTTGTGTTCACACTAGCGCCACGAACAGGGCCAACGATATAACGGGCCCCAGCCAACACCCCCTAGACAGCTGTTTTACTCTTTTAAGGAATGCAATTTCGACAAACGTATGAGGAAACTTTTGTTTATTTTAAAGTGCAGAACATCGCTAGGTATCTCAAGACATCCTTTTCAAAAGCATCCTGTATATGTGTAGATCTAATGAGAAAACGAATTAAAATAAATGCCTTTCTACGTATATAATATTAATTTATGGCTTTTCCTGATTCATCCAAGTAATAACATCCATATTAATATTTATATCATTCACATATACATTGTGGTTATAATTAAAGTGACACCATTTAGACGCTTTTAGCGGCCGTTCTGGTAATCAGATTTAGACAAAACTTGAGATATATGTTATACGGACCATGGCGAAGTAACAATGTAATCGTCTTTGTTTCCATCTTGGATTTTAACAATCAGTATTTTTTCGTTTGTTGGAAATAATGAAGGTTGGATTGTTGGCCGGACTAAGATGGTCAGGTGACTTTTCCGCGCTGGGGCAACACCACCTCTACTCAAAGCTGAGCGCGAATATTTCATACATTGTTACATCATCATACCTAGTCATAATTTAGGGCTTGTCTATTTAGGGATGTGTGTGTTTGTCTATTTTCACCATCATCCTTTCATCCCATACGGCTAGTCTCCTGGAAGCGGGAGATATGAGCTGGAAATCCATCCAATTTAGGGCTTATTAGAGAGGTTCAGCACCACGTAAACGCGAACGTGACGCGAACGCGTGTGACGTTTCTAGTCAGAAATGACGTAGCTTTTTCATTGTTTAACGTTGTATACAATGAAAAAGCTACGTCATTTCAGATTGGAAACATCACACGCGTTCGCGTCACGTTCGCGTTTACGTGGTGCTGAACCTCTCCATTATTGGTAGAAATGCGATTAAAGATGACTACTTATGACGTTTTAACAATGTATGACGTTTCCGCGCTCAGGCTTTCTCTTTAGGTGGTGTAGGCTGGGGCCCGTTATATCGTTGGCCCCGCGCCACGAAAGTAGTATTGAAAAATGACGTAGCGATTTCCAGTCACGTGGTAGAGTTTCCCATCTGTGTCTCTTCATCTGTGCGCCGTACGTCGGGCTTTATTGCTAACAAAATTAAATGACGCGACAAAAGAAAACGGTTAAAAATCTCCGTTCTTTTTAACAATATAACACCAATTATCTACTTCAATTCTACGTGTGGGAGATTCGAAAATAGCTCGATAATTGTTTGATGCGTGTAATAACAATTACTGAACCATGTGATTACCGATTCCTAATGAATAGGGTAATAGCGCCGACGAAGCGAAAATTTCAGACAATCTCGGAAGTCGAGGAAGCCTATGCGAATCCAACGGAGTATGGAAGACGACTGCATCGATTGCTATGCTATGTTCGTGGTCCAAAATCATTTGAAGATCTTTGAAGAGTTGTTTGTGTATTGCAATATACTTTCCAGGAGGCTTCAAAGGCTCTAAGGCTGCTAAAGGACGATAAAGATTGGCATCATCGAATGCGTGATGCGTGAAGCAATTGCTTTCCAGATTCGACAACTCAGACGTCTATTCGACAAATCAATCATTCTGCGTACGGGAAGTCCCCAGGAACTAAGCGAATGTGGAATGTTGTCCAGACGCGTTGTCAGAAGACCATCAGCATCAATTCAACTCAGAAGCAACCAATCTTAGAGTGCTGTATCTCACATTAATAGATTTGGACCAATATCTCACGAACAATGAACGCCGACTCAAGGAGTATGCAGGGATGCCCCAATTGCATCATTTCGCTGATTAAGAAGTTGAAGCGTTCCAGGGTTCAAATCCAGTGATATCGCTGGAGACTGCATAACTTCAGGCAAGATTCCAAGAGTTGGTGGATCAAATATCGCTCTTAAATGAATAACAGCTGATTGTTTACAGTCGCATATTAAATGGGGTATACAATGAGACGCCAGAAAAGAGACTCTCTTCTTGGATGGTCCTGCGAAACCGATAAATCATTTTTGCTGAAAAAATGCTGGCGACTGTTCGATTGGAAGGCAAAATTGCCCTGGCAACGGCAACGACTGGAATTGCAACACTTCAATTAATGGTCAGGCGAAGGGCACATTCAATGTTCAAGGTAGGCCTGGACTTAATATAACTTCAACCTGTAATGCTTCCATTCAATCGCAACATGCAGAATTGCTATGCAAAGGCAAATCCTGGACACGCGAGCAACTAAATATATTTCTTTTCGTATAATATATGGGCGTTTAATGTTGCTTATTGCCTCTGATCAGTTGCGCCGGGCACAACACCTTTGTAATTAAAAAAAAAGCAACTTTGGCGCTTTGGTTACATGGCGTGTTCGACAACCTTGATATTGTGGGTTCTAATCCTTCAGAATACACTTTTTAAACAGAAACAACTTTCTTGCCCGTCTTCATTTTGCCTTGACAAGATCGGCGAAGAGGGGAAGGTACGATTTTGATTATATATGTCCGTCTTCGCCGAGCTTAAACAATTACGTGACGAATTTGAATATTGTAAGCATGAAACTTGCTTTATGTAACACATTTGGTATGAGCATTGTTCTTCGACTGCACAGAAATATGCCACCATTTCGTTCCGTACGGAAACATAAGCACATAGTGCAGATTATCATACCATGGGTGAATTTCTAAAATCCGACGAACTCTATTTTCTGTGCGCTGGCGCAAAATAATATCACCATATGCACTGACGCCCTGCCGGGTAAAAAACCACAGCAACGTCCGAAGTTGTCGGTAAATTGTAGGGTTGACGGTTATTAGGTTGAACGTTTTTGGTATTAAACAATGCAACAGCTAATTCCGAATAATCAATACAAGCTACAATACTCAGCGGGGATAACGCAGGCAATTTATTTTAATACCAAGAATACCGTTACAGGCGACTGATTATTTTGTAGAGTTCAAACGTCGACAATTTCCCGTTCGGCCAGGTTATGCAATGACAATTAACTTAACAAGTCCCGGGATCAAAACTTAAACAACATTGGTATATAGAGTATATACGTACCTTGAAAAGCTCGGCGAAGACGGGCATCTCTGTTAGTATACCGTATAAATAAGAGATTTTTATTTTGTGAATTCAGATTTTAATGATAAGTTGTAAAAACAAACAATTTGTTATGAGAATTTTTTAACTCCTGCTTCGACACTTTCGCCGTTAACCTACAAGCGAGTCTAGTGAAAATACGAGTTTTTAAACTTTAATATCTTTTCTTATCAATAACCTAAAAAACGAGCAAGAAATAACGAAAACTGCGCGAAAAATACCGATTGACTTATCTCTCTGTTACAAATAGCACTTTGAATTGGGAAGAATATGGGCCCGAAGCGTGAACCTATCAGAATTAAGCACGAGTTGTCGTCACTCTTATTATATACAGGGACTCTAGGACTCTAGGTTTGTGTAAAATTTTCAGCATCATCGCACAGTTTAGTTTGCGCTGTGACACCATAAAATTGCTGCGCCACTTTCCCAAGACGGTTGCCAAGTTCGCATGTACTCCAGCATATAGGTCCCTCTAAATATTTTACATTTGCGTACTCAGATGTTTAATTTTTCTACCAGTTTTGAAAATAAAAGACTGTACTTGGACTTAGCATTGTCATGATGAAGTTTGTCTATATAAAACAAATTTTAGTATTGTTTTAAGTGCCCACCCTCTCATAATTGAAAATGTATGGCCAGTTTTCTTTGCGGGAGAAATTTTGACAGGGCACACTTATCTCTAAAAATTAGTTCATGCCGCAGCTGCAAACAGAGATTGCGGATTTTCAACAGGATGCTGCTCCACTACATTTCCACTGCCATGTCTGTGACTTCTTGAACATCATCTGTCAAACCCACTCTAATTTTGTCAAACAGTCGCATTTGTAAACACTCTGTAGACATAAATAAATAAATAAAACAATGATAAAATTATCATTTTCTTATCTGAAAAGATTCTCATTCTATTTTATTCCATTTTTAATTTTAAGCACAGTTTTAAGTTACTTATCACCCAGCCCTAACGAAAAATGGTTATTTGAATTTTCTGATTATTATTTAATTCTTCAACAGGCAAAAATCCGATGGAGTGCTTAATGTATGTTTTTCACTTCCGCCGCATTGCCACTCAGCATGTACTACTCTTGTACATTCCAAGCGGACTAATAGTGATGGTATCCTTCGTCTCCTTCTGGTTAGAGGTTGATGCCACAGCTCCACGTGTGGCTCTAGGACTGACGTCACTTCTCACTCTAACAACGCAGTTCTCAAATGCACAGAAAAATGTACCGTCGGTGTCATATGTCAAGGCAATTGACGTCTGGATGCTTTGCTGCGTTATCATCGTTTCCCTTTCTTTCGTAGAATTCACCATTGCTTATTACATGTATGGCAACAAAGCTAATTCGGTTGCTCAACCAGTGAACATAAGAAATGTAACGCCTTTTATTCTAAATAAGGTAAGCTTAAATATATTGTTCCCAGTTTTTTCTTAATTCTCATTTGATAATAGCAATTTTTAATTCATTATAATCGCAATTTACCAAAATCAATTGCGGCGATGAAAGAATAATATTTTCTTAAAAACTAATAAGGCATTGGCTGGTTTTAGAAACCGTTAATTCCCTGATCGGCGATGCCCTATTCGCTAATTAATGGAGTGGCTACAGTAAATAAGTAACTAATTACACAGTCCAACACACACATTGGAAAGTGTATCCAAGCTCTCCTGATGAACATGGTGCAGGCGATGAAGAGCCATGACAAAATGACTTGGTGGCTGGAATACTGAATAACTGATGGAAATGAAGTGGCATACAAAGAATAGAAAACCGAGGCACATTCTTGATGTCAACTTCGAAAACATTGGTAACGTTTCCTTCCCGGATTATTGGAAGATACCACCCCTCCCCCACTCTTCTGACAATCGTCAATCTTATTTTTTTTTCTTGATGTGTATTGGGTTAGTCAGGCTTCTTGCCATTTTCAGTGTATTTCATGTGGAACTTATTCCGGAAGAGTGAGAACTCGTGTAAGCACTGCTTACGTCCCACCTGAACAAATGTACACTTCACTGTTCGATTGTCGATTGTCGAGTCCAACACACATTTTATTGTCTGCGATTTTTAAGCGTTGCTATGTATGTAATTTTGGCACGCTAAATCAAACACGCTATCATATTTGATGTATCAGATCTAGTTTTTGAGATCCGGTATATGTTCTGTATTTTTTGATTTTATATTAAAATCATTTCACATTTAAACCTTATCTTAATTTCAGGCCATTAGTATTAGTCCAAAAATACATACTGCTGAATGCGGGAACTGGTATTTCTTTTGAATGGTGTAGAAGCCTCTTCGCTGAATCCAGGTCAGGATATATCCATTTGTGTCCATTGTTGTGACTGATGCTTTGGATGTTTACAAGACAAATATAACAGTCATCGTGATTATTTTTTAGTTCCCTCTAAACCATTGGTACACCAAACTTTGGGCACTTCCTCTTGCCAAAATAAATATCCACTCTCGCGAATGTTCAATGCCTATTTTACATACGAAATGTGGAGCCCAAGACTTATCCTGGTGCTCCAACGGGGTGCTAAAATATGCCAGATATGCCATTTTTACACGTTCAGAGGTGGTATTTTTATTTTCTTTTAAACGGTACTCGCCACACAGGTAACAAAAATGTCTGGATGATTCACACAACTACGCCTATTTGCCGAAGCCATGTTTTTTTTTTACAAAACTTAACGTGTTTTTATTATTAAATATTTAATGAAAAAAATACAAAAAATACAACTATGTATAAATGAAATAGAGACAAAACCGAAACAATGCAAATTGAAAGAAACTATTTGTTGTAAGACAACGAAAGGCTCTGCTATAACAAAACATTGGTAAATACAAAAAAAAATTATTTAATTAAATGTAGGCCGGCCAGGTGGCCGAGAGGGCTAGGGCGTAGGCTTGCTAGTTCTCGACCGCCTGGTCGTGGGTTTGAATCCCGCCGTGAGCATGGATGTTTGTGTTTGTCCTGGGCTGCGTACAGATATAACTTGTGTAAAAGGCGCAAAATGACCTTAGTAGTCGACGCCAAAAATTCAAATAAACCAACTAATTAAATGTAGAAATTTTGCAAAAATATGCTATAAGTCACACTAACAACCTACGAGAAGGCAATATTAAAATAACTGTTGAACGTTCAGTGCTATTATTTATCATGCTGTATCTCAAAACCTAGAGACCGAAGCTATTGCAAATAGAAAAGGAAACATAATTAGCAAAACGACTAAATGACGGGCAATAAAAGCTAACGATAAATAAGAGAGTAGGAGGCTTATAATGCAACAATAACTGCTGGGCGCGAGCAGGAGTGATTAAGAGAGAATGACGTATACGAGCTTACCTTGTTCTGCATAAATATAGCAGAGATCCTCTTCCTAGAATGCTTGTAATCCCTACGGCAATTTCAGGTGCAGTGGGCTGGAAGTATGGAGATCTCCGGGCAGTACCTCCTTCCAAGGTATAGATGCTGCGGCGTACGGTACTCCTCGTACCGAAACCAGGGCTTGGAGTGGGCCACAATTGACGCTTAACACTCGCAGTGAGTAAAGCAGAGAAAATACAGTCACTGGCATTCCTTCACTCAATCCTTGTCCCGACGGCGTAGTATGTATCACGAGCTGAACGTCGGTGAAAGGAGAGACACTTTAGAGTCAGGTGCAGCCCAAGCATAACACAGTTTGTACAAGAGCTCCTTGCTCATACGTGGAGGACGGAGAAGCAGTGGCGGGATTCACGGCGGCGTGATACAACTGCGATATACCTCTTTGAATTCTCGTGGATTCTTCTTCCGAAGGAACACTGGAAAATTCTTCAAAGAAAGCACAATTATTATGGCAGTTCAATGGCGACGCACTAATAATTGACTTATCGAGACCAGTCGCAGTGGCATTCGAAGCTGCTCACTCCGCGGAGGCAATGTTGCGAGGACAAGAGCTTTTTCTCTTGATGCGAGCAATCCTTTGCCTCTTCCAGCAGCGAGGTTGATCGCGGACCTTGAAACTTACGTCCGCATTCGTTGAAAGCTCGCACTCCTGTCTCATTTCATTCCTCACTCTAAAAACGCGTGCCTCCTTTTTTTAAGGTGCTTTCTCTTCATGCTCGCGTGAAGCTTGAAGGCTCGAACGCGCTCGCCGCCAATAGCTGCCGCTATTGTCTCACTCTCTTTGCCCTCTGCTTTCGGTTTTGCCCTCTCGTTATCTTGGTTCTCTGTCACGACAGATAGTGACATCCTCCCACCCCCTGATATCGCGGATTTGCTGATAGTCTAGCCCTTCACTTACCTATCCTGGTCAAATACCGCGATCTACTATTTTCCTTATTGACATTGACTATACTCTCAACCGAGCTGTCTTCTGGGGGTCTACTTAGCTGCCGAGTGAAGAACTCTTCTATTAGACTTTTACATCGATGAAGGTTTTGCTGAGGTTCCCATTTAGGCTGGGGGTAACTAATCCACTTGAGTAAAGATTGGCGTTTAGTGCCTTTGCCCTTTATGTCTAACAGTTTTTCTTCCTTGTAAACGTTGGGAAATTGCGGGTCAGCAATAGGACCCGGGCCCTTCTTCTGCTTGGTATGCTTTTCGTTGATTTTTTTCAAAACCGACCAATGGAGGACTCAGTGCCCCCCCCCCCCCCCCCTTGTTGGGTTGTTGGGGATATGGACACGGGCTGACGCTTTATTAATGGCCTTTTCAATTTTAAAAGGTACGATGTATTTACTATACAGTTTCCTTCCTATTTTGTGTTTCAGGGTCCTTAGTCTAGCTGAGCAAACTAACACTTTATCCCCTTTTTTCATTGGCCAGAACGAATGCCTGCTATCGTACTATTTTTAATATTTCGCATTGGCCTTATTTATATTTGTTTTGGCTGCTTTTAACAATTTGTTAAGATGAGTCACATAAGAATTGTGTTTTTTTTTGCCCCTCCCCGAATATTTGTTGACTGATGGAGGGATTTCACCTCCCTTCCCAAGTCTAAGAAGAAGGGAGACATTTTGGTAGTTTCCGAGATGGCGGTATTAATTGCATTTTCCGCCACTGATAAAAATTCATTCCAATCGGATTTGTCGGGGTTCAAGTAATTCCTGAGTATTTGGATTACGGTTTGGTTGGTCCTCTCTGATTGCCCATCCGACTGCGGATGATAAGCACTTGAGAATTTTAGAGAGGTACCCAACATTTTGAACATGTCCCCAAACTTCTGAATTAAATCTGACATCTGTATCAGAAACTATGGCTTGCAGAAACCCGTGTATTTTGATAATGTTATCTACCAATAACCAGGCCGTGCCTTCCGCGGTAATAGAAGTCTGGCAGGGTAATAACCATACTCTTTTGGACAACTTGTCGTTAGTGGTAAATATGTCACCATGCCCTTGGGCCGACCGAGGTAGCAGCGCCACGAAATCAATTGATTGTATGCCAATGATGACAGGGGATTTCCAATGGCTGTAAATTGCCAAATGGTTTTCTCCTCAGCGTTTTGTTACTCTGGCACTCGCCACACTTTTTCACAAATTTGGCGATACCACTATTCATTCCCGACCAGCAATAATTCTTATGGACTTGTTGCAAGGTTTTATAAGCACCTAAATGACCCGTCGTTGGGTCACTATGAGCTGTTTTCTTTACTAATTCTACAACTTTTTGTTTTCTAGGGAGCACTAATTTAATAGTCTTTTTGCCCCGTTTATACATTAACCCTTCTTCTATGAAGTACGGTTCTTGCGCGCTATTTATTTTATCCCTTGCAAAACTACAGGATTTATAATATTTTTGTGTATCCTCTACCAATGCTTTATCAATCTCGCAATGCGACGCCACCGCCCCTGATTTATTGGGGCTGGTTTTTTGTTGAGCTTCTAGCTCCGTTAGCCTTTTAGGTTTATTCGCCTTATCCGCCGCCGGGCTTTCTAGTTCTCGTTTAGCCATTCTCATGGCATCCTCTAAACGTGCAGGTGTTTTCTCCACAATGGCTTTGCCAATGTTTGGGGGGAAGGCCCTTATATAACAGTCTACCTTGTCCGCCTCCGGATATTCTGCTAACTGATCTGCTAACTTATTAAAACATTGGTTGAACCTTTGGATATCTTGTTGTATATAAATAGTCTTCTCCGGCATTTCCTTAATAAGTCCCTCCATGCTCTTTCGCTTCCCCATTCTCAGTCTGAGTTTTCTAAACCAGGCTCCTCTCTAGTAGGGGAGATGAATGCTACTAATGGCTGCCCGCGCCGGCACAAGGTGCAGTCAGTCAATAGTCTGAGCCAGAAAAATGAATGCTGCCAGAATATCCATGTTGTAAAGAGGGGTACTGTTTCACTAACCAATTTGGAAAAACTACCCTGGTTCCTTATAACAGAACATAAAAGAAAAATGAATTCAAACCAACAGGGAACGTTACACAATAATTTTAGCTTAGCTAACAAATACCTAATTTCAAAAATTAAATCTTAGATCACATAACGAGTATATAAACCTCAAATTATTCGTCGTCAAATTATTTTGGGATGCAGCCTTCTTAAATTTTCCTTCTTAGCATTATTTACTAAAGCTTATGGGCGAATGTGATTACATTCTATGTGAAGTTGGGCCTAACTTACGTTATTGGTTCCTTTTCCGTTTCGGGGGCAGCTCACAAATGTGACTTAGCGACGGCCTCCTGAAACGTTTGTGTATTAAGAACTGACATTTAAGTTGCGACTAATTATGTATTGATCTGTTCTGTGATTCTGTAAGTTTATCTTATTTCTCACTGAATGGTTTGGCAACTTGTCATTTTGATAATTTTTTAATAGTATTCAGCTGATACTTTGAAGTGTTTGGTAAAACACTTGTTTTAAATGATGAGTTTTGATACTCATTTTATTTTAAAAAGGGATATGTGCCTTTTGAAAGTCCATATAATTGTTTTATGACACATTTTTGGGAGGATTATTTAGTGATAGGAATTGCTTTATTTGGCGAACGACAAGCTATTCTTCTTTATTTTCTATTTATTGAAGCTCTTAACTGCTATTAATAAATTTTATTTACTTCCCTTGTGGAACTCTATTTGTGAATTCAATTTTAATCTCTGACAAACTATTAAGTTCATTAAACAAACCACTATTCGATTATGTTTAACTTTACGAGCATGGGTATGACTATTTTTTTAGTAAACAAATCGTTGCGGCCACATCGCAAAATGATACATGCTGTATCTATAATGGTTAATGATTGAAAATAATAAAATAGTTGCGCCATCACATTTCAAAAAATGTTTCATTTTTTCGTCTGATGCTCTTATTTAAAGAGCTTACTTTGACATTTTGTTTGATGTGCAATATGATAACATTGTACATTTTGGCTTGTCAAATTAAAATATATTATGTATACTCTTTTGGACTTTAAATAATATTTGGTTGGATTCAGTATCCAAGTTTTATGAACCCTGACTTGATAAATGTTTTTATTACATGAGATTTTAAAAGACAAGGTTTTTTTTTGTATAACATTTGAGACACTGGTAAGAGTCATCTTTTTACATTGAGTATCTTAATAAATATTATATTTGATTAATTGCTTTCGAGTGATTCTCTGGATACATTTTCACACTTTTGTCAGTAAGCCCAAATCGCCCAACATAACGATCCTTCTTAAAATAAATTTCTGATCTTCAACCATTTCAAAACAATTAAAACGGTTCGGACGTTACATTCGCATCCATGGCAGAATATACGAGCATATCTGTATATTTATTTATTTATTTATTTATTTATTTATTTGAAATTATAGCACCCCAGAGGGGTATTGGGTACAAGGAACATAAATCGTAATTACAATTGATTGTTTTTTACGTATTGGTTAAGTAATTTGTTAACATGGATCTTATGGTTACTACAGTTTGGCAGTTTACAGTTTAATATTGTTGCTCTTGTTTCATATGGAAGGAGGTTACAGTCCTCGATAGTGTTATAAGGATAGGCCTTCTTTAGTGTTGACGGGAGGATATAGGGAGGTTCCAATTTAAATTTTACGGGTTACTCGGGTGTTACAGTAATTATTTATCCATTGAAAAATAAAGTGTGCCGGGTGGTGAGGATCATACAAGGCCATGTATAGTTCTTTGAACTTGGCCAATTGTATTAGACCAGGAAGAGTTAATATATCATTAGCTTTGCATGATGGGGTAACGAAAGTGTAGCGGGGAACTGAATAAGCCACTCGTAATATTGAGCTGTATGCACAGTAATAAGCACAGTAATTTATTTATATGTATTTGGTTTAACAAAAGTGTTTGAAAAGAATGAAGATGCCCAGTGAATCAGCTTTCAATATGTATAGTTTATCTATATGTTGGTTGCTTGGAAAGATACTTGAAATACAGGGTCTTTATAATTAAAATTCCATTTTGACATGGCCATTAAAAAAACTAGTGGACCAAAACCTATAATACTTGCTAATATTATACAAGAGGGCATGGGAAGTTCATACCCACCAAAAAAAATTAGTTCAAAAGGTCACCACCACCAGCATGGAATGGCGCTCTATGCAATATTCGTATACGAAATTAGACACAGTAATCCGGTGTAACCTGCTTTCAGTAAATGGTGGAGGCCACATTTAACATGTAACTAATTTTGGTAACGATTAAAGACTTGTTAACCTGTGTCCTCGTGTCTAATTTCGTATACGAATATTGCATAGAGCGCCATTCCATGCTGGTGGTAACCTTTTGAACTAATTTTTTTTTTGGTGGGTATGAACTTCCCATGCCCTCTTGTATAATATTACCAAGTATTATAGCTTTTGGTCCAGTAGTTTTTTTTATGGCTATGTCAAAATGGAACTTTAATTATAAAGACCCTGTAGTTTGGTTTTTTTTTCAGCTAATACTTATTTGCAATGAATTTAATGTTATGTATTTTCTTTCAAATATTATTTGATGTTAAATATAGTTATTTATTTTTCCTTTGGGTATAAAAAAAATTCATCCGTTGTGGCATGTGGGTTTGGTTTATATTTTTCTTTGTGTTTTTTGTTTCAAATATTTTCAATAATTTTTTTAAAAACATTTTTACATAAACAGAACGTTTTTTCTACAGTGAGTATCACCGTGCGAGATCTCTGCACTTGCCTTTGTTAAGAGCTCCTGGCCCGTGCTCAACACTGGCTTTATAATCTTTTATCTGCTTAGCAGCGAAAAAAATTTTCACTCGGTCGGCCAGCAGCAGAAGGAGCAAGTTCTCTTCTACGGTTCCCATGAATTGTCACCATCATCTGTTTTCAGGAACTTAGCTTCTGCAATGGATTTAGTTCCTGATATTTTCTTACCATAGATTGGGAAATTGAACTTAGCCGAATATTCACTTTCTCAGTTTCACACTCAGTTTTTATGCAACGATTTTCTTCATATACTTTTTGAGGAAGTGTTTATTTTGCTTCTAACATTAGTGAACTGAAGAAAACCTTTTCGGACTTTAAGTTTTACCTGCTGTGCCACCAGTCATTTCTTGTATTCATTGTTTCTGTTTTTCTTGAAATTTTTGTATCAAATTCTTTTTTTTTTATAATATTAATATTTGCTAGTCATTGGAGAATATATCTGTCAATGATGGATGTCTTCTTTTTTCTATTCCCTACTTAGTCTTTCAACATAGATATTTATATTGATCAAACTTCCATTTCGCACGTCTGAAGTTTGAGAATTTTCCTTACTGTATTATCAGTTTTATATTTAGTTGTTTTATACACTTCCTTACCGACGTTTATCTTGAAGTTTTTATACTTGTGCTTTATGCACTATGTTTGGACTTTATAATGTTTTACGCATTAAAGGCTTTAAAGATGTGCTTTATGCACTATCACTTTGATTCCAAAATGTTTATATATTTTTTTGGATTCTTTAATTAGTACATTAATGAATCGTTTATTAGGAGCTTTAGCATAAAATCTACTTATAAGAATGCGCCCTTGGTCTGTACGTTATCTGGCCGGCCGTCCGCCGTTTCCACGATAACTTGAAAACGGATTAACTTTTTCAAATTCTGTTTTCAGAAATATGACCATCAAAATCTTAGCTCGGCCGTATTAACTTTTCAGAATTTTTCGTGGACCCCTTCAAGTCGAATTCCCGTGCTAAAACAGTCAGTGTAAAGAATACCAAGATAATGGCTTGTCATATAACAATCGATTTGTCAAGAAGGAATACATTGTTACTTTCTGTTCATCTTTTAAGTATTACTTACATCTGCGCGCGCACGTGATATCGCTTTGTCGACGCACGATTGCTCATATCTATATTACTAAGTAGCTGAAGAATGGAGCGCTATTTATTGGTTTTATAATGTCAGTCCGTCCCCTTCATAATTTCTACATTATTTAGTTAGGAATATTAGCTTCCTATGGGCATGTCCATCTGCACTATTTAGTTTGGTTTTGATTGATACACTGAGGTCGGAATTACAGGGGTGGGATTCAGAGGACAACATATCTATGTGCAGTTAAGTACGTATAGGCGTGAAATTCAGTATCCAGATTCCTCTAGGCAAGATCTACTTTACTATGAAGTTTAGACCGAGCTGTTCTATTGGGGTCGGATTTGCGGGGGTTGCAGTCACTGTCTGTAGAACAATGGCAACGTATGGCATGTGATATATCATACGTTCGAAAATGATGAGAAAGGAAAGAAAATAAGAGCTTTTTTACATTTTAACAATGTAATGTTCGATTAATTTTTAATAATTTTTTGATTTAACAAACTTGCGGAGAGGTAAAAAGTGGAGACAAAGGGGTAAAAATAGATGACAGCAGGATCTGCTACTCGCCTCACCCCCCCCCCGGGGGGGGGGGGGTAATTTCTGCTTCACTGCTAAAGCTCCTCCTTGAATGATTTTATTCAAGCTCTATGCACAAACATTTCAACCTGTTAATGGTTAATTTATTTATAAATTTCTCCTGTTAATGCTTTATGCATTACCTTCTTTTTATCAGTTCAGTGTTCTGACCATTCAACTGATTTTAAGAATTGATTCACCGATGCTGTATGCTTTTAACATTTTGTGAAAACTAAATGTTTCCTTTGAGACGCGTCTTCAGTTCTTTAAATAGCATTGATGCTATATGCAATTTTAAGCCATTCAGAAAATACTTCATTTTTTCTGTCTGATGATCTTATTTAATAAGAGCTTAATTTGACTTTTGTTTGAAGTGCAATATATTGATATTGTACATTTTGGCTCGTTAAATTAGATATAGTATGTGTTCTCTTTTGAACTTTAGATATTTGGTTTGGATTTATTATCCAAGTTTTCTGAACCCTGACTTCAGTAATGTTGTTATTAAATGAAATTTTGAAATAATAAAATATTTTTTATAAGATTTGAGACACTTGAAAGACTCCTTTTTCTTTATTGAATACAAGAAGAGGTATCCGGCGTTGCCCGGGATAATTACACTTGTAGGTAAACAGAGAGCAATCTCAAAAAATTAAATTATAACTCCCAATTGGTTAAATAATAACTCAATCAATACAACACAGAGCAAAGGGACTATCCATTCTACGAAAAATACGAAATACAGGAAGTCTAGGTGATATACCGGGACCAGATACTTTAGACTCAAGTTCTTGATGCTCTTAACATACAAGCTTTTGCTCTATTCGAAACTCCCGTTGCTCAGATGTTTCAAATGTCCGTATAGCTTTTTCTGTTTTAGTGGCAGACTTTCTCTGACCAATACACCTTCTTTCTCTGTCTTTTCTCTTGACGTAGAAACTCTTATACCCTCTTGCTACGTTCGAAACTCCCGTTGTTCAGATGTCTCAAATGCCCGTATAGCTTTTTCTGGTTTAGTTGCAGAGTTTCTCTGACCAATACTCGTTCTTTCTCTTTTTTTTTTAGTTGCCAGTCGTCTAGATGTTTCATAGGGAGCTCAAGGGAAACACGCGTGGATCCTTTGCCTCATCAATAGACGTTGCCTTATTAATGTTCTGTCATTGCATCATCACTTTATGTTCATTATCAATAATTCTTGGAAACGAACGTTCAGTCATCGCATTATCAGCATCTCAGTTTCCAAAATATTCACATTCACACAGAATATAGTCAAAATGTATTTTTATGAAATGTTTGGGTCAGCTGTGCTACCAAAAAAGCTAGGTGATAATTCTTGCATGGCTGGGACTTGTTCTTTTTTGGGGGAGGCCGTGGCCTGGTGGGCTTTCACTGCAACACAACTTCTGAAGTTAAGCAACATCAGGCACGGCTAATCACTGGATGGGCAACCATCCGTGATTCACGATCTTCACCCCCCCCCCCCGCCCCCCCCGGCTGCTGTGACCATCATACAGCAGTCGTTAATCCAGGTTCATCCAGGGACCCAACTCGTAGGCCTCAGGACATATAGGCCCTGGATGGACGTATTGGATTACCGATACAAATAAAAAAATAAAAAAATTTTTAAAAAAAACATGAAAACGCTTAGAATTAATACAGTAAAAATTCCTAATGAAAATTCGAATAAAAAATTTTTAAAGGCACGCAATAGATGGACCTCTCCAAAGATGCCAGTGCTAGTCTGAATAATTTCTTACTCACGTAATCTTACTTTAGATGTACACTTGAAGTTGTTTCAATTCCCTTTCTTCTCTCGATGTCTTGAATCAAAACTTGGCCATTCATCTCTTTATGTAGTCTAGCGGTCGCCGATTCTTCTAATTACCATTTGCTCAATACAGCACGGAGCTAAAGGATTGCTTCCTCTGTCGTTTTTCCACACTTTCTCAATAGTCTGCTAACTCTCCATTATCTCCAGTTACTGATCATTTTTAAAGATTTTCAAGAAATTGTTAAGTACTAGGAACTCTCTTTTATAAGAAAAGCCTGAATAACAGGAATTCTATGCATTGTTACAAATTCAAATTTACCTTCCATTGTTGGTCATGAGGTATATACTATTGATCCTTGCATAGCGTTGGTGCATTGCGTATTGACACCATTGTTGATACCAATTGTTGCACAAACTTTTCCTTACATTGTTGGCCATGAGATATATATTGTTGGTCCGTGCAGTGTGTTTGTGAATTGCGTGTTGATACCATTGTTGATAAGTATTGTTGCACAAACCTTGCCTTGCATTGTTGGTCATGAGATATTTCTCATTAATATGCCTTGCCATAACCATGAATATCGATTTTTTCTCAATAATTATTATTTTTTCGAAATCTGAGGTAGACAGTGACCTTTCTCATGCTTTGAAGGTCATGTATGCAAAATTTCATCAAGATCGGAAAAAAACTGTAGATTTGCATAAGAAACAAACAAAAAAACCCGGCGTTTCCCGGGATAATTACACTTGTAGGTAAACAGAACAATCTCAAAAAATTAAATTAAATTTTGCAATATCTTATAAATAAACACATGAAAATGCTTAGAATTAAAACAGTTAAAAATTCTTAAAGAAAATTCGAAAAAAAATTTTAAAGGCTTACAATGGATGGATCCCTCCTTCACTTGATGTTGTTGCAATTTCCACTCTTCTCTCGATGTGTTGAAGCAAAACTTGGCCGTTCATCACTTTGTGTAGTCTAGCGGTCGCCGATTCTTCTATTTACTTGCTTCCCATTTGCTCAATACAACACGGAGCTAAAGGAGTGCTTCCTCTGTCGTCTTTACACTCTTTCTCAGTAGTCTGCTAACTCTTCATTATCTCCAGTTACTGATCATTTTTAAAGATTTTTAAGAAATTGTTAAGTACAAAGAACTCTCTTTTCTATGAAAAACCTGAATAACAGGAATTCTATGCATTGTTAAAGATTGAAACTTATCCATATTGCATCATCATTTTATGTTCATTGTTATAATTCTTGGAAAGATTGCTTTAACATTGCATCATCATTTTGTGCTCATAGTTATTGGTGAATTGCGCGTTGATAACATTATTGATGCGAACCCGATTGGCCTATTGTTGCACAAACTTTGCCTTGCATTGTTGGTCATGAGATATATATTGTTGGTCATGAGATATATATTGTTGGTCCATGCAGTGTGTTTGTGAATTGCGTGCTGATACCATTGTTGATACCTATTGTTGTACAAACTTTGCCTTGCATTGTTGGTCATGAGATATTTCTCATTAATATGCCTTGCCATAATCATGATTTTTTATCGATATTTATTATTTTTTCGAAATCTGAGGTAGACAGTGACCTTCCTCATACTTTGAAGGTCAAGTATGCAAAATTTCATCAAGATCGTAATAAACTGTAGATTTGTATAAAAAACAAACAAACAAACCCACCCACAAACCCACAAACATCCTTCTTTATATATATAGATTTTTACTGTATTAATTCTAAGCGTTTTCATGTGTTTATTTTTAACATATTGCAAAAGTTAATTTTATTTTTTGAGATTGTTCTGTTTACCTACAAGTGTAATTATCCCGGGCAATGCCGGGTATTTTTGCTTGTCTTCTATATATATAAAGAAGGATGGTTGTGGGTTTGTTTGTGGGTATTGAATACAAATCTACAGTTTTATTCCGATCTTGATGAAATTTTGCATACTTGACCTTCAAAGCATGAGGAAGGTTACTGTCTACCTCAGATTTCGCGAAAAATAATAATTATCGACTAAAAATCGATATTAGTGGTTATGGCAGGGCATATTAATGAGAAATATCTCATGACCAACAATGCAAGGCAAAGTTTGTACAACAATAGGTATCAACAATGGTATCAGCACGCAATTCACAAACACACTGCATGGACCAACAATATATATCTCATGACCAACAATGCAAGTAATAGTTTGTGCAACAATGGGTATAAACAATGGTGTCAACACGCAATTCACACTACGCTCGGACCAGCAACAGATATCTCATGACCACCAATGAAAGGCAAAATTTTTAAAAATGTATAGAATTTCTGTTATTCACGCTTTTCTTAGAAATGAGAGTTTGAAAATCTTTAAAAATGATTAGTAAGTGGAGATAATGTAAAGTTAGCAGACTATTGAGAAATAGTGGAAAGCCGACAGAGGAAGCACTCCTTTAGCTCCGTGCTGTATTGAACAAATGGTAAGCATGTCAGTAGAAGATTCGGCGACCACTAGACTACGCAAAGAGATGAATGGCCAAGGTTTGCTTCAAGACATAGAGAGAAGAGTGGAAATTGCAACAACATCAAGTGTACATTTAAAGCAAGATTACGTTAGTAAGAAATTATTTAGACTAGCAGTGGCATCCTTGGAGAGACCCATCCATTGTGAACTTTTAAAAAGTTTTTTTTCAAATTTTCATTAAGAATTTTTACTGTATTAATTCTAAGCGTTTTCATTTGTTTATTTTTAAGATATTTCAAAATTTCATAAAAAAAACAAAGTCCGAGCCACGACGGGGTCATCACCTAGCTTATTTGGTAGCACAGCAGATCCAAATATTTCCTAAAAATACATTTTGACTATATTCTGTGGGAAAGTGTATATTTTGGAAACTGAGATGCTGATAATGCGATGACTGAACGTTCGTTTCCAAGAATTATTGATAATGAGCATAACGTGAAGATGCAGTGACAGAACATTTATAAGGCAGCGTCTATTGATTAGGCATAGTAGTCACGCGTGTCTCCCTTGAGCTCCCTATCAAACGTCCAGACGACTGGCAAAAATTTATGTGTCTGGAAAGGAAAGAGAAAGAACGAGTATTGGTCATAGAAAGAGCTATACGGGCGTTTGAAACATCTGAACAACGGGAGTTTCGAATACAGCATCAGGTTATAAGAGCTTCTACATCAAGGGCAAGAAAAACTTGAGTCTAAAATATTTGGTGATGCTCCGCCGTGGTGAGGCAAGTCAAGAAGAGTTTATATAATGTCCCGTTATTTCACCTAGATTCCCTTTTTTTCATATTTTGCGTAGAATGCATAGTCCCTTTGCTCTGTGTTGTATTGATGGAGTTATTATTTAACCAATTGGGAGTAATAATTTAATTTTTTGAGATTGTTCTCTTAACCTACAATTGTAATTATCCCGGGCAACGCTGGATACCTTTGCTAGTAATAATATAAAAGTATAGATGAAGATCTTGGACAAGTAAAAAATTCACATATTAGTGTCGACGTAAACAACCGTCGTCAGTTTTATGTTAAAATTAATGCATTTTTAAAATGGAATATGTAAGTAATTGTATAAGAAATAAATGCAATTTTCTTAATTTTGTATTTTTTTTTTGTTTACAGAAATTTAGAGTTATTGGAAGTTTACCAGGTAAACCTAAAATGGAAGAACTAAACAAGAATTCCAGACATAATAAACTTGACAAAGTGGCGAGATTATTTTTCCCAGCAATGTTTGCATTGTTTACATCAGGATACTGGGGATATTATATCTATTATATACAAGAATAACAAATTTCTTTTGTTTGTTTTGTATTCTGCTAGATAACAATTTTAATAAAATTTCTATATTGATCAAAAGAGAGAAGAAAAAAGAAAAAAAAAATTTCCACAGCAAAGCAAGACCTCGTAATTTTCTTTTTAAAATAGACGATATAAAAAAAATCTCACCATTTCAAGTAAGTGCGAAGAGCCCAACCATGTATGTAGTTGTTCCATCACCTTTCTTTACAAGCATTTGAAATAAAGCCGTTTCCCTTCACCACCACCCCGATTATATGTTGGCATCTAATTTTTAAAAACTTAAATTTTACACGTTATTCTTTCTATGAGGCTCTGAAGATATGTTAAGGACGCTGATTATGTTCCACCTATCCGTACGAATTGATATACAAGGCTGTTGAAACTCTCGACGTCAAAATGCTGGCCTTTATACGGCAAGAATTAGACTTTCGCCTGGGCATTTGCCGTGTAGCACACGGCCCCAACATAAAATGCTTTTGATACACCATGATATACACCATGTACATAAACTTTAAGACGTTTCTTAACCATTGATAAATTACACGCTATTCTTTAATAAATAATTAATCAGCTGAAATTGTTTCATTTAGAATTAGCTTAGATGTCGCAATTACATAGTCGTACGTCTCTCACTTGAGAGGAAAAAAATTAAAAATTGAACACAGATTGGTAAAACCCCGTGTGTTCATTTTAATTTTTTTTTTCAGGGTTCTGTGTCTCATCCTTCTTTTCTTCTACATCCGTCATTTGAGAGAAAAGAAATGGTGCGAAATTGCATGTTTGTAATGTAACAGAACAAAACAGAACAGAACTGTAATGGGTGGTTACCACGAAACCAAAGTGGGTAACAAGAAACCGAAGTGGTTATCAAGAAACCAAGCACTGCGACTCTCCGAGTCTATTGTACTATCCCCAATAACAGTAGCAGCCGGGACTGACGGCTTAACGTGCCCTCCGTAGCATGGGGGGAGACGGATATTCACTGGCTGTTACCCAGCCAGACACAAGCCGTGCCTAAGGTTACTTAACTCCACCGAGAGTCGAGCATTGGCGAGACATCCAGGCCACGGCTACTCCCATGTTTGTAATGTAAGTAAAGTAAAGTTCGAGGAGAAGAACGTCACTCGACTAACACTCGAGGCCAATGAAAAAGTCACCTGACCAACTGGGTGCTAGTAACAATCCAACCTTCGTTGTTTTCAAGATCCAAGATTGAGACAATGAACGTTGGATTGTTGTTAGCACCCAGTTGGTCAGGTGAATTTTTGGTTACGTATCAATTCGTCAAGGGTCAATTCGTCGAGCGTCAATTCGTCGGAGTCAATTCGTCGAACGTCATTTCGTCGACTATGTCAGTTGGTCGGGAAGTTAGTTCGTCGGAGGTCAATTAGTCCAACGTCAATTTGTCGAGGTGTCAGTACGTCGGGCGGTCAGTTTGTCGGAGACAAATTCGTCGGGTGTTTCAGTTGGTCGAGATAATAAATAAATGATCGAGAAAAACCTTAATAAAATTTATTAACGAAAAAATTTTTGTTATTAATTTCATTACTGGAAAGGTAACAGTAAATGCATTTATTGTTAAATATCAGTATTTAAATATTGCTTTTGTAAAAAATGTGATACAGGCTAAAATGAATTGTAACCACTATAAACGTGATCTTGTTGACAAGGGCTCCAGACATTGCCCCAAACTGCTTATACCGCTTCAGTATCCTTCATTTGCAGAATGAAATTAATAACTGTGTAAAACTAATTATCGGACAAATTGAGTAAATAAAAATTAAATAATAACATAAATATTAAGCTCCATGAGCTTGCCAAAACATTTAATATGTGGCTGATATACATGTACCAAGTTTAACACAAAATTTCACGTTGGGCTCTTTGTTCCAACCTTATATCCACATATTCGCAGACTAGCATATGCACATATTCATAACAACACCAATTTCTTTATAAATTATACCTATCCACTTGAAGTTATTCCGTTCTTTTACTATTTTGTAAACACTAATTTCACCAATGTTAACAAATACTTATGTAATTAGTTTCATGTCCTCCAATCCAAAGAACCTGAAAAAAATATTTTTATTAAATGATCATTATAAATAATGAAAATTATCTTATAATTGCGTCTAATCAGAGATGAAGCTAAGGAGACATGAAAACGGGTATCATAAGGAGTGGAAACTGAGGAAAAAATGAGGGTCAGAAAGAGATGTTAATTAAAGGTTATTAAGAGCTTTATATATAAAAGTATTATATATGGTGGAACACAACTCCCTTACAATTAATAAGCTCTGGGCATTTCTAGAAGACAGATTCATTCAAACTGTCCAATTGTCCATAGTACAGTTCCAAATTCACTGGTTCTTTGATGGGAGCTTGAAAACCATTCCCCTGAAAGTGAAATTTTGTGTTAAATTTGGGAAATCGGCCATAGGACATAAAAGCTCATGGAGCTTAACATTAATATTATTTAATTTTTACTTAATAAAAATTGAATTTCCTGTATGTGCTCAATTTGTCCAATAATTAAATTTAAACAGTTACATGTATTAATTTCATTCTGCAAATGAAGGATACTGAAGTGGTATAAGCAGTTTTGGGCAAATGTCTGGAGCCCTTGTCAACAAGATCACGTTTATAGTGGTTACAATTCATTTTAGCCACTATATCACGTTGTTTAAAAAAGCTTTATTTGAATACTGTTTTTAACAGTAACGGCATTTATTGTTTACCTTTCAAGTAATTAAATTAATAACAAATAAAATTTTCGTTAATAAATTTTATTAAAGTATTTTCCGATCATTTATTTATTATCTCGACCACCTGAAACACCCGACGAATTTGTCTTCGACAAATTGACGGCCCGACCAACTGACACCTCGACGAATTGACGTTCGACTATTTGACGTCCGACGAACTAACCACCTGACCAACTGACACAGTCGACGAAATGACGTTCGACGAATTGACTCCAACGAATTGACGCTCGACGAACTGACCTGATACCGAATTTTTTGCTTCCAGACCTTCTTATCTCGTTGGCCTCGACTAACACTATAGTCCATCCAGCCTTAATTTGCGCGAAATGTGATAGCCATGTTAATTGTTATGTATTGTTTAATTTTTGTTGTAACAATGTCCAACACTTGAAACGACCATCACGTTTCGCGCAAACTAAAGCTGGATGGACAATAGTGACCAAGCATCCAGGAACTGTTCCCAGCAGGAGATAGCCCAAAAAGGGGTTAATCAGCGCAAGCTAAAAATAAGGAATCACTTTAAATAAAAGCAAAAAGTTCTTTATTATTTGGAATTACATCAAGGGATGTCAGAAAACGAAAATAGTCTTTGCTTCTCGTCTTTACAGGAAAGGCCCAGATGAAAGCAGATGTGTATTCTCTTGTATGCCTCTCACTCAGCTTTGTATAACCAATTTGTCTGGTAATTCTATCGTGACCACCGAGAGAGAAGGCCTCTGCAATGAAACTGAATGCATTGTTACATCATCATAGATAGTGCCGTAGCCCACGAGAAAAACAGGCCCTGGCGCGGAAAAATCACCTGATCATCTTAGTCCGAATAACAATGTAACCTTCATTGTTTCCATCTTGGATTTTAATAATCAGCAATTTTTCATTTGTTGGAAACAATGAAGTTACATTGTTACTCGGACTAAGATGGTCAGGTGACTTTTCCGCGCCAGGGCCTGTCTTTCACGTGGGCTACGAGATAATTCAGGGCTTATTATTGGTAGAAATACGAATAACAATGCACTATCTATGTGATGCAACAATGTATTCAGTTTCATTGCGGAGGCCTTCTCTCTCGGTGGTCACGATTCTATACGATGCACGGAATTTCCGGAAATCTATAGAAAAGAAACAAATCGCGCGATTTATCGGCAACCAATGAAACCACGTAGTTCCCTCTTTCCTCGACCTTCAGTGTATCTGATACTTTTCTCAGTTTATCTACAATGTGTGTTGAAGCCGGTGTAGTTTTTTGTTGTTTTTTATTTATTTATTTATTTATTTATTTATTTATTTATTTATTTATATTGTTGCTATGTTTCACGAATGTGGCGTGAGAAGGTGTCTAAGCTGTAAGAAGGTGACTGAGCAGAAGTCTATGACACTGATGTACAAGGGTTGTTCAAGAATTTTTGCCTCTTGGTCCGTAACTTTATTTGTTAACCGATTTTTAAAATCCTTTTTGTATCTGATACTTACATTTGTCTCTATGTAATGAACTATTCAGTTTTCCACATAGTTTCCATCCCTTTCCACGCATTGCGCCAACGCGTGATAAGTCGAGTGAACTTGTCGGAGAGGAATTCCGGAGTTGTTGCTGACACCCGGATTGAATGGCAGCTTTGGACCATCTTCTGCAGTAATCGTACGCCCACACACGATCGTCACACACCAGAGGCATTGCAGCGCCTACAGTTCAAAGATGAAAAACTTGCAGTTCAAAGATGAAAGGCTTTGCACCCTGCGACTTTCACCACTTCCTAAATAAGAAAGAGCTCCTTAAGTGATATGACTCGCTTATGTTTAAAGAGAGTCTTTGGACACATACGTTAGTAAAAGTTGTTTAACCCAAATTGCCGAGTCGCCAGCCTCGGGTCAATTGATTCGATTATACAAGACTTAAGACTCATTAACCGAATGCTTACTATACGCGTATACAGGTATTTACACAAACTTGCATACATATTTAAAATTTTTACATACATTTTTACACATATTTATACATTTTTACAGCTACATATACATTTATATAGCGGTCTTTACACAAATTTACACACGTGTATAGCCATATTTACTCAAATTTACACGTGTATATACGTATATACTGTAACGTGCCGAAATGTGGCGCGTACAATCTTCGATCTGACCGCAGGTCTATGAGGGGTTAAACTGGCAGATAAGTTTTAGGGGCTACCCGATTAACCTTTTGAGCTAACAATGATGGAATAACAAAATTCAGTTAAATTCCCACATAATATTTACGTTAATTCCCACAGATCCAAAATAAAAGATTAGGTAAAGTTTTAAATTGGATCGACCAACGCTAAAATAAACTTGCTTTATATCAAAAAAACTCTCCGTTAGCAAAAATCGCATTACTTGATTATAGAAGAAAAACGGAAACTAATTCCAAGCAAAAAAGGAAGTTTTATTACATTATGTTGATAAAATAAAGAAAGTTAAAGATTGAATAGCATTTGGATAACTCAAGAATCAATCTTCACGTCAAATGAATAATCAGGATCAGCGGGGACGCAGTTCTGCATGGTCCGATCAACAGTAGTGACTGAAATCCAAAGAGAAGAGTGCGGACCAAAAATTTCAGGAAAAATTGGAGCTGAAAACGAATCTCAATTCCGCTTGGAAATAAAAAAAAAAGGAGAAAAGAGAGAAGGACAATATATGATTAAATGAAAGATCAAATATATAAATATTGGTCAATAAAAAGAAAATAGCAGTAGGCACAAAAAATTAGAAGTGTAATTGTCACGTATAGAAAAGATAACGTAGTGGAAGGTAAGTATGGTTTAGAAGACACAGAGAATACGACTTAGATAACCAAAATATAACTTTATTCAAATGGCTGATGTTACATAACATTTAAATTAAAGTTTGGAGGATAGAATCCTAGGACCTCCGCTAAGACTCAGAGAGTCTATGGAAGGTTCATGAATATTAGCAGCTTCTGACAGCAAAACTGTAACTAGACAGCTTTTCTTAATTTACAACCTTAGCACCTTTTCTCTAAGGCGGCAATGAGACTAACGTCTCTTGCAAAAAAAAAAAAGATACGGTTCACTTTAGACTGAACATGCATGAATTTACATTAATGTGACTCATAATGCTATATTAATAAATGAATTTTACAGTACAATGACTGAAGGATTCCTCTATGGTCACAATCTTCTAGATGACAGCGCTGGAAGACCCCTTTGCTAATGTTACGGTTTCCCAATGTACCGCTACACAGGAGAGCGGACACGTTTTGCGTTTGTCTCCCTGCGCGACTCCACGGGAAAACTAATAAAGGAGGTAAAATAAAAAAATATCTATTAGAGAGACCTGGGAAAGCAAAATTACCCACTTGAGTGAACCCACAAAAATTTCCGTTACACTTAATGATAAACGACTTCATCTAATTAATAAGCTAACAGACGAGCATTAATTCCACTTATTAAATTTTCAAATTTACGCAGAGAAACAAAGCAATTTCGTTAACTGATAATAGCATGCGGTATTAGCAATTAATTTATGCGCAAGGAAATTTCTCGGGAGGAGAGTGACTACGACATTGCCTTTCATTATTTATAATACTGCGAAATGGCTTACCTGTCGCATTGGGTGAAGGTGCCAAGGTTCTCCCTTATGTAACCTGAAGTCGTCCAGGGGAATATCAGGATAAGTCTTTCTTCTGATGAGAACTTGGTCAATTCCGGGCTAGCGAAAACACTGAGGCAGCTCGATGCTTTCAAATCCAAAAGCAGAACCAAATTCGCAGTCGGGCAATAGTCCACAGGCAGCCCTCCAGCACGAGGTCGGTTTGGCAGCACAGGGTTAATGGCGACGACGTCGGGCGTTCTCTCAATGGTTCTAACGACGCGGTTGATAGCACACGACGAGTAGGAAATTGTCTGCAGCCACATTCGCTGTCGACGAAGCTTTCGTTCTCCGGAGCTAATTGTCCAACGTATTCTGAGGAAAGCAAAACATTAGAATAGGGCAACAAAGGCGCACAGCAGTCCGTCCCGTCTTTGCCGGCCGCAGCTCGCTCTTTTTCTTCCTCGAGGGCTACGCTGCCACATCGGCTAACTCCGGTTGCGGAGGAAACTTCTGCCGACCAAAAACTCAGGAGCCTCTTGTCTGGCAACCTTTCAATCTTAAAGCCCGTCACTCTCTCTCTATTTTCCATCTCCCGCACCGAGAGATCATTTCCTCGCTTCCGCCTGCGCTGCCTATGCCGTTTCCGTTCCTTTGCTTTTGCAAGAACGCTCCTGTCAGAGGCTTGGTTCAAAATATGCTTGATCACCTCAAAAGATGTCGCCACATGAACTCCAACATTACCTCCTAGCAGACGACACTGATTAGGAATATTGGAGCCCGTGCATGTCGCAACACTTTGTGACAGTAATTATACACAATTAAAAGCAGAAATTATTCATTGCTTCTGACCAATGGCTAAGTTTTCTGAATTGAAACGATAGAGTTGCGAAATTCCAATAACAGGACAAATTTCGCATCCAGTTGAAGCCTTTCGTCAATGGAATTTTTTTAAGTAAGTTACTTGCAAGAAGAGCGCAGAATATGGTCGAAATTTGCAGATCTTAACAAGGGGTTCCGGAAGGAAAAGGAAAAAAACCACAGAAGATATAAAAATAAAATTAAAAAATGATAAGGAAATGTTAAAAAGATAACGTAACAGTAAATCAAAGAGAAACAAAAAAAAATAAAAATAGTTAAGCAAAACTCTTTCCCAAAAGGAACTCAGGACGACACACGATGTGGAAAGAGCGCACACAAAAAAACAATACACAGACGGCGGGCAAGGGAACAGACTCGTCCTGGGCGCATCAATATCGGGAATGAACTTAAGAGGCGCAAGAGAATTACCTGCAATGAAAGGAAAAAGAAAAAAAATAAAAGAAACAAAAATAATTTTAAATTAAAGGAAGAACGTAACGTAAGGGAATAAAGAGAACCCTACAGTAACGGACTAGGTGAGCAGTACGCTCAATAGCGAGGAAAAGAATTGTTCATGATAGGCGTTCAGGATGAGGTAATATTGTTCCAATCAAAGAATCAGATTCACAAAATAAACGATAAAATTTGTGACATTACTTTAGGCGATCTGGGGGGGGACGATTTCTTGAATCCAGACGAAGGACTAGATGGATGATGAAAGCAAGCCACCGAAGAAGAGCAGGGCAGGCTGAACGTTCCACAAACGCAGTCACGCAGAACGAACGAACAGCACAGCATCGATTTTCTTCTGGAGTTGAGATCTCTTCACCAATCGAACGCGCGTGGTTCAAAAGTGGTTGCCATCTCAAAAAGAAATTCCAATCGACGCAAATCGTGGTCGCAATAGACTGAACGGTCGATTCCTGAAGTACATCCGACGGGAAATCCCATTGATCCCAATAGATCATTTGCGATCGACAAATCTACGTCATAATACCATTTCGCCCGATACGACGACGGCTGCCCGACACGTTCGGAAACTCTTGAGGGACAGTCATCCCTAGTTGTCCGGGTGAAATCTAAACAACGACTCCCTGAAACTCTAAAATCTTCAGAAAAGAATAGTTATTCACGCGAGCAAAAGGCGAGAGGCGCTGACGTTCTAGGATAAACTAACAACCTCGAGAAAAAAAATAATTACGACTTAGTAATAGAAACAACAAAGAGAATTTCTACTAGCGCAACAATGAGTTTTTAAAAGCAAGCTTATTTTTAACGACAAAAAAAAATAAATATTCGAATAAAAATCAAACGGGAAATTCTTAGGATAAACGTGAAAATATTAGCAAATTATTTGAGTTAAACACTAACAACAAAAAATAACCAAATCCCTCAAAAAGGCTTTTCATGACAGATATGGAAAGGCTCCTAAAAGATCAATTTCGTAGTATCTTAGGAAAAATAGATTTTTACGTGAAAATCATTCACGGATTATCTAGGAAAGTCCTTACCCCGTTCCTTCATAAAGCTACCTCTTCTGCGTTTGGTAACTAAGATAAAAAGTCTAAACCTCATAATTCGGAGAGGAGATAAACTATCTTAACAGTTGCAATAATTGTTTTTCTCTGACTATTATCGGTAGCTAATAAATATACAAGGTGATTACAAACGAACTTCACGCTTTTAAAAATTTATTACATCAAAGCTATTCAGAATATAGACACGCCACACACGGATTCTTAAAGAAAAACTCTTGAAGTTTATTGTGACACAGTTAAAGTTGTTCAATATGCCCCCCCCCCATCGTGTGTAAAGGACAAGGACAATATGCCCCCTTCCCCGTGACCTAGACGAGCTGAAAAAACGCATTACGGTAGCGATACGTGGGATTGATGGAAACATGTTAATGCGGGTTTGGGACGAATTTGACTACCGCATTGATGTATGCCATGTCACGACAGGGGGGGCATATTGAACATCTTTAACTGTGTCACAATAAACTTCAAGAGTTTTTCTTTAAGAATCGGTATGTGGTGTGTCTGTATTCTGAATAGCTTTGATGTAATAAATTTTTAAAAGTGTGAAGTTCTTTTGTAATCACCCTGTATATTGTAAGGTTTAGTCTGGTCAGACTGAAACGAGGGAAATCCTCAATAAAATCGCTATCATTCGACAAGACGCAAACTCACGCAACTAAACTTGACGCTTACGAACGCGTCATGTGAACCCTTTAAATTAGACAGGTGGGAGGGGGCCACGGTAACCTCCCAGAAATACTAGATTATTCTCAATACCGAAAAAGGGTTAAGACTAATTGGACCGGAGAAGAAGGAACGACGAACAGGGAATTGAACAAGTAGAAACCCGACATGAAGGCGAGTGAGAAAGAATGAGCGGCGGCTTCCGAAGAGAGAGCCCAATAAACGCCAGATAAAACGCGTTGAATAAGCATAAGCGCGTTGATTAAGTCCAAGTAAAACAGTATCAAGTAGGGGAACTGTAATGATTTACAAATCGACCACCTTTGGCATCGAAAGAGTCAAAAAAAATTCCCAAATGGTTCTCAAAAAAAGACCGTTATATTACATAAGTTAGTTTACACTATTATACACACGTGAATTTACATAATTTACACAGACTACACAATACGTATACATATATTTACTCACGTGTATACACAATTTACACAAGTTTTCACACACGTACGCACTCATGTACACAATTTACACCAGTTTACACATGTCTATAGTTCGGTTTACACACATTTTGTAACTCCTTTTTTTACCTGGGGATTTCTAAGAGCAACTTTTGGGTTTAGATGAAAACAACTTTTACTCCATAGTATCGTGTCTGGGTTATCTTAACCTTCTTCCCCATGACGGGGTACACAGGTGCCATTTTCGTGTTTAACATAAAAATTATCTATCATACATTCGTATTTTTCCCGTGGTATTTTTTTTCACATCTTTAAGTTGGTAATCTATGCAACTTTATGAAAAAATAATTTTAAAAAGTTTGTATAATTTCAAAAAAATTTTGAAAGTCTTCTACACTTTACATCCATGATAAGGGCACCCAGGTACCCCTACAACTATTACCCAAGAAAACGATATAAAAAAAGAATGATCACACTTTAAATGAATTTTAATTACAAAAACAATTCTAAGATTAATTCTAAAATTAATTCTAAAATTAATAAAATCGATAAATAAAAAACACCTCTTAGACGCTTTTGAATGCTTAGCCATTCGCAGCACAGACAAAAAATTATTATTAAACTCGGACTTGGGTCCCATTGCTGAATCATCATTGATCCAATGGGCTTCTAAGTTACCCAGTCATTGACGAGTACTGTCTTGCTTTATTTTTTGATTGGCTTTCCTGTGTGATATATACCCGGATTCGATCTCTCTAATTCAGTTCTTTTCAGACCTCCTCGAGTTCGCCTTAGGCTTATTCGAGTCCGACTTAGACTGCTGAATGATGAATGCAAGGCATTCGAAAAGCGTTTACAAGATTATCAGGTTGTATTATTTCAATTTGATTTTTGTTGTGGTGAAAGAGCTTTTTAGTCTTAAGGTTCACAATTCTAAGATAATTACCATATCAATCAGAAAAAACATCAGTTCAAAAGCTTACACATTTGCAGAACAAGCATAACATTTTGTGATTGTTTTGGTATGCTCATCACAAACTGGGTGATGACAATTGGAACAAGATTTTCTTGTTTTTCTACGTTTTTTGGTGGATTTGCAAACATAACTTCCAGTTACTATAAGGCGACCTGAGGAATCTCTGCGTTGTTCTTCGTCACCTGCAGAAATACAACTTGCTATAGGCCCTCCCAGCATGCATTCTATTTCTGATTTCGTGTTGAAGTGCTGACAAGCTCGTGGGTTTCTGGACCGAGTTTCAATCGCTGGCATTGCCAGTTGTTTACCTAAATCTTTCAAAAACGCGCGCCGGCTGTTATTTTTCTTTGATTCTAACGGATTGTTTTCCATGTAAATGATATAAGCCACTAGGCAAGCTAAATCAATCATATTGTAAAACATTGCAACAGGCCACCTTCTAGTCTTCCTCTTGGAAGTGTAGTGCGATACCATTTTATCCATATTGTCAACACCACCTTTACCCCGGTTGTAATACAGAATGATTTCGGGATTTTTCTTTGGTCCACTTACATCTTTTGTGTAATGCATGGTTGACAACAATATGACTGACTTGTTAGCTTTTGGCACATACGACACCATTCTAACTTTGTCATTGCTAAATCCAAAAGAGAAGACAGTGGTTCCCTCGATTTCTTGGCGAGCATTTGTGGTGGTATGTAAGGCTTATTTTTTTTCAATGTCCCAACCATTGACAAACCCCATGAAAGTAGGAATTGTGCCAGAGGAAGCGTTGTAAAAAAATTATCCATCACAACATTCCGACCACTTTTCTTGAATTGGCAGCACAGGTCTTTTACTACTCTTTCGGCCTGATTTTTTTTTCGACCTTCAGCTGATTTCCCGGTGTATATTTGCCCAGTGAGTGGATAAGAATTTGCAGCATCACACACACACCATATTTTGATACCGTATTTTGCCGGTTTTGACTGCATGTACTGGGTAAATCTTGTTCTACCCCTAAATGGAAATAGCTGTTCATCGACAGTAAGGCATTCGGAAGGCACATAATGAGCTCTGAGATTCATATTCATCAAGAGCCATATCTCTGAAATTGCTGCTGCTTTGTCATTTGTCAACCTATCTTGTCTTGTTGTAACATTATCAAAACGAAGAAACCTAGTTATTTCTCAAAATCTATTCACTGACATGGATGCACGATATAATGGATTAGCATCACTCTTCCACAGTTCTTTGATGTCTTCTGAGCAAGAATGATGAACCCCTGCTGTAATGAGAATCTCAAGATAACTATCGAATTCTTCGTCTTTCAACTCTTCCAAACTTTGGGAGGGCTGTTTGGATTTTCTGCATTCCACTGAGAATATACAGAATTTGGCTTTCCTGTTTGTTTCCCTGATTATGATATTGCACATAATGTTATCAAAAATGCACTTGAAGGTTTCAAGAACTGAAAGGGATTGAGTTTTTATTTACAGGTCCTGATTTTTGGCATAAAATGTTTGCTGTGGTGTTTGAGTACTGTCAGGACTTGTCAGATTCCATGCAGTTCCATCCTTGCCATGCAGCATCTGTTGATCGGGAACACTTTCTTCATTTTCGACTTCACTGGAACTTTCAGAACAGTCGTCTATTTCTATTTGGGCATTATGATCAGCATTGACGTCTTCTATATCAGATTCTTCATCTTGAAGAGCTTGATTGTTTTTTTGGTGGAATGCTGAGATCATCAGGAATGTTGGAGCAATACAACTCATTATCACTTTCTGAATCATCAATGAAATTATCCAGATATGATTGTTGTTGCTCAAAACTCATTCTGCAACAAGATGAATTAGGCATTATAGTAAGTGCATATTACTCAAAACTCATTGAATTCAAAAGTGTAGGCATATTAGTAAGTGCGTCATCTTACCGACTGAATTCTTCCAATGAGAATGCTTGATCGCGTTTTGCCATTTTTATGTTGGTCTTGTGCTAGCATAAAACTAGCAAGTTCAAGTATAAAAAGCGTCCAGTGAATACCAGAAAATAAAACTAACACGAAAATTAAAACTGAAGGTTTTCAGAAAAAATAAAACTGAAAGTTTTCAATAAAACAGAACTGAAAGTTTTCACTAAAATAAAAAAATTATGATTTTTGCTATTGATTTCATACTGATAAGTTATAAAAAATAATGTAGGTTCATAATTCCCATGTAAATCAGTGATGAAGGACTTGGGTCCCCGGGTACCTCGTCATTGATTTACTTAAAATTGCTCACCCATGGGGAAGAAGGTTAATTAATGACGAACTTCAGAACCTTCTCGCACTTCATTTGATGATACTGAATCTTTAGAATATTGTCAGACTTAATTCCAGAGACTAAGCTGTTGTGAGTTTCTTCGTCTTCACATTTAACTTTGACGGTTTCAGCTCTGCCCGTATGAACGGTGATCTTTTCCACTGGAATATGCTTCTTGAGCTCAGTTAAAATCGTCTTAAATGGGACGCCATGAGTCCGAACGATAATTGGCGGTACATTCCTCTTCGTTATCCTATGGTCTTCATTAGCCGAGCGACCTTGTCCATTCTTCGTATTCCTCATTCTAGACGCGCTGACGACTTCTTCGTTTACTCTAGAAACAGTCTTTAAATTTAACAGCCTTTTCTGAATATTTTATTAGCAACACTAATCCAGGGACTGCGATCTTCATCGGCTCCATCAGAGTGACTGATCTTATAGCCACCGTTTGTCGTGCAGTCACTATTTTCAATTATATCCATAGACTCCACACTTTTAGCACAGGAAATAGTTTTAAAAACATTACTTACCTTTACTGTTATCAACCGGTATATCTTCAGTGGAGTTACCTGCCTTCGGAGTCCCGGAGCAGTTCCCAAACGCTTCCTTAAGTTCACTTATCATATAGAAGGAGATGAAACCAGAAACTGTGGACACAGATTAACAAGAACAACAGGAAACCACTATTCCACATCAGAGATTTATTGCAACGTATGCGCATTTCGGCAGCCAAGCTGCCTTCCTCAGCGTATACAAGAACTTGTTCAGACCAGAGAAGTTCTGTTCTGATAAAGTAGAAGAATTACAGAGTCACTTATATAATAAAAGAGAGCTAGTTACAATCCAATTACAGAAATAATTGCAAGTTTAAAGTACATAAATTGAAACTACAGGTAGACGATGATCAACCAATCAGGAGTCGTTGTTGTCCATGGTACGTTTATTCTTTCCATAGGTCAGTTTGGAAATATGTAAAGGTTTTGCCAAGTCTCTCAATTGTGTCACGTCCATGGGGCCCAAGTCACTGTTTAGTAAATTAGCAGGTTCTTCACTGGTGATGGCATACGACTCCAGGAAATTTAACAGTTTTCGGTCACTTATGCTGTAGATAATTTCAAAGTCTTCAGGATTATAGTCATGTTGGCAATCTAGGATATGGTCAGCGAATCTCGATATTGCAAAATTTCCTTTCCTGATACATGCCAAATGTTCACCAATTCTTGTCTTGATTGCTCTCCGTGATTGCCCGTAATAAACCGCATTACATTTGGCACATGGTAATTTGTATACTCCAGGAGAGGAACTAAGTTACGAGATCCACCGGAAAGCAAACTTCGTCCTAAATTTTTTTATTAAAAAAGACTCTAACCATAGCTACCAACACAAATTAGCAGCATTTAGACATATGGTATACAGAGCGCATGTCATCCCTCTGAAGGCAAAAAGCAAGGAAAATTGACTTAAAACTATCGAGGAATTTGCCAGATTGAACGGTTACCAGAAAGAAATAGTTAACAGCATCTCCAAAAAAGTAAAACACAAGATCCACCTGGAAAACATCACCACAATACAGAAAGAAAACATCCCAGGAAGAGTGTTAGCCTTGCCCTACAATCAACAACTAAATAGGGGCATGACAAAGATCGCAAGAGAATTTGGCCTTACTATAATCTATAGGAGTTCCAACACAACTAAAAAACAGATAAAGAATCCAAAGGATATAATTCCGCAGGAAAATAGACCTGGAGTATACAAATTACCATGTGCCAAATGTAATGCGGTTTATTACGGGCAATCACGGAGAGCAATCAAGATAAGAATTGGTGAACATTTGGCATGTATCAGGAAAGGAAATTTTGCAGTATCGAGATTCGCTGACCATATCCTAGATTGCCAACATGACTATAATCCTGAAGACTTTGAAATTATCTACAGCACAAGTGACCCAAAACTGTTAAATTTCCTGGAGTCGTATGCCATCACCAGTGAAGAACCTGCTAATTTACTAAACAGTGACTTGGGCCCCATGGACGTGACACAATTGAGAGACTTGGCAAAACTTTTACATATTTCCAAACTGACCTATGGAAAGAATAAACGTACCATGGACAACAACGATTCCTGATTGGTTGATCATCGTCTACCTATAGTTTCAATTTATGTACTTTAAACTTGCATTTATTTCTGTAATTGGATTGTAACTAGCTCTCTTTTACTATATTAGTGACTCTGTAATTCTTCTACTTTATCAGAACAGAACTTCTCTGGTCTGATCAAGTTCTTGTATACGCTGAGGAAGGCAGCTTGGCTGCCGAAATGCGCATACGTTGCAATAAATCTCTGATGTGGAATAGTGGTTTCCTGTTGTTCTTGTTCACTTATCATGTCAATAACATCTCTACGAGAGTCTTAAATTTCCTTGTTGATACCTTCGAACTTCTCCTCAAAACTTTTGTGTAGAGATTCGACTTTTTCCTCCAGCGCATTATACTTAGCGTTTATTTCATGCCAGAGAGCTTCTAGCATGTCGTTGAACACTAGGTCAAAAGCAGCAAACCTGATGCAAAGGCTAATCGACAATCGAACAGTGAAGTGTACATTTTTTCAGATGGGACAAAAGCAGCGCTTTCACAAAGCTCATCGTACCAGAATAAATTCCAGATAAAATACACTGAGGTAATCAAGAAGCCTGATCAACCCAAGCGGTCTTCCACATTATATAAAAAAGAAAATAAGATTGACGATTGTCAGAAACAAAATACAAACGAAATAAAAAAAATAAGGTTATAAGATGCAAAAACTATCGACAATCGACAATCGAACAATGTAGTGAAAAGAAAGACGCGAGTGGCCCAGGAGCCAAGCTCACTTTGGACGCTCGCCCAAAAAGTAAACCAGAGGAAGTACACTGAACTGGGAGAGAAGCCTGATGAACCTCTTTAGTCCTCCAGAGAATAAGTCCCAAAGAAGGGACGAGAGTCAGATCGTAGATTGACGAATAGAGTCCCCAAAAATCAGCAGGATCTAAAAGATACAGCTTTAATCGCCACTTAGTGAACCAGCTCTCGCACTGATGTAAAGCTCTTTGTAGTCGAGTGATGACATGTGCTGGGTTTCGTGCCTAGGTCATGATGGACCCGTCGTCAGCAAACAAGTAAATTTTACACTTTGCAAACTTGGGAAAATCATGGATAAAGAAATTGAATAAGACTGGCTCCAAGACAGAACCTTGAGGTACACCAGCATTAACGTGGCAGGGTTCAGACAACGAGTCCCCAACCTTAACACAAAAAGTGCTCTTTGACAGGAAGGAGCGAACCAGAGCAATTAGATCGTCAGGAAACCTGTAGGTAATCATTTTGTAAATGAGCCCATCATGCCAGACTTGGTCAAATCCTTTTGTACATCGAGGAAAACGAGACCACCAAACATAGAGAGGTTGAGAGGACCGTTTAAATCAGCAACAAGCCTCCATAACTAAAGTTGACAAGAGTGGCCTGGACGGAAGCCAAATTGCTCAATACGAATGAGGTTTTTGCCTCGCAGTAATCGTTGAACCTCTTGAGTATAGTGCGCTCAAAGACCTTCGAAAGCATGGGTTACAGGCTAATGGGCCTATAACTTGTGGGAGGAGCAGGATCCAGTCCAGGTTTAGGAATGGTGATGATGACTGAGTCCTTCCAGGCACTAGGGAAATGGCCGCTAAGCCAGCAGTCATTCATGACCTTGGTGATGATGCAGATAACACTGGGAGGCAAATTCTTGAGAGCATTGTTGGTAATGGTGTCGATGCCAGCTGACTATTTTCTTTTCAGGCGCTTTATGATGTGCAATATCTCAGAAGTGCCAATGACATCAGGAGAGACAAGAGCGCGCTGTGTGTGGCCATAACTATCACACACGTCTTTGACCTCACGAGTAATATTGATCAGATCATCCTCTTTGGGCGTAGAGAATTGGCTCTTCAGTGGATTGGCGATAATTTGTGCTTTGTCCTGGTCATTGCTAACGAAATCGCCACACTCTGTAAGCAAGGAGGAAGAACAATAGTCCTGTTGCTTTTAAGGGCCCTGACCATACTCCAGAGAGAGTTATCCTGGACAGGCAGACTTTTAACTTTGTCGTTCCATCTTTGATTTCTTAAATCCTTAATCTGATCACTTACCTTGCGGGATAGTCTGTTGTACTTCGTCTTGAAGTGGAGAAACCTGGATCGCTATCAAAGTCTTCTGAAGGTATTTTTTTCGTGGATGAGTTGCCTGAAGGCGGGAGGAAATTCCAGATGGTCTGGCCGCTTGCAATCCACCGGAGTAGCACTTGCATTTGTGGAGTGAGTGACTTTCTTGATATTTTCGTCAATGTCACTGCTGGTGACGGGATCCTGATAGGGAATGTTACTGTCGTTCATAAGTTCTCTAAAAAATTTCCACTCCTGCTTATAACGAAGAGTTATTCTCAGGTCGATATCTATCCCCTCAAAATTTAGTGCAACTGGTACGTGATCAGATAAGGTATTTACTGTAAAAATATTGTAGGGTTTGAAAAAACCCCTTGAGAACAGCAATGTCGAATACGTCAATAGTGGGTGAGTGATCACAGTAGTATGTATCTTCATGAGGGCCAATAACGGAAGTGTCGATCTAATCTACCATTTACCTATAAATAACCAGGCCACTTTGATTAGTGCATCTGGAGTTCCAGTGTATGTATTTCGCATTCAAATCACCCGCCTTAACGACTGGAGTGGGCCCAGACAGTAGTTCATCTATGTCGTAAGGGTCTAACTTGTGTCTGGGTGGGTTGTATAGGGAAGTAAACTTGACCTCTCCAACATCAGCATCTTTGATGACAATGGAAACTGCTTCCATATTGACAAGGTTAAGTGTGACAATCTTTGTGTGATTAAAACAACAATAGCTACCCCACCAGAGGCTGGATCTGAAGCATTTTTAGGGGGCCTATCTTTTCGGTAAACATAGTACCCTGGTAGATTGAAAGCCTTACTCTGTTTGAGATGGGTTTCGCACAAGAAGGCAACATCGATGTTCCAGCTTGTGAGGAAATCATAGAACTCATGACACTTGCGACGGATGCCCCTCGCATTCCATATAGTGCAACGTAGTTTACCTTGATTTATAATTTTGTAGGGATGTCTATCAATGATTATTGTCTTGTCTCGGTTTGAGTGGTCTGCGGCAACACTTTGCCACTATTCTTTAACATATTCATTAGGTTACCCAGATACCTTTGAATTTTATCCAATTCGTCATGGTCAGCGACTCCCTTACCATTAGAAGCAGAAGCAACCGCAGCAAAAGTTCTTCCTTCAGCTACTTTGGAAGTTCTATTCCTTTTAACTTGTGGGTATTTGTGACACTTAGTGTAATTCGATGTGTGCTGTCCTTCACATCGAATACGTTTAGGAGGGTCTTTACCTTTTATATTGGTGCATTCCCTTGACTGGTGGTCGCCCGCGCACTTGTTGCAACGCGGCGACTCGGTGCAGCCTTGGGACACGTGCCCAAAACGTAAGCAATTGTAACATTGTAAGGGCTTCTTATTGCCCCTAAACAATTCAACTGTTACAGTTGAAACAAGTGGACCAATGCGAATTAAATTTAGGAAAGATTTATTGTGCTCAGTGTTTTGTAGGATTACTAGGATCATTGGCATCTCAACTTCACCATTTGGTTTTTTTAAGTCTAATTGCCTTATCGGGGAAGTAGTTAGCGTTTCTAAGGTCTGCGCGAAAATCTTCCATGACATACGTTATGTCTAAATTACGGACAACGTATTTTAACAGTTTCTCGGATTTGAGCTGATAATGCTGGATTTTAAGCACACCATTCATTTTGATTCCTGACACGAGGGTTTTGTGAGTTTCCTCATCATGGCATTTTTATCTTGATAGTGTCTGAGCGTCCGGTATGTGCAGTAATCTTATCTAACGTTACGTGATTTTTTATCTCATTTAGCACTTCCTTAATCAGTTTCCCGTGATGTCTAACGATAATAGGGGGGATATAAATAGCTTTCTTTTCACTTACCTTAATCTGGGAATTTTCCGTCCTCGTCCCCCTTCTGGGTTTTTTGCTACAAACAACTGGCCA
This sequence comes from Rhysida immarginata, assembly GCA_023313115.1. Lineage (NCBI taxonomy): Eukaryota > Metazoa > Arthropoda > Chilopoda > Scolopendromorpha > Scolopendridae > Rhysida > Rhysida immarginata. The sequence goes on from JAHWFO010067448.1 coordinate 61,046, forward strand.
GGCACTATCTTCCACTTCTCCATCACTTCCGTCGGAATGGCTTCTTTTGTTGCCACCGTTTGTCGAACAGTCGGAATGATCACTTGTTTCCATGGACTCCAGTCCATGCACTTTGTTAGCAAGCGAGACAGGTTGAAAATTTTCTCTTACCTTACTTTCTTCCTTGGAGTTCCCGCCTTTGGAATCTCGGAACATTTCTCAAAGGTTTTTCTAAAATCATTTATCTTGATGATGAAGTCTGTACGAGTGTTTTGAATTTCCGTGTTGATTCCATTGAATTTCTCGTTAAAACTTGTCCGTAAGGAGTCGAACTTCGCCTCCAGTGCATTGTACTTGTCGTTTATGTCATTCCTGACAGATTCTAGCATTTCATTAAATACTAGGTCAAATGTAGCAAACCAAGGATCTAAACAGGCATCCCTGTAGGCCCTTTCGTAGGACACACTTTTACCATCGGGCGCTACCAAATGGTCATGCCAAGCTAGACTCCTTTGCCGACTTCAGTTTGGACCAAGAAGGATAATGAGCGTCTTGATGTAATGGTTTACGGGAATATTAATTCCTACGCCAGGGACCAGTACATAAGACGTAACAGAAGGTAAATATCGCCCTGAAAAGGGCGCACTGCGAAATGAGAATAATGAGATGATACATGAAAACAGTAGAGGTGATACCTTGAAGAGCTAGTCCGTTCTGATCGTCCTGCAGTGGGTGTCCTCTGCGATGTGTCCTCTCATCATCCTTATGATCTGATGCAAAGGCTCGACAATCGACAATCGAACAGTGAAGTGTACATTTGTTAGCATGGGACGAAAGCAGCGCTTTCACAAAACTCATCGAACCAGAATAAATTCCAGATGAATTAAACTGAGGTAGTCAAGAAGCCTGATCAACCCAAGCAGTCTTCCACATTATATAAAAAAAATAAGATTGACGATTGTCAGAAACAAAATACAAACGAAGTAAAAAAAAATACAGCGATAGGGAAGATTATCACATCTTCCAGTAGTGCGGGAAAGAAACGTTGCTAATATTTTCAAAATTGACGTCAAGAACGTGCCTCGGTTTACGATACTTCGTATGCCAGTTCATATTCATTGAGTTCTTCAGTTTCCCATTCACAAGTTTATTGTCATGAGTCTTCATCTTCTGTATCATAATCAAAAGGAGGTCCTGTATAAACTTGCCGATATGGGCCATGTTTAAATCCAAGTGGAAGGATTGGTTTTTCACCGTCCTTCTGCCAAGCTGGGCAATGGACCTCAGGGTAACATTCTGAAACGAATGTAGTTCACTCCATCTGGATTTACAGATAGTCGCCCACGCAGGAATGCCATAGAGGAGTATGGTCCGGATAATCGACTTGTACAGAAGTAGCTTGTTGTCAATGCTGAGGGTGATGTTGCGACCCATGATAGCTATAATATTGTACTTAGCTCTCTTTGCTATGTTACAAGCATAGAACATATGCCGGTTCCATGAAAGTCTTGACTCAATGATACCTCCCAGATACTTGTAGTTGTCCACCCACTCCAGTTTCTTATTGAACATAACAAGAAAATCTGGGGGACGCTTCAGCTTCGAATTGAGGTACAAAGCCTTGCACTTTCCGACGTTAAGGTTCAACTTCCAGCAATTAAACCAGTCTTCGAACTGCTTCAAGGCGCACTGCAGCCGAATGATAACGTGAGCCAGCTGGTGTGCCCATGTCATAATGGCAGTATCATCCGCATAAAAATAGAGATTACAATTATCGGGTTTCGGGAAATCATGTACAAAGTAATTAAATAGCACAGTCACAAGGACAGAACCCTGAGGGACACCGGCCTTTACAACACAGGGCGTGGAAAGATTTTCATTAACTTTGGCTTGATAGGATTTGCTGTCAAGAAAAGATTTCACCATCAAAATCAAATCGGCAGGGAACCCGTCTCTGATCATTTTGTAGCCAAGGCCCCCATGCCCCACATGGTCAAAAGCATTATTTACATCGAGAAATACAACCCTACAGTACCTGGAGAGTTTCAGGGAGGTGCTCAGGTCTTCAACAAGCCGACAAGCTTTTGAGTTTTTCATTCCATCTAGCGTCGCGAAGTTCTTTTATCTCCTCTTGAACTCTTCGCACTAAGGTTCACGATAGCGTTGCCATAGTCTACGGGTCCTGTTTCATTCAGCAATTAGGCGTTGGATTCCAGGAGTGAGTTGGATTCAATGAGAAGGTTTATTTTCCGATGGATACTAGCTTCTATGGCACTGTTAATACATCTGGTGATGTCATCAACAAGTTGATGGATGTCCTCTGTACAGTAAGCAACGTCGGGATGGTAGCCATAGTCCTTAAAAATATCTTTGTAGAGCTTCCAGTCTTCATGATGTATGAGTTCCTCTCGGAAATTTATGTCAACACTGTCAAAGTTCAACGCCACAGGCTTGTGGTCAGAAGAAAGGTCATCAATCGTGAAGATATTGTACGGTTTGAAGAAACCATTCAAAAGCGAGATGTCCAAACCGTCACTACTAGGGGAGTCGTCGCAGTAGTAGGTGTCCTCCACATGTCCAGCAGCGATGATATCATCTCTACCTTGTGTGTACCTATAGAGAATCATGCCGTTGTAATTATGCGTCCTGGAGTTCAAGTTTGGGTGTTTGGCATTTAGGTCACCAGCCAGGACGACTGGAGTGTCACCACTGAAGAGTTCATCAAGCTCGCTAATGTCAAGATAATGTTTAGGTGAATTGTAGAGCGCCACGAACTTCACTTTACCATAAGAGACGTCATTGATAATGATGGAGGCCGATTCCATACCTGCATAAGACTTGGAGACTAATTCTTGGTGTTGAATTCCTTTCTTAATGATGATCGCAGCGCCCCCAGAAGCACATCTTGCAGCATTTTAAGCCATTCGTTCCTTACAGTACACACAATAGCCAGGTAGCTTGAAGTCTTGACTTAGTTTGAGATCAGTTTCGCACAGGAAAGCTACGTCGATTTCTTGCTTTATCAGAAAATTGTGAAACTCGATACGCTTTCGGGGAATGCCCCTAGCGTTCCACATTACGCACCGTAGTTCACCTTTGTTGATTTCAGTATAACGTTGTGCATCCATACTAAACCTAACCTAACCTAACCTAACCTAACCTAACCTACCTAACCTAACCTAACCCTAACCTAACCTAAATTTTTAGTTTGTCGTAAGGAGCCCACTCAACTGCGGGTAACTTTTGCCTAGATTAGAAAACAGATGAAAGATACGTCCTAATTGCTTATACATACCTGATAGGTCGTTGATGTTGAGGCCTTTCTCTTCCGGCGTAGACACAGCGGTAGCATAGTATTTGCCTGCTGTCACTGTAGAATTAGGCATCCTTTGAACCTGGGGGTATTTTGGACATTTCGTGTAGCTTGAAGTGTGCTGTCCACCACATCTGATGCACATTGGAGGGGTCTTGTCTTTTGATCTTGGGGCAATCCCTTGACTGGTGCCCCACAGCACATTTATTACAACGAGGAACTTCCGTGCAGGCCATGGATACGTGTCCGAAGCGCAGGCAGTTGTAGAACTGTAGTAGCCTCTTGTTCCCTCGAAAGGCCTCTACTGATACTGCAAGCGGCCCAATACGGGTTATGTTTTTCAATGACTGGTTGTGTTCGCTGTTCGGGAGCAGAACTAAAACCATCGGCATATCAATGGATCCTTTGGCTTTCCTCAGTCGGATTACCTTTTCCGGGAAGTAGTTGGCTCTTTTTAGGTCTTCTTGGAAATCAATGAGATCATAGGTTACATCGACATTTCGAATGACGAACTTCCGAACCTTCTCGGCCTTCAGTTGATGATGCTGAATTTTTAGAATATTGTCAGACTAACCAGAGACTAACCTGTTGTGAGTTTCTTCGTCTTCACATTTAACTTTAATGGTTTCAGCTCTGCCCGTATGAACAGTGATCTTTTCCACTGGAACATGCTTCTCGAGTTCAGTTAAAATCGTCTTAAATGAGATACCATGAGTCCGCACGATAATCGGCGGGACATACCTCTTCGTGATCCTATGTGTCACGAGCCAATTAGCGCAGTGGAATAATAGCTAAGCTTAAATGCAGATACGGGACACTAAGTAAAAAAAAACACTACGTTGCAAGTACGTGCTAAATGAATTTTAATCCATCAAATTCTTTCAGTCAAA
>JAHWFO010067448.1:65237-104065 GCA_023313115.1 Rhysida immarginata
AAAAAAAAAAACATACAAGCAATCACCCTCTTAGAAACACATTGCCTTCATATAGCCTCGTTTACACTAATCTTAAAATAACCTTATATTTCATTAAATTGACGTCATATACAAGACCAAAAAGAAAATACAGTCAAAGCAGAAACTCCTGATAATTACAGAACTAAGCTTACGCTTAGCTTAATCCACCAATAAAAGTTTTTACAGTCAAAAATTGCCACATAAGCAAAGGCACAGTATTGGAATATAAAATTCAGTCTTATTAGGTAGGTCAGTCACAAAGTCCCAGAATGTTGCTAAAATTTATGGAAATCCTGGAAAAGGAGGAAACAAAATTTTAACAATAGTTTTTAATTACAATTGAAGGCATTAAAAACATAACACGTCAAATCCTCCTTCGTACTCAAAAAGACACCAGTAACATTGGTAAAAAAAAAAAATATATAATGACACAAATTCAGGAACACACACACCTTCGCAAATAAATGGTTTAAACACCGGATTCAACATAGATAAACGGCGACACTCACAATAAAATTTTACGGCCAAATGACCTCTTCTACAATAGGCCTTTTCTGAATTTTTAGACGGCACGCACAAAACCTTTACATGATAACATTTCTTTACTAAATAAAGATAAACCAGTACTCACTGCTTAAACGCAGAGTGAATCCGGACCAACGCACTGGACGACACTAATCATGAACGAGACACCACTCTTCCGACGCCATCTTGCACGTACGCTGTCAATCCCCGGGGGAGAACTCCGAGAAGGCGAACTCGTTCGTAGCAAATGACGGTTGCGTTTTCTTCATACACCCGGCTCTCGTGCCACATTTCCAGCTCGAGCCTAGTCAGATACAATAAGTTGACGGGCGACAATTTCGTTCGAGGAATAACGGCGACGTTCGCTGCGTTGCACGATGCCTCGCTCCTCTCACTGGCGGACGAGCCTATCTTCGGCGCTCGCACGGGTTGCTTTCCCCGACGTACAGCCGACGACACTTCGGTAGAATTCCAATGACCGTCTGCATGCTCCGGAACGTTAATGCCTCCGCAGCTCGCATTACCCTTTCGCCGCTCGAACACCTGTCGTCTCCGCTGTTCGTCCTTTGGCCCGAGATTTTTCCAAGAATCCCCTGACTCCGGCGCTCACTCTCCTTTTTTACTGTCTCGTCCCCTGTCGCCTCTCCACTTCTCCACAATCGAATCTCCCGCTCCGCTTTCGCCGCGTTGATTCTCGGGAAGCCTTCTCCTCCTGAAGACACGTGTTTTGTTACAGCGAGGTTTATTTCGCTGTAACACTATGGTTTTTATTCGCTGAGCGACTCTGTCTATTCTTTAGATTCCTCATTCTAGACGCGCTGACGACTTCTTCGTTTACTCTGGAGACGGTCTTTAGGTTATCGATCCTCGTGCCTTTCCTGAATTTTTTATTAGTAACACCAATCCAGGGACTGTCATCCACTTCTTCATCGGTTCCATCAGAGTGACTTCTCTTACAGCCCCCGTTTGTCGTACAGTCACTATTTTCTATTATATCCATAGACTCCACACTATCAGAACAGTAAATAGTTTTTAAAACATTACTTACCTTGCTGTTATCATCTTGTTTTACTTTCTTGGAGTTTCCAGCCTTCGGGGTCCCGGATTTTTCCCAAATACTTCATTAAGTTCGCTTATCTTGTCAATAACATCTCTACGAGAGTCCTCAATTTCCTTGTGTAGGGATTCGAACTTCTCCTCAAAACTTTTGTGTAGGGATTCGACTTTTTCTTCTAGTGCCCTATTCTTAGCGTGTATTTCATCCCGGAGAGCTTCTAACATTTCGTTGAACACTAAGTCAAAAGCAGCAAACCTAGCATCCAAGCAGGCATCCCGGAAGGCCTTTTCGCAGAACACAGTTTTACCATCCGCCACTAGCAAAGGCATTTTAGCCGACTCCAACGTGGTTAATTTGGACGAAGCCATCATATTCCTAAAATATAATTGTATAGAACCCGAGGGGGGAGGGGAGAGTAACGTCGCAGCTAGGTGTGTGCTAAAGAAGCCGTCCTAAGAAGGACGCACCTAGCTTTAAGGAAAAAGAAAACAAGTCAGGTTTGCGAGAAAATTAATTCTACGCCAGCGACCCACTCATGAGTGATTAGAGTAATAATAGATGATATGAAAAATAATGTCCTTCGTTCGGTTTGCGAGGAAATTAATCCCAATGCAAAGGCTAGAATCTAGTGCTGGGCGATGTTCGATGTTTTTTTAATATCGATTGTGGACACTGCATAAGGTTGAAGAGGACAAGTTATTAACGGAGCTTTCTAAAGTAAAGTACGTGCCATTGACAGCTGATATTTGGACTTCGAGGACTACAGATTCATACTGCACCGTCACTTCAAGTCTGTGCAGCCATTGGTGAACTAAATACGTGGGAGTTAGCCATCGAAGAGCAAGAATGGGACTTTATCACCGAATTGACCCATCTTCTTCGACTTTTTGATGTCGTTATAGCAGAAATGTCATCTGAGGCATCAGTTTCCCTGTCAAAAGTAATACTAACAGTTCGTAATTTGCAGAGATTGACAGCTTCTGCTAGAAGTGATGAGTGCCAAGCTGTTCAAGCAATAAAAGTTGATCGCTGGCCTCACAGGTAGATTCAGAAATATCGAGACAACACCATCTCTTGCAGTAGCCACTTATTTGGATCCAAGTTTCAAGAATATGTACTTTTTGGACCGTGGGGAATTAGCAGTTAGACGCGTTCAATGCGAACTGAGATTCATTTCTGGTTACGAAGTCGTGGAGCAGCAGCAGCAGCCCTCATCAGAAGAAAGAATCTATCAGAAGATATTTAGGCTGACTTTGATCAGCAAGTTTTAATGAGTCAGCAAGTAATTTCAAACGCTGTTGGACCTATGCAAGATACCCGGCACTATGATGAACAGAAAATGTTAGCAAGACAATAAAACCCTTTGGATTGGTGGAAGAACTGTAGTCTAAGTAACACCATGAAAATCCTTGTGAAGCAATAATGTATACCGGCTACATCTGTTCCGTCTGAGCGAATTTTTTCGAATTGATTTCAGCTAAACGAAATTCATTGAAACCAAAAAATGTTCACATGATTCTATTTGTAAACAAAAATATGCAATAAAGCAATAGTTGTTTAATTTAATGCTTTCAGATTAATGCTACAGTTTTGATGCTACGGTAGCATATTTGAGGCCTAAAAAGAGGCCGTAGCATAAACCGTAGCATAATTGAAATTGTAGCACTTTTGTAGCATATTTTGCGATTTTGTAGCACTTTTGAGAATATCCAGATACATGATACGTCTTCATGACTCACCAACAGTACTATACTTGCATATTACGAAGCACTTAAGCCAATGGGCTCTTATAGGCAGCACGGTTTGCAGTGATAATAGCATATATAAATACAATAAAAGAAACAAAAGACTCTTTAACCAAAACAACTTTTTAAAAATTTCAATCACTCATGATTCGATCGATCACATCAGATGGTATCCTACTCTTACATGGTATAGATTGGAGAAGGATCATTGATTAAAGGCACATTCTCTTAAGGTCAGCGGTTTTTTATATTCTATTCTTTAAGGCTGTTTTTTCGACAGATCGTATTCTGGAAAAGCCCTTTTCAGGGCTAGCAGTCTGACTATTTTTTACTTATTATTTTAAATTTTATCATAATGCCAGACTCAGGCAAAGCGTTAAGTGGCATTGCAAGCCAAAAAACAAGTGATGGTAAATATACGTGTAAAGATTACAGATTCGAAGCTTTTGATGCTATAATTAAGAATAAGCTAGAGGTTTTGCGCCAAGAAATGTGCACTAAATATGATAATTTACAAGGAAAATTCGAGTCACTAAAAGGGAACATAACTGAAATCCACGATAAAATTGCTAATATGAATGCTGAAATATCTGCAGCACGTAATGAAGCCAACAAGAACTTTAATAAGTTGGAGCAGTTCCTCAAAGATCAATTCTCTGCTCTGTCAATGAAAGGTAATCAGCCTACAGGTGAAACTTCTGACTATCTAAGAGACTCTTGTGAAATAGAGAGTGTGAATCCTCAGCCTATGGAAATTATCCCCTCCGGCTTAGGGAGTAATGATAACGATGGCAAAGACCCGATTAGTACAAATCGCAAACGGCTATACAATGATACGGATAAATCCAAAAAGGCTAATAAAGCGTTGAAAATTGACAAGGATGTTGTTGATATAAATGATACAATCGCTGTTGCTTTTCGGGAAAGCAAGTCAGAACAGCGAAAAAATGTTGAAAAGCCAAATACCAAGAGCAGCTCCTATATTCCGCAAACCATAATACGTACTCACGGTCAGCCAGTCAAGCAAATCCTGGGCGAGATTCAAAAGCATGTGGCGATTAACCAAATTACTGTACACACAGGCAGAGCAGAGACGATCAAAATAAGGTGTCATGATGAGGAAACGCATAGTAAATTGGTGTCTGGCATAAAGGCTGATAACGTGCTAAAGATTCAGCATCATCAACTTAAATCGGAAAAAGTCCTCAAATACGTTATACGAAATGTAGACGTGACCTTAACGATTTTAAGGAAGACCTAAAAAAGGTCAATTATTTTCCTGAGAAAGTGATTAGACTTAAAAAATCTAAAGGATCCATAGACATGCCCATGATTCTGTTCTATTAGCGAACACAGAGCACAACAAGACTCTAAGAAATGTTACTCACATAGGTCCCTTAGCTGTATCCATCGAAATGTTCCGTAGAAATAAGAGGCCATTACAGTGCTTTAATTGCTTACGATTTGGTCATATATCTCTAGGGTGTACTGAAGCCCCAAAATGTAACATATGTGCTAAAGACCACCAGTCACGAGACTGCCCAAATATTAAAAAACAAGATCCTCCAAAGTGTATAAGATACGATGGGCAGCACACATTCAGTTACACAAAATGCCCAAAATATCCGCAAGACAAACGAGTCCCGACCAAAGTTACTCCGGAGACATCCTATGCCTCAATAGTTTCGAAAACGGATAAACGATTTAACATGAATGACATACAAGACATGTGCAAACAACTAGGCAGTATATGCCATTTGTATAATGAATTAGGCAAAAAATATCCACAAATGAGTGGAATTCTTACGAGCGAACACAGATTATGGCTGATCGACGCTATACTATTATTAACACAGGTAAGCTTCGTTGCGTTATATGGAACGCCAGGAGAATTGCCCGGAGGCGTATTGAGTTTTAAAACTATTTAATTATATGGGATATAGACGTGGCATTTGTTTGTGAGACACATTTAAAGCCGAACCAAGACTTCAGAATCCCGGGCTACTGTGTCTATCGCAAAGATAGAATTGTTACTCCCAATATCAAGGGCTCATCTGGAGGTGCAGCAATTATTGTTAAAAAAGGCATTCAGCATCGGGAAGACCTCATACGAATGTATACAGGAATGGAGGTTGCTTCTGTTACTATCCCAGATACTATTGTTGGCGATGTTAAATTCATGGCTCTTTACAACTCTCCCAAGCATAAGATCGATGTTGACGAGCTCGATAAGCTATTCTCTGGGGGTATTCCAGTGGTAATGGCGGGAGACTTGAATGCTAAGCACTCGCAGTGGAACTCCAAACGTCATAATCAGAACGGTGTCATATTATATAGATATATACAGAGCAAAACTGATATCATTGCGATAGGTTCTATAAACGACACGTATTACTGTGACCATTCACCTACAAGTGATGTCCTTGATATTGTGTTGCTGAAAGGCTTCTATAAGTCATTCGATATTTTTACTGTTGATGATTTATCTTCAGATAATAAACCGGTAGCACTGAATTTTGAAAATCTAAATATTGACTTCAGAGAACAAACGGGGTTTAAACAAGATTGGAAACTTTTCAGAGATCTTCTCAATGACGTGCATAGCACGGAGGAGATAGACATAAATGTTGAAAGGGTCACTACACGTATTACTGATGCCATCAATACTTGTGCTTCTCCAGTAGACGTGAAACGGCCTGATCATCTCGATCTTACTCCAGCAATCAAGTATCTAACAGACCAAAGAAACCACAGATGATGAGAAACAGATGGGAAACTCTACGACGTGACTGGAAATCACTACGTCATTTTTCAATACTAGTTTCGTGGCGCTAGTGAGGACACAATTTTGAAAATAATAAATAAAATAACAATGTAGTTTATGTACAAATTCTTATATAATGTTAAAACACATAAATTTGTATTCAAAAATATAAAATATGTTTTATATAAACGAAAAATTGTCTTGTTGATTTGTACTCATGTGAAGCACTCGTGTTTATATTAGCTCGCCGTTGCTCGTGTTGATCAGAGACCATCAATAAGAAATCGTGGTAATAATAATTTCATCTTTTCATCCCAATGATAGTCCACCATGCATCGTAACCGGTTTTAAAAATTTTTAATTAACTTGAATTGAATTATTAAAATAATTCCGATGAAAAGAACGTTAAGCAATGTATTTATCTGACGTCATATATGACTTGCCTCTCCAACAATCATTTGCGGGAGAATGACGTAATTATGAAGAAACCGACAGTAGCGCCTCGAAGCCAGGAGTGTTTTTAAGGAAAATTTCATTGGTTGACTTTCGTCACGTGATCTCAGAAAAGTTTCCCTTGTGGCTATAGAGAGTTCCCCCTCTATTTCTTATTCCTCTGTGAAAGAAACAGTGCAAGGAGGCAATGGCACCGAACACGAGAGCCTTGGCTTAAAACCAAATATAACCGACTTACGAGAAGAGTACATGAGGAAGTAAATAAACTTCGTCACGAGAGATGGAATGAGAAGGTGAAGAGTTTGTCAACCCAGGCAGTGCTGCCAGGTTTTGAAAACGGAAAGTGCTACAGTACCATCTGAATTATGCTACTTTATGCTACAGATCCATCTCAATTATGCTACGCTTTATGCTACATAACTGTAGCAATTTATGCCTGTCATAATTTACAACTGTGATTGCCAAACACAAAAGAAATAAATCACTACTTATAATTTAAACCTTTTATTAATAACAAAATTTCAAATACTTGCATTCATACATTCAAAATTTTCATTTTCACTAATATTTTGATACATATCGTAACTAAAACGTGATAACATTTCAGTTGATGGTGTAAATGATGTGCATGTTCCATCCTCGTCATGTATATGTTCCATGCAAAACTTAAAACTAATAAAAAACTCTTGCACCACAATGTTTATAGATTGAAAATATACAATCTATAAACGTTGTGGTGAAAGAGTTTTTTATTAGTTTTAAGTTTTGCATTACAATTATCCACATTTGTCCTTTTTATTATCTATATATGTTACATAATTAGAATTTTATATTGAACGGTCCACGTGCATTTAACACTGTCATCATGCAACAACAATTTAAGCGTATTAAATAATCTCTCAGTAAATAAATGAATAAATAATCAAATGGTGGCATGATCTTACCTTAATTTATAGTGGGCAATCGTCCTCGAGTGAAGCTGTCGTGCAGTACAGTAGCAGCAGTGGGTCCCGACTGAATTCCATGCAATCGACAATCTATCAGTGTAATGAAAAAGTAATACGAGTGGTCCAGGAGCCTTAGCTCACTTTAACGCTCGCCCAAAAAGTAAACCAAATGAAGTACACTGAAACGGGAAAGAAGCCTGATGAACCTCTTAAGTCACCCAAAGAAGAGTCCCTTCATGGTAGGGACGAGAATCCGATTGTGGATTGACGAATAGCGAGTCCGAAAAACTAAGATCTAGCAGATCCAGTAGTTGAGGAACTCAGCCTTGTTAATGTTCTCGAAATTGACATCCAGGATATGACGGGGTCTTTGAAACCTGAGGGGACCCCTGACAACGAGTGAGTGATCCAGGATACCAGCAACCAGGGCATTTTCATGATGTACCATCTTGAGCAGCATGTTCCTGAGAAGTGTTCCATGCAGGGATTTCAAGGTTTATATATGATATTAACTGCAAACCTTGCTGCCTATAAGAGCTCATTGGCTTAAGTGCTTGTAATATGCAAGAATGGTACCTTTGGTGATTCATGGTGACGTACTTTTGGTATTTGGATTTTGTCAAAAGTACTATAAAAGTGTTACAAAATCGCAAAATATGCTACAAAAGTGCTACAATTTCAATTATGCCACGGTTTGTGCTACGGCCTCTTTTTTGAGCACTTTTAAACACTGAACATAATAAGTACTTTTTGAGTTTAAAGCGTGTCGGTCCTCTTGCTGTTACTGTAGAATTAGGCAACAAAAGGCCCTTACAGTGTTACAACTGTTTACGTTTTGGGCAAGTCTCCCAAGGTTGCACTGAATCGCCTAGATGTAACAAGTGCGCAGGTGACCATCAGTCCAGGGACTGTACTAATGTAAAGGGTAAAGACCCCCTAAATGTATTCGTTGTGATGGTCAGCATACTTCAAGTAACACCAAGTGTCCGAAATATCCCCAAGTCAAAAGGATCAAAAGCACCAAAGTGGTTGATGGCAGAACCTATGCTTCAGTCCCATCCAGCTCTTCTCATTCAGATGCGGTCGATCCAATCCAATTGCGCAGCATTTATAGGAGTCTGGGTAACCTTCTAAACCTCTGTAAATAAAGTGGCAACGTACTGCCACAGGTTGCATACCACGAAATCAAGAACTGACCATGGACAGACACCACTACAGAACAATTACCCACGGAAAGCTTCGTTGCAATATATGGAACGCCAGGGGAATCTATCGGAAGCGCATCGAATATTACAATTCCCTCATAAATTGGAATATTGACATAGCTTTCGTGTGTGAGACACACCTGAAATTAACTCAAGCTTTTAACTTGCCGGGTTATCATGTTTATCGAAAGGATCGACCTCTGGGTAACAACGCCAGTCAAGCATTTGGTGGAGCAGCTATCATTGTCAAAGATGGCATTGATCATCGTGAGACTGTCAATCCGAATTATGTAGGAATGGAAGCTGTTTCCGTGATAATAAATGACGCCGACGCAGGTGAAATTAAATTCACCTCTGTATAATTCACCTAGGCACAAGCTTGGACCGTGCGAGCTTGATGAGCTGCTCTCTGGGCCCGTTCCAGTGGTTATGGCGGGAGACTTTAATGCTAAGCACCCTGCATGGAATTCCAAATGCTCCAACCAAAATGGCAATATCCTCTATGAGATTGACACCTTTTTTGCTGGACCTCTTGATGATACGTATTACTGCGACCATTCTCCTGTCAGCGACGTGCTGGACGTTGTAGTTCTTAAAGGATTCTTTAAGCCCTATAATATATTCACAGTCGACGACTTATCCTCTGACCACCGTCCAGTGATGCTTATCTTTGAGGGCTTGAACATCGATGTTAAGATTGGGCCTCGCTCCAAACAAGACTGGGAACTCTTCAGGGATATCCTTAGAGAAAACAGCATTCCATATAAGGAGGTTTTTGACAACGAGGATATTAATGCAAATATCAGTTCTATTACTCGTGTTATCAATGATGCTACAGCTTCCAGTATTTTCACTACTGATCGAAAGCGTCCTGAACATCTCGACCTCCCTACTTACATCAGGCGTCTCATACTTAAAAGAAAAGCTAAAGTCCCTGTCAGTCCAGGACAACTCGCTCTGGGGTACTGTAAGGGCTCTAAAAGGAAACAGACCCATCAACTTACCACCGCTGCTTACCGCAAATGGCAATGCTGTCACGGGCGACCAAGATAAAGCTCAACTAATCGCCGAATCCCTGATTAAACAATTTACCACTCCTGGTGAGAACAACCCGGATAATTTCCCAAATATTCGTCTTGTAAACGATGGATGTATCGCATACGAGCTCACTCATCGTATTTCTACCTGTGAGGACACTATTGGTGTTCAGGAAATCTCCGATGTCATCAAGCATCTTAAAAGCAGGAAAGCAGCAGGTATCGATTCCATCACTAATAGCACTCTCAAGAACTTACCTCCTAATGTTGTTGCGACTATTACCAGGGCCATGAATGACTGCTGGAGACATGGTTACTTTCCTGTCAAGTGGAAAGAGTCTGTAATCGTTACCATACCGAAGCCTGGTCTAAACCCTGCTCTTCCTGTCAGCTATAGGCCTATAAGCTTGTTACCTATGCTGTCAAAAGTGTTTGAACGCATCATTCTTAAGAGATTTAACGACTTCTGTGTGGCTAACAATCTTGTTCGTGAAGAGCAATTCGGCTTTCGACCAGGTCACTCCTGCCAACTCCAGATCTGGAGGCTTGTTGCAGATTTAAACACTCCTCTTAACTGCGCTAAATATGGTGGTCTTGTGTTTCTGGATGTCCGAAAAGCTTTTGATCAGGTTTGGCACGAAGGCCTAATACACAAAATGATTACTTGTGGATTTCCGGATGATCTTATTGCCTTGATTAGATCCTTTCTGTCGAACAGGATATTTCGAGTAAAGGTTGGCTGCTCCTTGTCAAACCCGTGTGACGTCAAAGCCGGTGTTCCCCAGGGTTCTGTTCTTGGCCCTGCACTCTTCAACTTTTTCATCCATGACTTCCCAACATTTACAAAATGCAAGCTGTATCTGTTCGCTGACGACGCGTCCATCATGACCACTGCTCGCGTTCCCGCTCATGTCATATCTCGATTGCAGAATGCCTTACATCAGTGCGAGAAATGGTTTGCTAAGTGGAGACTCAAACTAAACGTCGACAAGTGGAAAGCTATGTTTATTACCAAGAAACTTCGGAAACCCCCGAAGCCTCTCCTTCTTTCGGGTAGAGAGCTCGAATGGGTGAAGAATTACAAATACCTCGGAGTGGTGATAGATGCTAAGCTAAATTGGGGTGACCACGTCTCCAAGGCTATCAATAAGGCTAAGAAGGCAAAGTTCAGCCTGGTCGCCCTCCTGGGGCGAAACAGCGCTCTTGGAATAGATAGCAAACTTTTGCTATATAAAATGGTAATCCGGACCATTCTGTTATATGGTATGCCTGCCTGGGCCACAATATGTAAGTCCAGATGGAAGGACCTCCAAACTTTCCAAAACGTTACCTTGAGGACCATTGCTCAACTCGACAGGAGAGTTGCAACAAATACTTCTATTGCCGACGATTTTGAGATACCTCCCATTGGAAATCACGTCCAGGAATTGATGAAAAAGCTGCTTCCGAAGATGAAGGACCATCCCAATTCTCTGGTTGCAGGTATTCTTGAGCACCCGCTTACCTTCAGAAGCCTTCTTAGACATCGCAGGCCACGTCACCTCCTGGACATCAATTTCGACGACATCCAAAAGGTGATATTTCCCGAATATTGGATCTCCTAGCTCCTCGTGTCCCTTGTCCGTCGTCAATCAACAATCAACACTATCGTCCTGGTAGGAAAGGACTCCATCTTATCCTCTGGATGACTTAACTAGGTTTCATCTGGCTTCTTGCCTAGTTCAGTGTACTTCCCGTGGTTACTTTCTGGACGAGTATGGCAGTGAAAGCGTTGCTTTCGGACCACTCGTTTCGTTTTACCTGCACTGTTCGATTGTCGATTGTCGATTGTCGCATGGTCCCTCAAGACTCTCATGGAATCAGCATATGTCCTATGCTCTGAACAAAGCGAAGAGGGCTAAGTACACTATCATAGCTCTCATGGGTCGCAACAGCGCCCTCAGCATTGACAACAAGCTACTTCTATACAAATCGATTATCCGGAACATACTCCTCTATGGCATGCCTGCGTGGGCGACTATCTGAACTACAGTCATTCCAGAATGTTACCCTGAGGACCATTGCCCAGCTGGACAGAAGGACGGTGAAAAACCAATCCATCCACTTGGATTTAAACATGGCCCATATCGGAAAGTTTATACAGGATCTCCTTTTGATTATGATACAGAAGATGAAGACTCACGAAAATAAGCTTGTGAAAGGGATACTGAAGAACTCAATGAATATGAACTGGCATACGAAGTATCGTAAACCGAGGCACGTTCTTGACATCAATTTTGAAGATATTAGCAACGTCTCTTTCCCAGACTACTGGAAGATGTGATAATCTTCTTTCTCCTTGTAAATTTTTTTTTTATTTCGTTTGTTTTTTGTTTCTGACAATCGTCAATCTTATTTTCTTTTTTGTATTAATATGGAAGACCGCTTGGGTTGGTTAGGCTTCTTGACTACCTCAGTGTATTTCATTTGGAGTTTATTCTGGTTGGATGAGCTTTGTGAAAGCGCTGCTTTCGTCCCATCCTAACAAATGTACACTTCACTGTTCGATTGTCGATTGTCGCATGGTCCCTGGCGTATCGAGTTTCACAACTTTCTGATAAAGCAAGAAATCGACGTTGCTTTCCTCTGTGAAACTCACCTCAAACCAAGCCAAGACTTCAAGCTACCTGGCTATTGTCTGTACCGTAAAGATCGAATGGCTTCAAATGCTGCAAGATGTGCGTCTGGGGGCGCTGCGATCATCATTAAGAAGGGAATTCAAAACCAAGAATCAGTATCCAAGTCTTATGCAGGTATGGAATCAGCCTCCATCAATATCAATGACGTCTCCTGTGGTGAAGTGAAGTTCGTGGCGCTCTACAATTCACCTAAACATTATCTTGACATTTGCGAGCTTGATGAAATCTTCAGTGGTGACACTCAAGTCGTCCTGGCTGGTGACCTAAATGCCAAACACCCAAGCTGGAACTCCAGAACGCAGAATTACAACGGCATGATTCTCTATAGATACATACAAGGTGGAGATGATATCATCGCTGCTGGACCTGTGGAGGACACCTACTACTGCGACCACTCCCCTAGTAGTCACGTTTTGGACATCTCGCTCTTGAAGGGTTTCTTCAAACCGTACAATTTCTTCACGATTGATGACCTTTCTTCTGACCACAAGCCTGTGGCGTTGAACTTTGACAATTTTGACATACATTTCCGAGAGGAACTCGTACATCATCAAGACTGGAAGCTCTACAAAGATATTCTTAAGGACTATGGCTACCATCCCGACGTTGCTTACTGTACAGAGGACATCGATCAACTTGTTGATGACATCACCAGATGTATTAACAGTGCCATAGAAGCTAGTAAGTATCCGTCGGAGAATAAACCTTCACACTGAATCCAACTCACTCCTGGAATCCAACGCCTAATTGCTGAAAGAAACAGGACCCGTTGACTATGGCAACGCTATCGTGAACCTTGGCTCAAAACCAAGTACAACAGGTTAGTGCGAAGAGTTTAAGAGGAGGTAAAAGAGCTTCGCGACGCTAGATGGAATGAAAAACTCAAAAGCTTGTCGGCTCGCGACAATTCCATTTGGAGTATGGTCAGAGCTTTAGAGAAGAAGAAGAATGTTACGCTTCCTCCACTCCGTACACCACAAGGAAACTATGTGCAAACTGATCAGGACAAGGCCCAAGTCATTGCAGATTCACTGGAAATGCAGTTTGTTACTCCTACCAACGATAAGCCCGAGAGCCAGATCATGTCTCAGCGTGTGGTAGAAGGTATTGTCAACTTTGATGAAGTCCCACAGCATTTAACGAAGAACAGCATCGAGGCTGGAGAGGTCGCCACCATCATAATTAAATTGAAAAGGAAGAAGGCTCCAGGAAGAGACAAGGTGAGTAATAACGCCCTTATAAATCTCCCGAAGAACTTTATTGACTATCTCACTAATATCATTAACGTTTGCTGGAAATTTTCTTACTTCCCTGTGGCTTGGAAGCAATCTATTGTGTTGAGTATCCCCAAGCAGGGGCAAAATCCTGTAATTCCGGCGAGTTACCGACCTATTAGTCTGCTACCCACGATGTCCAAAGTGTTGGAGAAAACGATTCTCGTCAGATTCCAAGACCACTGTCTAGCAAATGACCTTTTTCGGGAAGAGCAGTTTGGCTTTCGTGCTGCCCACTCTTGTCCGATGCAATTATGGAGGCTCGTTGAAGACCTGAGCACCCCCCTGAACCTCTCCAGGTACTGTGGGGTGGTATTTCTCGATGTCAGTAAAGCTTTTGACTAGGTGTGGCATGAGGGCCTTGTCTACAAAATGATCAGAGACGGGTTTCCCTGCCGATTTGATTTTGTTGGTGAAATCCTTTCTTGACGGCAGATCCTATCAAGCCAAAGTTGGAGAAAATCTTTCCACGCCCCGTGTTGTAAAGGCCAGTGTCCCTCAGGGTTCTGTCCTCGGGCCTGTGCTATTTAATTACTTTGTACATGATTTCCCGAAACCCGATACTTGTAATCTGTATTTTTGTGCGGATGATACTGCCATTATGACAAGAGCACACCAGCCGGCTCACGTTATCACTCGGCTGCAGTGCGCCTTGAAGCAGTTCGAAGACTGGTTTAACTGCTGGAAGTTGAACCTTAACGTCGGAAAGTGCAAGGCTTTGTACCTCAATAGGAAGCTCAAGCGTCGCCCAGATTCTCTTGTTCTGTTCAATAAGAAACTGGACTGGGTGGACAACTACAAGTATCTGGGAGTTTTCATTGACTCAAGACTCTCATGGAACCGGCATATCATAGATCTCATAGGTACCGTATCATAGCTCTCATGGGTCGCAACAGCGCCCTCAGCATTGACAAGCTACTTCCGTACAAATCGATTATCCGGACCATACTCCTCTATGGCATGCCTGCGTGGGCAACTATCTGTAAAACCAGATGGAGTGAACTACAGTCATTCCAGAATGTTACCCTGAGGACCATTGCTCAGCTGGACAGAAGGACGGTGAAAAACCAATCCATCCACATGGATTTAAACATGGCCCATATCGGAAAGTTTATACAGGACCTCCTTTTGATTATGATACAGAAGATGTGAAGACTCACGAGAATAAACTTGTGAATGGAATACTGAAGAACTCATTGAATATGAACTGACATACGAAGTATCGTAAACCGAGGCACGTTCTTGACGTCAATTTTGAAGATATTAGCAACGTCTCTTTCCCGGACTACTGGAAGATGTGATAATCTTCTTTCTCCTTGTGTTTTTTATTTCGTTTGTATTTTGTTTCTGACAATCGTCAATCTTATTTTCTTTTTGATATAATATGGAAGACCGCTTGGGTTGATTAGGCTTCTTGACTACCTCAGTGTATTTCATTTGGAGTTTATTCTGGTTGGATGAGCTTTGTGAAAGCGCTACTATTGTCCCATCCTAACAAATGTACACTTCACTGTTCGATTGTCGCCTGGAAGAATTTGCCTCTTAATGTTGTTTGCATTATCACCAGGATCATGAATGACTGCTGGCTACACGGTCACTTCCCTAGCGCCTGGAAGGACTCAATCATCCTCACTATTCCCAAGCCGGGACTTGACCCTGCTCTTCCCATCAGCTACAGGCCCATTAGCTTACTACCAGTGCTCTCCAAGGTCTTTGAGCGAACTATTCTTAAGAGGTTCAACGATTTCTGCGAGGCAAACAACCTTATTCGTGAAGAGCAATTCGGCTTTCGCACAGCTCACTCCTGTCAGCTCCAGATATGAAGGCTTGTTGCTGATTTGAGCGGTCCTCTCAATCTTTCTATGTTTGGTGGTATCATCTTTCTTGACGTTCAAAAGGCCTTTGATCATGTCTGGCATGATGCACTCATTTATAAAATAATTACTTGTGGCTTCCCTGATGACGTGATTGCCTTGGTTCGCTCCTTTCTGACAAACAGGACCTTCCGTGTTAAGGTTGGTGACTCCTTGAGTGACCCTACTGATGTTAATGCTGGTGTTCCCCAAGGCTCTGTCTTGGGGCCTGCCTTGTTCAATTTCTTTATCCACGCCTTTCCTAAGTTTACAAAGTGCAATCTTTACTTGTTTGCTGACGACGGGTCCATCATGACCTGGGCACGTAATCCAGTCCACGTCATCAGCCGTCTGCAAAAAACTTTACACCAGTGTGAGAGCTGGTTCTCTAAGTGGCGCTTACAGATGAATGTTAACAAGTGTAAAGCCATGTTCATCACACGCAAACGCAAAAACCCTCCAAGGCCCCTCATCCTACATGGTAGGAAGCTTGAGTGGGTTAAAAATTATAGGTACCTCGGAGTTGTGATTGGTTCCAAGCTCAAATGGAAGGACCATGTCCAATATTCGCTTAACAAGGCTAAGAAAGCGAAGTTTAGTCTCATCGCGCTACTGGGGCGAAACAGCGCTCTCAGAGTGGACAGCATACTCTTGTTATAGAAGGTAGTGATTCGTGCCATTTTACTTCATGGTATGCCTGCTTGGGCTTCCATTTGCAAATCGAGATGGAAAGATCTTCAGACCTTCCAAAATGTTACCTCCCGGTCCATTACTCAACTAGACAGAAGAGTTGCCAACAATCTCTCTATCTATGAAGATCTGGGGATGACCCACATTGGTTCCTATGTTCAAACACTTCTCAGGAACATGCTGCCCAAGATGGTACATTAGGAAAATACCCTGGTTGCTGGTATCCTGGACCACTCACTCACTATCAGGAGTTCCCTCAGGTTTCGAAGACCCCGTCATATCTTCGATGTCAATTTCGAGAACATTAACAAAGGCCGAGTTGCCTAACTACTGGATCTGCTAGATCCTAGTTTTTCGGACTCGCTATTCGTCAATCCACAATCCGATTCTCGTCCCTACCATGAAGGGTCTCTTTTCTGGATGACTTAAAGAGGTTCATCAGGCTTCTTTCCTACTTCAGTGTACCTCATTTGGTTTACTTTTTGGGCGAGCGTGTAAATTGAGCTAAAGGTTTACCACTCGTACTACTTTTTTTACCACAATGATCGATTGTCGATTGCATGGAATTCCAAAAGGCCTTCTTCTTCGAATACTGGATCTCCTGGCTCCTCTTGTCCCTTGTCCCTCGTCGATCAACAATCAACCCTATCGTCCTCATAGGAAAGGACTCCATCTAATCCTCTGAATGATTTAACTGGGTTTCATTCGGCTTCTTGCCTAGTTCAGTTTACTTCCCCTGGTTAGTCTCTGGACGAGTATGGCAATGGAAGGTTGCTTTCGGACCGCTCGTTTCGTTGTCCCTGCACTGTTCGATTGTCGATTGCATGGAATTCAGTCAGGACCCACTGCTGCTACCGTACTCCACGACAGCTTCACTCGATGGACGATTCCCCATCATAAATTAAGGTAAAATCATGCCATCATGTGATTATTTATTTATTTTTTGAGAGATTATTTAATATGCTTAAATTGTTGTTGCATGATGACAGTATTAAATGCACGTGGACCATTGTGCCTTCATTGTAAAATTCTAATTATGGAACATAAACATGATGATGATGGAACATGCACATCATTCACACCATCAACTGAAATGTTATCACGTTTTAATGAAAATTAAACTTTTAAATGTATGAATGCAAGTATTTGAAACTTTGTTATTAATAAAAGGTGTAAATTATAAGTAGTGATTTATTTCTTTTGTGTTAGGCAATCGCAATTGTAATTTATTACAGGCTTATATGTATCATAAAGCGTAGCATAATTGAGATGGGTCTGTAGCATAAAGTAGCATAATTCAGATGGCATTGTAGCATTTTCCGTTTTCAAAACCTGGCAACACTGATCGAAACATCGAATGTTTAGGAAAAACACTAACCAGGATTTCAAAAGAAATTATACTCGAATAGCTAGCGTAAGGATTTATGATAAGAAGTTTTTCCCAATTCATGTATTTCGTTAAGAGTACGAAATGCTTAATTGGAGTGCTCTCGCCGGAGGGATAATTTCGTGTTTGAAGAGCTAATTGTGCTTGGATCTCTTCATTAATTGTCTTAAAGACTTCGTTTTATTTTTGAACTGAAATATTTAGTAGTAGAAACTAATTGCTATATTTAATCTACTAAATAAATTTATCTAGTGGGCTACAAAGATAATTATACGTAAGGAAAACTCGTATTGCATATTGAGAGTTCTATTAATACATTTATTAGATCCTTAGCAGAAGAGTTTAATTATGTAATTAAAGAAGAATATGGCAATTCGAAGTATAGATATATTAAGGATTACATAAGTATTTTATGAACTGATTTATTTTCTTATTTCTATTCGGTCCTTGCAATCGAGGGGAGGAACATGACCAGGATTCAGGTCGACGCCCTCGACGGGAACTTCTCTTCGCTACGTTATTGCAGCATTACCAGGAGGTAGTAGTTACCAGGGCCGATTCGAGGAGTTCGTACAAAGGCATTTGATACGGACCAGGATCAAATAAGACGACATAAACGGAAGACATTGTTGTATTTTGTTGATTTTACTACTATTATCATAAAACTATTTAAATTCAAGTAGTAACGGTTAAATTATAAATAAAAGAAAATGAATGGATATTTATAAGAGAAAAGGACGAGACACAAAAACCCTGGAATGCAATAAATAGTTAATAAATACAACTGAAAAATTAAATAATAATTAACAAATAACAAAATAATAAATATATAAGTATAATCAAAATAAAACTAAAAAATCAAATAAAGAGCTGACGTTTCGGATAGAGCCTATCCTTTATCAAAGCAAAAAAGGATAATTCTCTAAAAGCAAAGAGAATATTAGAGAATTATCCTGAAGTAAATAAAAGAAAAGAAATATTTAACTTACCTTGTTTATTATTATCCTTTGCTGACGAGGTGTTCAGCAATGTAAATACTAAGTTTCAAATTAATAAGGACTCCACCCTTATTTACAAGTTCAATTTAATCAATAAACTGTGCTTTCTATGTTACACTCTGCTCTGATTAATTTATTACACGCTTCCACTTTACACTTAACAATATATCTGTGTTTAATACTATATCAGTATTATTAATTTTCACTAAAGTTCAAAATACTATAGTTCAATGTACTTAAAACTAAAATTGAAATAAATAAACATATGATCTTACCGTATTGATGATGGGCAATCGTCCTCGTTGCCGTACAATAAAGAATCTGAGTTGCATGCGACAATCGACAATCCGAGATTTATATATGCATGTATACAGGGTGACCCAAACTTATCCAGCATAATTGTTTAGAAACTTTTTTATGGTTCAAATGGAACAAAAAATGCTCGATAAACATTACATCTAGTTTTCTATTTTCTTTTATTTAAAGTCTTTTCCTAGAAAAAAACGTACGTTTACCTATTTATTCTTAAATGTACTCTTCCTGTTTTGCATATGTCAAACAGGTAGAGGAATCGTCGTAGTTGTAACATGTGTGAAAAGTATTTTATTGACTTGGCGGTTGATTTCAGCAGTTGCTCATATTGTGAAACACAATGTCGAAGTTCATTATGCTGTTTGTTTTCACAAATGAAGAACGTGCGGATATTCATTTTAGTTTTGTTTTGTAGTTCAAAGTGATGCCCTGTCAGTATGCAGAATAAAAGTGATCTGCACTCTCAAGTGCTTTATTTATTTGCTTTAACAACTCTACAAGAAAATAGACAAACGTCGATATTTCAAACACGATCGAAAATAGATGTAATGTTTATAGGACATTTTTTGTTCAATTGGAACCATGCAATGTTCCTAAACAATTATGCTGGATAAGCTTGTGTCACCCTGTGTCTACACAGGATGATTCTGAAAAAGTATGTATAACCGTAAGCAATGACAAAGGTGACCAGAATGAACATATTCTTTTAATACAATGCGCGTCCGAATTTGAACGCTGAGATATGAACAGAAATAAAAATGCCGCCACCAAGATCAACAAGTTAATAACTCAGATTCTGCAATGCACAGAATAATACATTTTGGAGGTATAATAAGGTGCATAAAACTCTATATACCTTTAAAGTTTGATCGAATTCCAGCGAGTAGTTTCCGAGTTACGCACTCAAAATCGTAACACGTGCTGGTTAGTGCTCGCATGTGAGCACTGTTTCGATTTTGAATCCGTAACTCGAAAACCACTCGTTGGAGTAGGATCAAATTTTAACGGTATACACAGTTTTATGTACCCTATTCTTCCTCGAAAATTCATTATTGTAAGCGTTGCAGAACCTGAGTTATTAACTTGTTGATCTTGGTGGCGGCATTTTTATTTCTGTTCATATCTCAGTTAGCGTTCAAATTCGGACCCACATTGTATTAAAAAAAATGTTCATGTTGGTCGCCTCTGTCATTGTTTACAGTTATACACACTTTTTCAGAATCACTCCGTATAAGTTGCATATAAATCGGCAATCGAACAATGAAGTGAAAAGAAAGACGCGAATGGTCCAGGAGCCAAGCTCACTTTCACGCTCGTACAAGGAGTACACTGAACTGGGAGAGAAGCCTGATGAACCTCTTAAGTCCTCCAGTAGTGGTGTGCGATCCATCGAAAACCATCGATCCATCGATGGTTTTGTTCGTCGATCAATCGAAATTTCGATGGTTTTCAACCATCGAACGATTTTTACAAAACACCGATTGCCAGCGATGGTGGTTTACAAACCATCGATGGAAATTTCAATTGTACTTCGATGGTAAATGGTTGGTTAAGTCAAATCACCAGTCAATCACTAGACGAGACGACCAATGCGGTTTCGAGATTTGACGCTGGCCTCCCATTGGTGCTTTATACCAGAAAAAACGCTCAAATACGTTGTCCGAAATGTTGATACAACATACGAACTGGAAGATTTTTGCAAGGAAAACAAACTATTTTCCAGAAAAAGCAATCAGGCTGAAAAAAACAAATGGTGCAATAGAGATGCCAATGGTCAAATAGCAAAAGAAAATAATGAACACAATAAGTCTTTTTTGAGTTTGAAGCGTATCGGTCCTCTAGCTGTTAATGTTGAGTTATTTAGAGGCAACAAAAGGCCCTTACAGTGCTATAACTGTTTACGTTTTGGCCACGTATCCCAAGGTTGCACCGAGTCGCCTCGATGTAATAAGTGCGCTGGCGACCATCAGTTGAGGGACTGTACTAACATAAAAGGCAAAGACCCCCCAAAATGTATACGTTGTTCTGATCAGCACATATCTAGCTACACCAAGTGTCCCAAATATCCACAAGTCAAGAGGATCAAAAGCACAAAAGTGGTAGAGGGAAAGTCCTATGCTTCGGTCGCATCCAATTCTGCTGATACTAGTGATACACGTACGGTCGCACAATCAATTGCGTGATATCTACAGGTTTCTAGGAAATTTGCTAAATCACTACAAGGAAAGTGGAAAAACAGTGCCACAGACTGCCTCTCACGAATCTAGCATATGACCATGGACAGACACCCATACAAGATCGTTAATCAAGGGAAACTCCGTTGCAATATTTGGAATGCGAGGGGAATCTCTCGCAAGCGCATCGAGTTTTACAATTTCCTTACAAATTGGAATGTCGATGTCGCCTTCGTGTGCCAGACGCACCTGAAATCTACTCAAGTCTTCACCTTACCTGGATACAGTGTTTATCGCAAGGATCGTCCACTGGGTAATAATTCCAGCCACGCTTTTGGTGGAGCAGCGATAATTGTAAAGGACGGCATTGATCATCGTGAGTCTGTCACTCTAGGCTTTGTGGGTGGGAATGAAAGCAGTCTCCGTGATTATAAAAGATGTGGACGCAGGTGAAATCAAGTTTATCTGTTTATATAACCCACCTAAGCACAAGCTTAGTCCATGTGAACTTGACGAGCTGCTGTCTGGGCCCATTCCGGTTGTTATTGACACCTTCGTTGCTGGTCCCCTTGATGACACATACTACTGCGACCACTCTCCTGTTAGCGACGTGCTGGATATTGCAGTTTTTAAAGGTTTCCTCAAGCTCTATAATATGTTCACAGTTGACGACTTATCCTCTGACCACCGTCCAGTGATGCTTATTTTTGAGGGTTTAAACGTCGATAAGAAGATTGTGCTCCGCTCTAAACAGGACTGGAAGCTCTTTAAGGATATTCTTAGAGAAAATAGCATTCCTTACAAGGAGGTTATTGATAAGGAGGATATCAATAGTAATATTAATGCTATCACCGGTGTTGTCAACGATGCCACTACTTCCAGTACCTCTACTATCGATCGTAAGCGTCCTGAACACCTCGACCTGCCTCCTTATATCAGGCGTCTTATTCTCGAAAGGAACTCTTACAGAAGATTATGGCAGCGTAAGCGACTTCCCTTCTTCAAGACCAAGTACAACCGGCTTTCTCGCAAGGTGCAGGAGGAGGTTAAAGCATTACGAAATCAAAGGTGGAACGATAAACTGAAGTCCTTGACTGTCCAGGACAACTCGTGAAAAGAAATTGACTGTCCAGGACAACTCGTGAAAAGAAATTGACTGTCCAGGACAACTGAAGTCCTTGACTGGGGAACTGTGAGAGCCTTAAAGGGTAACAGACCAATCCAATTGCCGCCACTGCTTGCAGGCAATGGCAACGTTGTCACCAGCGACGGGGATAAGGCTCCATTGATCGCTGATTCCCTGAAAAGTCAATTTACCACGCCTGGTGAGACAAACTTGGACAGCCTCCAAAACACTCAGATAGTTAACGATGGGTGTATCGCTTACCAGTACATTCATCGTGTTCCCACCTCTGAGGAAGTCATTAGTGCCCAAGAAATCTCCGACGTCATCAAGAGACTTAAAACCAAGAAAGCAGCAGGTATTGATTCCATCATTAACAGTGCTCTCAAGAATTATATCGATCATTACCAAAGCCATGAATGACTGCTGGAAACTTGGTTACTTCCCTGACCAGTGGAAAGAGTCCGTCATAGTTACCATACAAAAGCCTGGTCTAAACCCTGCTCTTGCTGTCAGCTACAGACCCATAATCTTGCTACATGTACTGTCAAAAGTTTTCGAACGCATCATTCTGAAGAGTTTTGAGGAATTCTGTGTATCAAACAATCTCGTTCGTGATGACCAATTTGGCTTTCGCCCAGGTCACTCCTGCCAACTTCAGATCTGGCGTCTTGTTGCAGATCTAAACACTCCTCTTAACTGTGCCAAGTATGGTGGTCTTGTCTTTTTGGATGTCCGTAAAGATTTTGATCAGGTTTGGCACAACGGCCTCATATACAAGATGATTACTTGTGGTTTTCCGGACGAACTCATTACCTTGATTAGATCCTTTCTGTCAAACAGGACATTTCGTGTCAAGGTTGGCTGCTCCATGTCTAATCCTTGAGACGTCAATGCTGGTGTTCCCCAGGGTTCTGTCCTGGGCCCTGCACTGTTCAACTTTTTCATCCATGACTTCCCAACTTTTACTAATTGCAAGCTATATCTATTCGCTGACGACGCGGCCTTCATGACTACTGACCGAAATCCCGCTCACGTCATATCACCGTTACAAAAGGCCTTACATCTGTGCGAGAAATGGTTTGCAAAGTGGAGACTCGACTTAAACGTTGACAAGTGCAAGGCGATGTTCATTACGAAGAAACTTCGAAAACCCCCGAGCCCCCTCTTCCTTTCTGGTAAAGAGCTCGAGTGGGTAAAAAATTATAAATACCTCTGTGTGGTGGTAGATGCCAGGCTAAATTGGGGAAACCACGTCTCCTATGCGATAAATTGAGCCAAGAAGGCGAAGTTCAGTCTAGTTACCCTTCTGGGACGAAACAGCGCCTTTGGAATGGATACCAAACTTTTGCTTTACAAGATGGTTATACGAGTCATTCTTCTTTATGGTATGCCTGCCTGGGCTACAATATGCAAATCCAGATGGAAGGATCTCCAAACTTTTCAAAATGTTACCTTAAGGACTATCGCCCAACTTGACAGGAGAGTCGCAACAAATATTTCTATTGCTTAAGATTTCCATTTACCTCCAATTGGTAGCTATGTACAGGAGCCGCTGAAGAAGTTGCTTCCGAAGATCAAGGACCATCCAAATCCTCTGGTTGCAGATATTCTGGAACACCCACTCACGTTTAGAAGTTTCCTCAGGCATGGCAGGACTCGACACGTCCTGGACATCAATTTCGACGATATCCAAAAGTCCATCTTTCCCGAATACTGGATCTCATAGCTTCTCGTGCCCCTCGTCAATCAACAATCAACTCTATCGTCCTTATAGCAAATGACCCCATCTTATCCTCTGGACGACTTAACTAGGTTTCATTTGGCTTCTTGTCTAATTCAGTGTACTTCCCCTGGTTACTTCCTGGATGAGTATGGCAGTGAAAGCGTTGCTTTCGGACCACGTGTCTCGTTTTCCCTGCACTGTTCGATTGTCGATAGATGATGCACGGAAATAATATTGCATTTAGAATGATGGCCCAAAGATTTTTAACGCCACCATCAACATCTGTGCCTGCAGAAAGACTTTTTTCAAAAGCAGGTTGCACCATTGGAAAAAAAAGGACCATGTTAAGTCCAAAGCAATTGGAGAAATTGTTGATTTTACAATCGATGCCTTTGAATGTCTTGTATAAATTTTGTTAAACCCAACTTTTACATTTGTAAAATTATCAGTAATAAAATATTTGTTGTAGTCTAAGCTTTATCTATGTGATTTTATGCTATTTTAATGAGATAAAAAAATTAAAAGAACCATCGATGGTTTTCCTGAACCCATCCCTGGTTCATACCATCGATGGTGGTTTTTAAACCATCGGATACCACTATCGATAAAATTGTGCGGCACTATGTACTACATAGAGGCAGGAGCAGGCTGCCAGTCTAGAGCTGTGAAGCTCACAGGAAGTACTGTTGCTCGCGGAAGTGCTCGTCTGCTTATTTTCAAAATGGCGGTTTGTTTCCTATTGGGCAAGGTCTATTGAGTGATCAATTTAAAAATGCACCTTAACCTCTTCAAATAAGCAGTTAAAACTAAAATGTTTCAAAACACAAAAAAATTGGTTTTAGTAAAATTAAATATGTAGGTAAAATATAAGATATTTACCATGGAACATCATTTGCCCTAAAACAGTTATGTCAAAATATTCGCTTCATCTAAAAAATACTTAGCTAATTTTCTGAAATGAAATTTGACTCCTTTATAAATAAATCAACTTTTAATTAATATGGTGAAAATGATAAGAAGCCAACTGAAGTGGGATTTCCAAAGGGTGTGGCAAGTGTTACCCTATTATCATTCGGGACAGGTTAAGGAACAAGTATAGGCAACAAGAAGGCCATGTGCAGGTGCGGCTGACAGAGTTACTAGCATTTTTTTAATAAAAAAATATAGTAAATATACACGATTAAAATTATCTGATCTTCATGTTTTACAAAATTAATAAATCACTTTCCAATCCTTTTTATTTAATTACGCATGTGTAGACACCTTTTCGGAACTTGCTCATGGCTACAATACCGGTTTCCACCTTGTCGCTATTCAAGTCACACACACGTTCAACAAGTCAAATGATGCAATTACGGTAGTTTTAAATGTTTACGTAAGAATGCGTGAACAATATCCAAATGATTCTATACCAAGCAACTGTCCTGTCTTTAGAGTAAGTTTTTATTATTACCTACCCCTTCTTCCTTATTGATCCCATGCATTGATACAATGATTTTACAACTGTACTTGTTCCTTCACTGCAAAGTTAACCTGTCCCAAATTATAGACAGAGGGGGCACAGCACAATAAGGGTGTTGAGCTGCTACTTCTCCGATTTGAGAGGACTCTGTTATATTGGTATGGCCGTGTGATGTGAATGCTGCAAACTGGTCTTCCTGGGCAATTGTTATTTTCCAAGTAGGTGGTTAAGAGACCAAGTGGCTAGATACATGAGAATCTGGGTTCGAGTCTCTTGGGTATTACCTTAGACATGCCCCTGATAGAAGATTGCGAGTACTGGAGCTCCTCCATAGGGCTGCTGTCCCTGCGACCCTAATGGATAAGCAGGATTAAAAAGTAAGCAGGGGGCGGCCGTGGCCTGGTTGTCTCGTCAGTCGGCTTGCTGATTGATGGAGTTAAGCAATTTCAGGTACGGCCAGCTGCTGGCTGGGTGATAGCCAGTGGCTTGAGGACCACTGCTGGGTGGGACGGCTATTTGGGGCACAGCTGTTGGGGGACTTTTGTCTGACCCATTTGCTGAGTGACCAACGCTGGATGCCCAGCAGCTGGTGATAGCCACTGGTTTGTTCATCCGCCAACGGCTCTTCCATCATGAACCTGCCGTGCTTCGGAGGGCATGTTAAGCCGTCGGTCCCGGCTGCTACTGTCATCTCGTAGCAGCCGTTAGTTACTGGGATGGCGCAAAATTCCCTTGCAGGAGTAAGGCCCGTTTCACACTGCTGCGGATACTCCGTGCGGACGACTATGCGGACGGATGCAGCTGAAAATAGCAGCCCGGTTTGAGGCTATGAAAGATATCCCGGTTTGAGGGTTTAAAAAACCACATTGCTGGAAAAATACACGATGAGTTCGCTGCAATTAAAGGCTGCCGGGATTGGGAAAAAAAAAGCAACCGGACGAAATGCAACTCCCTCAGATCGAAGCAGTTTTGAAGTTGCCATGTTTTCGAGAAGTTATTTTCATGTTAGCTATTGGCGACTGATTGTAATTTATTGTCGTTCATTAAAGAAAATTACAAAATTCAGAATATGAATGCATCCTTATTAAAACTTTTTCACGCACATAGTTCTCAAAACTTTAAAGTGTTTGTTGACATGTATTCCTTGAAGCAATATTTTTATACTGGATAAAAACATCGATTATTCAAATTTCAATCAACATCGATTACATGGACCAGAATTAGCAACGATGATCCAGTCAATGCGATAAGAAAGCAAAAAAAAAAAATAATAATAATACAGTCATAAGCAAGTCTACAATAATTATGCAATTGGAACATTACAATTGAAAAGCCTATTGTTTTGAAAAAGAAGTGAAATATATATCAATACATCGAAGAAAAACACTAGTTATTCTCCAAAATACAGGGGAGAAACGAATAAAATGCTAAAAACTTACTAAAAAAGAAAAAATAAATAAATAAATAAAAAAAAACAAACCTTAAATACTAAAAATCTAACAAAAATTCAAAAATACTAAAAAAAAAAAAAAATCTTCTAGAGGCAAAAAATACCCAAAAAATATACCAATTTTATAGAAAGTATACTGAATCTGATAATCTCTTCGTCCGCATGACTGTGAAAACAACACTACTTGTAATGGAATTTGCTGATGCGGACGGGCCATGCGGACGATCCGCAGCAGTGTGAAAGCGCCTACAGTTACAATAGGACGTCGTCTCCGCGCGGACCGTCCGCAGCAGTGTGAAACGGGCCTTAGAGCCGCAGATTATCGTTCTGCGATAATCTACCCTCTGTACAAGATAAGATACGATAAGATAAGCAAGTTAAAAAACAAACAAAATTTTGGTAAGAATTCCTGAAATGGGCCCCTCAAAAACAAACATGTTGTGAAATTTAAAACTTTTATTATAATCTGATAGTACCTAATGGAGTATTCAAATTCCCAAAATATTTTTGAAAAATTTCCATTTGTTAAAAAGTTAAAACAAATATATTTTTTTGCTACTTTTTGTTTAGAAAGTCATATCTCAAGCTACTTTTTTTAAATCTCTTTGGAATTTTATAGATAACAACTAAAGCATATATATTTCATAAAATAATAAAAGAATGAGAAAAAAAATTTGGGGGGTAAAAAAAAAAAAAAAAAAATTAATAAAAAAAAACAATTTTGAAAAAACACACTTAATCTGTATTTATTAAAGATTTAGAATTTGAAAAAAAAATCTGGTAATCTCTGTTTTTACGCGAATGATATCAATTTTTGTCAAGCTATTCAAATCTAGCACTGGGTGCTATTCAAGTAACTCTTCATCAATCAATACTGACAGCAACAGTTTCTTTTTAAATTCTAAATATTTTTTAATTCTAAATGGTTAACAAATACAGATTAAGGGCCGGTTCTACCAATCTCGGATAAATTTTCAGATAGAATAAGTACTGGAATAAAGCTCAGATAAGTCAAAACGGTGTTCTACCATCCTCAGATAAACACTAGAATAAACAAAAGATATCCTGATAAAGTTATACGGTCCTGTAAAGGCAACGCCACCTAGAAACACCTGTTTCTAGGTGGCGTTGGTAAAGGTCGGATAGCCACTTTATTCCTCGGATAGTGAATCGTTTCGCTCAAATTTTACGAGCGTTAATGGCGGTACTTCCGGTCCGCTTTGATTTGAAAATGCCTTCAAAACCATAGTATTTCGTGTTACGCAATTACCATTTTAAACTATGACGGTAGGAATAAGTTTTAGGGTGCAAATGAACAGCAGATTAGATCTAGATTACCTGTCTGTATTTCATTTTCAATGATCGACAACATAGCCCTCAAAAGGAGAAACGAAACGGAAGTTTCTTGTCTCCAGCTGAATTTGTTTCGCGTTTGTTTTTTCTGCTGTGTCGCATTTTAACACCAACACTGACGGGAAAACTTTTGTTTTGTTTTTATTTCACGATAGAGGACTTTCTCTTATCATTGTAGGCTATGCACCAATGATATGAATAAAAGAACTGGATTGTGCGCGAGCGAGTGTCGAGCCATGACTTCCTTTATTACTCCATGGAGTAATAAAGGAGGTCATGGTCGAGCGTACAAGGGTTTTCCCTGACTTCGTAGGCGAGCGATCTGAATTGTGGGAGTGAGCAGTAAGCAATGAATACTCAGGATATACTGTTTTCCACAATATTGGCAGATAATAGCAGAAAATATTAATAACTGAATACTGGCTAATACTAATGCCTATCTTTCATTTACTGTTGTTAAAGTGGAAAAATAAATAATTCAACCTGTTTAAAAAATAAATTACTTCTTATTTGAATTTATCTGCTACGTAATTATTACTCCAATAAGTTTATTTATTCAATTATTAAGAATAAAAAAAAATTAAATTCTATTATTATTGGAAAAATTATGACCCCCTTTATTTAATTTTAATTTTTTTTATTTTAATTTAGGAAATAAGTAATTATTTGACTTTTAATATTGTCATCAATTCACTAAATAATTAGCGAATTGTGATTGAGTTAGTCCATTGTTGCCACAAATAGAGAGACAGAGAGAGAAAGAAAAAATTAATTATATGATTTATTAATTTTTGGCATGATC
This sequence comes from Rhysida immarginata, assembly GCA_023313115.1. NCBI lineage: Eukaryota > Metazoa > Arthropoda > Chilopoda > Scolopendromorpha > Scolopendridae > Rhysida > Rhysida immarginata. The sequence continues at coordinate 94,274 of JAHWFO010067448.1, forward strand.
TGTAAGGACCATTGATAAAAGGACATCATTGGTTTGGACTCGAATTTCTATGAGCCTGTTGAGAGTAAATTTACTTATATAATTATACAATAATATAATACAATGAATCTAAATTAATATTATTTATTTAAACAAAATAAATTGAAGTAATTTACATATTGGCGAAAGTTATAATTAATGTTAGTCAATTTATTTCTCAATTACTAAAAAGACTTTTTAGAAAATAATTAAATTCTAAATACTTTAAAATAAACGTTGTTTATGTTTAAAATAATACATAATTCAATAACTGAAGAATTAAGGGTTTCTTTGATTTCCGTTTTATCCGATTTTTTGGTTATCAGATTCCCAGCCCGCCTGTTTGTGTTGGATAATCGGGACTCTACTGTACTATTAACAAGTAAGTATGAATTATTTTGTCCACAATGCATTATCACATTACCTACAAATAAATTTACCTACAAATTCTAAATTTTGTTCCATGTTTATTTGTTCAGATAATCCCGAATCTGCGGATAAAGGTTACTCAATTACAGTAATCGAAAAAAAATAAAATATTCTATAAAAAAAAAATTTCATGTCATTAAATGAAAGATTAACATTAGTACAAACCAGTATTTTGTTATTGCATGAAAAAATAATTTAATTTTCTGCTAATATTATCTTCCAATCGGTTAGCTATTACTATCCCACATATGCTCAGAGAGGTTTTTCTCCCACACTTCAGATCGCTCGACTATTTTTGTCAGGGAAACTCCTGTACGCTCGGCTGAATGGGAGATAGCTTCACGCGCGCAATCCAGTTCTTTTATTCACATCATTGCTATGCACTGACTGGAATGAAAACTTTGTTTTTTCATGAAAGAAAGGGGCACTAAAAATCAAACTGACCAATCATAGTGCGCCTTACATTACTTGTGCTTTATACTTCAGATAAAGTTAACCGAGGGATGAAAAATATTGGTAGAACGCAACTTAAGCGGTATACCGGGTTTAAGTTTAAACCTTGGATAGCTATCTAAGGATTTATCCGAGGTTGGTAGAACCGGCCCTAAATGTGTTTTTTCAAAATCGGTGAAATAGATTGAGAACATTAAAAAAAATTCATTTTTTATTAAAAATTTATTAATTCTTATTATTATTATTATCTTTCACAAAAATTTTTCTCATTCTTTTCTGTTCTGTTATGGAAATATATACGTTTTACTTGTTATCTTTAAAATTTCAAAGAGATTTGAAAAATTTAGCTTGAGATATGACTTTTTAAACAAAAAGTACCAAAAAAAATGTATTTGTTTATAACTTTTTAACAAATGGAAAATTTTCAAAAATATTTTAGGAATTTTAATACCCCATTAGATACTACCAAATTATAATAAAATTTTTAAATTTCACGACATGTTTGTTTTTGAGGAGCCCACTTCAGGAATTCTTACCCATTTGCAATTTCCATTTTATAAAAAACATTTTTATTATCCAGGATTTATTTACAAGTTCTTGTAAAATATGATGTTGTTGATAAAGAATTCGCAACTGAAATGATGTATAAGTTGAAATTATTCACTGTCAGAATCATGTCTTCTTCTTTTGCTGGGTCTATACTGTTCCTGTTTTTGTTTATATTTTTCTTTTTTTGTATGCTTATGTTCATGAAGTCTTTCCTTAGTTTTTGGGGTGCTTTCTTTGTATTTATAAGTTTTGTCACCATATTTGGATGAACTCTCTGAAGCCAAACTTTTCTTTGAAAACTTTTCCTTGTGCTTAAGTCTTTCTGACTCCTCACTGGAATCATCACTTGTTGATGAATGCCTGTGTTTTGATTTAGATTTTCTTTTATGGCTTTTTTTCTTTTTCTTCTTATTTGATCTTCCTTGGTTTTCTACTAAAGGAGAAGTCCTGCAATATCAAAGGAAAAAAAATCAAATATAATTCTAAGAAAGTAATAAATAAGAACTGGAGTTAATGCCACAACATAAGGCTGGGTTCAAATGATTGCACATTGTCGCACAACAATGCGTGTATCTTTTTTTGTAACCATTCAGGTAATTGCGACAGCACCATAGTTTGACCTCAATCAATCTACACTATACCCTGTCTCAGCTTCAGTCAAAATTAATGTCACCGCAAAACACTGCTTATCAGACATAATATACAACATTGTATACTTCCACAGTTAATTGGTTTTTTTTATTTAATTTCGTCAAATGACTTTTCTATCCTCCGATTTTTTATTATATACGATTGCAGACAGAAATTTTAAACTTTTTATACAGAAATTTATATAAATTATTTCTTCATGTGAACGAATCATTACTGCTTCACTCGTGATGTCACTCTCAACGAAATTTGAGACCGGGTATAGATGAACACCTCCCAGACAGAAGGCCTGCTCACTGAATCATCCATACATTATCAGATCTTAAGAAGGCCAAATTTAGGGTTTATTATTGGTAGAAATACAATTAACAATGGACCACTCTAGGTGATGTTAATATATGATGTTTCAGTGAGCAGGTCTAGAAGGTGCTGACTAGATGTGCTGTACAAAATTCAGATAAAGTTTCTGCTCAATTTACGTAATATACAGAAAATTAGGGTGGTAGGATAATTTGTTTTAAACATTGATAAATAAAATAAACACATAAAAAAATGAAAAAGAAGGTTTTTCATGTATTTTCTGCTGAAAAAAACAAAACAAAAAACATTCATATATACATTGTTACCTATCATTTTTACCTCCATTGTGACCTTCAAAATTATCTCTAATTCCATTTATAAAAACCTCTGATGATCTTATCTGGTACAGAGGGTAGATTATCGCAAGCGATAATCTGCGGCACCTACTCCTACGAGGGAGTTTTGCGCCATCCCATTAATAACGACTGCTACGAGATGACAGTAGCAGTCGGGACCGACGGCTTAACGTGCCCTCCGAAGCACGGGGGATTTCATGATGGAAGAGCTGCTGGGGATAAACGAACCAGAGGCTGTCACCAACTGCTGGAACACCAGCTATGGTCAATCGGCAAATGGGTCAGACCAAAGTCCCCCAACAGCCGCGCCCCAAATAGCTGTCCCGCCAGCGGTGGCCCTCAAGCCCAGGCCGTCACCCAACCAGCAGCTGGCCGCGCCTGAAGTTGCTGAACTCCATCGATTGGCGAGCCAACCGACGAGACAACCAGGCTACGGCCACCCCCACCTCTGATGATGATCTTAGTATTGAAACATTTAAAGCAATAGAATATATGTTTATGTTACTTGGATCCTACTATTCATTTCAAATTAAAAAAGGTTTTCTTCCAATTTTTTTCTTTTGAATCATCATTATTGCAAAAAGTCAAAAACAATTGCTCCCACACTCTTTTCTTCATTATTTTATTGGAATATTCTTTAAATTCGTATCCCAAATTGCTGGCTTTTCCCTCTCTATTTCGTCAATAAATGATTCGATATTGAAGTCGTCGTCATTCATTTTCAGTACTTCCACTGTCCCTCCATTATGTCCTATCGCTAGGAGTCGTGCGGACAACTGAACGGTTAAATGCTGAAACTTAGTACATCAATACATGCGACGTCGCAAACTAAGCGCTAGACAAGATACCGGCAACAGAGTACAACTGTCATACATAAATGCACATTGACACGTGCCGTTGAGTATGTTATGTGGTTATTATTAAGTGTCTAGTATACGCAGGTAAGGCAAAACTGCAATTATCCAAACCCAACCTAAGGTAAAGATATTAACATAAAAAATTCCGTGATCTGAATTAGAACCAGTGGCCACACGGACTAGTGGATGCAGTATTACTGTCTGGGATACGTTTTCTTCCCAGTGTCTGGTTTCACTGACATCTCCAGAAATGGTTACTCTCACCTGATTTTGTAGGTTAGGTTAGGATAAGTTATTTATCCATCATTGCAGATCAGTTTACCCATACATGCAATCAGAATTGTTCAGGATGATTCGAGAATTGTTCCAAGTACTTCTCTGCTCCTCAGACTGAAATCCAATCCATGGTCACTCCATGGACATCCATCATGCACCCTTCAGTAGCTGTCAGATGTATTGCAATCTGCTTGGCTCCAGATACTTGTGGACACCTTCCAGCATCTTATGGGCTCTCTCCCATGTCTAACTGTTATATGAGCTCACATGTTCATTATTCTGATTACTAAATGGTCATCATAATAATTTGGCTCTATGTATAAGAACTTCATGATTATGATTTTTCAATTGAAAAATGGAAGAAAAAATTCTGCGACCCGGATTCGAACCAGGAACCTCGACTATCATGGCCGATGCCTCTACCAATTGGGCTATCGCAGACACCAAGGACAGCCAAGCTGTCTCAAGGTGTCTTAAAGACAACCAAGTTGTCACGGTTGAAAGCCCAATGGGAGACAGGAACCTGGCCCGCAGATCGAGAATTTCTCCACTCCAAACCATCAGAAAGTTGATGAACTCAAGTGAACAATAATAATTAACTGGAGAATCGTCTCCAAGCATAGGTAATGATTTTTCAATTGAAAAATGGAAGGAAAAATTACCTATGTTTGGAGACGATTCTCCAGTTAATAATTTATTATTATTAACTTCATGATTATTAAGCTTTATTATCACAGAGCTTTGTTCGTAGTTGCAGGTATCCTACAAAGTATAATTTAACAATAAAAAAAATTTATAACCCAAACTTTATTTAAACCAATTCATAGATACTACTATAAGCAAATGTACAGTATAATGTTAAAAAAAAGATGTGGATAAACAATAACAGAAAGAGGGCCCAAATATCTTGTCCACAACAAGCTCTTTTTGTTGGGGACAAGAGGTTTAGATCTTCTTCAAATGCACAGTGCAATCCAATTAATTACATGCAATTATATGTACCAGTAATTGCAAAATATACCAAAATGATAAAATATATACATATTGTAGAACATAAAAAAAATCATTTGAAATGGTTTTTATGCAAAATAATGGACCAGGAAATTTATATCAATTTAGCTACAGTTTGTATATCTATCAAACTTTTCAAATTAGAATATTAGAAAAGTAAAACAGTTGTGATCACAACCATGCATGTCACCCTCAGCAGGAAATCACATGTGGGTATTGGTGACAGTTTAGTTATAAATTAAGAAATGTCAATTGACTTTGATAGTAAAATATTTGGTATTCTAAGATGTTTCCCATTCATAACTTGGTAATATGTAATATTAAGCACATTTATGCATTAATAAACGCTACATGCATCCATTGGATCGGAGAGGGAGGGTGGGGAATGAACGACCTTGCACAGAGGTGCTCCACTTCATTTGTATGAGTTGCCTCAGAACAACAGTCTATGAAGATGAAGGCGTCTCTTTACTCTCTACTTCATCAAAAGAACTTTGTATACCCCATTAGTCCTTGGGGAAAATCCTTGATCATCTAAATGATTGTGAATCAATGAAAAGATAACGAATAGAGATTACACTAGGTAAGCAAGAAGTGAACAAATTCGCAAAATCTGCAGTGTTGGAAAGTCAATCTGGCTCAAATAAGGGCAACACGTACTTGAAAGCAGATGAAATTCAAACAGATTATACAAAAGCTATATCGATAAATAAAGTTGACTGGGACTTTTTATCAGATGGATAGAAAGATAAAACAGCCATGCACACAAAAGTTTATGTCAAATAAAACTTTATTCAGAATTGTGCATTTTTTCATTTATTCAGCTGGACTGTACAGCTCGTCAAAAGGGCTTGGCAATATGGTGGAATTTATTCTTAGCTGATGCATTTCGATAATACTTCTTCATGGGCATAAATTTACACGAACAACAAGGGAAATAGTATTATAATAACACAGTCATGCTATCCAATGGGATTCGTGATTGGTGCTTAAAAAGATAGGGCAGAACAAACAACGAATAAGAGAACCTGGTGGATAAGGTCAAAAATTGGATTGATTTCAAATAATAATTGATTATTAAATAATATCTGAAATTTATCTGATCTTCTCCCACATACACCATGTTCTCTAATTCGATTTTTGTTTGGTCCTTTCTTTGCAACCATCATTCACAAATCCTGATGGACAACTAATTTTGCCACCATTGCGTGATTCTGACAAGGACGTTCGTGGATGAAATGTCTGTTGTATGTCGCTTCCACTGAGTTCATCTCAGCTGAGGCAATGTCACCTGAAAACCAGTATTTTTTCCCACACTAATGCACGCTCAAGTATACTCGGGCAACATCGGCACACATGCGCTAGGAATGAAGCAAATTTGCAGCAGCACTATGAGGGAGATTTGTATGATGGTGATGGAATAACCATAAAAAAATTATGATTTGGAATGGCTTAAAAATAAGCCATGCAGCCAGATGTGATCATTCAGTGCTTCCTTGGTGGTGAATACAGCTGTAAGAAAGTTGAAAAAAAAATCCTTATGAAGGTAAGTCAATATACAGGGTGACCCATTTTAAAGTTCCCCTGGAATATCTAGCACCAAAATGGAAATGACGAAGTAAACGAAATAAACTCCTTCATTTATCTAAATTTTATTTATTGACGAACTAGCTGCTGTCGCGACTTCGTCCGTGTTAAAGTTGGAATAGACAAAATCGCCTGCAAGTATAGATTTCTTATTTCCCGAGATTTCGTGATTAGTCATTTCTCTTTTATATTAAGACACTGCCCCAAATAAATCTAGATCAGGAAGGAAAAATTAAATTACGACTATGATATTTTATGGTTGCATAGAATTAATGTGAAGGCCAAAAAATTATGAAAAAGTTTCAGTATTTGTATTTGTTCAAGCATTGTTATGCTATTATTGTTACCGGAGATGTTTTCCGAGAAACTGTGGAATTTATCCATTATTGTTTATGACGGTTTTTTTTTTCTTTCGTTTTTTTCTCTCTGTCTTAAGTTCTGGGAATGATAAGACGTATTGATTGAACGGGACGATTTTGTTTCCGAGTACGATGTTTTTGGAATGGCCGTCCGCCATGTTGGAGGTGTTGAGTCAACGTTCTTTAATTGTTGTGAGAGAATAAGATGCAAATAAAAGAAACTGCATTGAGTTTCACTCCCTCGCATATCACTCATAAATGCAACTATGAGAGTTTTTGACAGATTCAAGTATCATTGCCGCTGGGTTATATGTCGTCGGTCGAGGGATATCGCCAGATAGGCGCCGGTTGTCAGTACGTAAGTGAAACCATCGGGTCATGCGACCTGCAGCATGGGCGATGAGATGACTTCTATGGTGAGTGAGATGTTTTGTTTTTATAATCGCGATTGGGCCCCTTCATGACAAAGATACTGTGCCGTTTTGGTTCCCAAGCATAGTCTCAAGTGTGCACGTTGTGCGTTCGTTTCTCCGGAAGAACGCTTAGATAGTACATTCGCGCTTTGCATAGTTTGTTATAACTTTTACACACTCTGTAGAACGAATTCTGATTACCGAAAATGATGTTGTTACCTAAAATGACTGTCAGTTTAATTATTTCTGTCTAGCTTTGTGACAGGAACAAAACTTGTAAGGTGTACGTAGCATTAAATATAGCGCATAAGGGTTAATTTTAACTATCCGCACAAATCGCGCGATGACTGATTCCGCAAACTGAATTGTCGCGATTCCTGTAACCGGCCGGGGGGAAACCAACTGCCCCCTGTAACCAAATAGGTTGGGGTATATATCAGTCTTTAAAAAATAAATTTGCGTTTGCGATTTGACTCGCGATTTGTGCGGATAGTTAAAATTAACCCGCATAAGAATTGAGCAACTGTGGAGGTAGTCACGTGTCGCAGTAAAATTTGTGACGGGCAAAAATCAAGGTGCATAAAGAGATTCAGCAACGTGTTGCTCTCACAGGAAACGGGAACTGGGGTTCCTGTGCCCCCCCCCCCACCCCAGTTACAGTAAATAAGGTCCACATGGTGCCTGAGGGTATTTTATCGTGGAATATTTGACTCCCGTATTCTTGCCCTGGATTCAGTGGTTGCTGGCTGCGCCATTGTCCTGGCACGTGATTGGACGCTCCACTTTTAGGGGTATGGAGCTGTAGTCAGCTTCCACGCATCTATCATATTACATATTAACATTACATATAAAGTTAACGTTAATTAATTATAGGGGCCCCTCTAGTATAGAGTAGTTGTGTACTTGAGCTCAATTAGTTGTTACTATTGTTCAATGTTTGTGTATGACACTAGTATAGGAGTATATGTTCATAGAAAATAAAGAGTTCCATTGAAAATATACTTGTGTGGGTGGCCTTTTTATGTTTTGTAATTTCAGTACTCTTAATGCGTTTGCCCTCTGCAATGCCTCAACCCCTGACAAGTCCTTATCCGTGACTATTCCAGTAATCTGGCTGGGTGTTTGATAATAGTGGGGGGGGGGGGGGGTCAACGTCACACAACAATGGCCCTTTCTGTAATTTTTTTCAATACAATGGTAATGGCAGCGAATGTTAACTTGTTCTGCTTCGTCTCCCATGAAATAAATTTGCAAGAATTTTGGATCTTGATTGGCACTGGAAGTAAAGAGCCGATTTGGTGATACAATTGTCCTTGAATTTTGAATGTGATATCGAACTGACGACCACTAATGATTTACGTGGCACCAACTGATGTCATTTGGAAGCAAGAATTGAATTTCCGTATTTTTCATAGAAACAATTTGGAATCGGCAGTATCACCAATTAGTAAAGAATTTAATGGTTCAGGGGGTGGATGCAATTCTAGTAAAACAACTTTTTCGGCACCGCAACACATTCCAGGAGTTTCATTTTTAAATTTTAATGCATGACAAAATTGATATACTTTATTCATATCTCCAATAATTATTTTTGAATGTAATGAATACTCAATTTCTGGATCGTATTCAAATGCAAGGCGGTTAAATGATGCTGCTATTAATGGCAGTCTTACTTGAATTCTTTGTTGTTCTTCTAATAGATGAAGAAGACCTCTGTTTGGATTAGTTAAACTTTGGCTTGCCTGTCTGTGTCATAATGTCTGCTTCAGGGTGTCTACAGAGTTTCTGAAAGTCAATTTAGTTACTTTTTTGTGACTTTTTGTGGACTTCTTAAAAAAATTTCCTGACCTAATTATTTTTAACGCCAAAGAAAAACCTTTTTAAGCATTTTTTCCGGACTGGAGTGACCAGATTTTTACATGACCAAATTTTAATTCCGCGACTCGGAATTTTCGTGACCCATTTTCCAATTTCGTTACTTTTTCGTGACTTTCGTGATCATTATCCAATTTCGCTACTTATTCGGGACTTTTGTGACCTGTAGACACCCTGTGCTTCTAAACATTGACTGTGCTGCTCTCCATTTTCTGGCGCGCGTGATCACAGGATTTTCCCTCTGGATCTAGTCAGAAATTCCGTTCTCCCATTAAAGCATTGCAAAGTCTACCAATTTCACTGCTAAAAGCATGGAATCCTAATTCAGGATTTTCCATGGTTTTAGTGTGTATCCTCAGTAGCAAGAAAAATAAGTCCGAAAACACTATTCCACAGAATAAATTTTAATGACTCAGATGTACATTTCGTAAACGAAGTTTCTGAAATGTACATCTGAGTCATTAAAATTTATTGTGTGGAATAGTGTTTTCGGAGTTATTTTTCTTTCTATAGTTGTGTCCACAGTTTTTGGCTTGATTCCATTGTATCCTCAGATTTCCATACCCACTCCCGCTTTTAATAAACGCTTAGTAATTACAATTAATAAAGATGAGAGTAGATAACCCCTTGGTATACGCGCATACTAATGAGGAGGGGGTGG
>JAHWFO010067448.1:119065-150739 GCA_023313115.1 Rhysida immarginata
CCACCCCCTCCTCATTAGTATGCGCGTATACCAAGGGGTTATCTACTGATGAGAGATTTTTCCGACAATTATTGAATAGTTATCACGTTACAGTTGACTTGGAAGATAACCTTGTGATTTATTTCTAGTCTTCTTTTCAATTATTAATTTAATTTCGACTTAGAAGAAGGAACTGTAATATGGAAAGTTACTATTTTCCCACGTTCATTGTTTTAGTGAATGAACTTAGGATAAAAAGAAGCAAAAATCCTTTTACTAGTAGTAAAAATCCTTACTATTTTCCCGGAATCGTGATATGCTGTGAAATTGAGGTAGTGCGTGTGAGCAAGCAAGGCTTCCCTGTTTGGTTTCCCATTTGCAGATCACGCTTGAACGTGTTTTGACATGCTTTAAACGAAATGCTGCAGTACATGGCCAGCAGGGTTGCCAGATAAAAGGTTTTACCTCTGTTTCTAGAGGTTTGAAAACAGCATTTCAGGCGAAAACAGAGGTAAAAAATTTTGAAAACAGAGGTAAAAACGTTTGACAACAAAAGATCAACCATCTGTAACTGTGCACTTCAAGCCTGTTATTTGGTCGAACCAGAAGAAGTTTGCGTATCTTCGATTAGCAGCCTTTATTGCGGAGTATACTTCTATCAGAACAGTAGATCATCTCAGTTCACTGCGAACTTCGATAGCGAAATCAAGTGGCGAAGCCGTAGACGGTAATGAAAAAAAAAGTGCATAATGTTTTTACAGACAGGAAACTGCACAGAACAAAGTGCACTTACCTAATGAAGGAAGTACTCGCGCCTTGTTTACATGAAGAAATTGTTAAAGATACTAAACACAATAACTCTTTCTATATCTTCGTGATAGATGAATGCACAGATATTACAACAAATAAGTGGTTAGGAATTATTATTCACTATTTCAGCAGCTCAAAGCATGACATGATAGATACATTGTACAGACTACTTCCTTCCATTAGATAGTGGTGATGCAGACAGTATTGTTGCCGCAGTAGAAAAAGCATTGTCGATGGATGGGTTCCACTGCACAAGTTAAATGGGAATTGGAGTCGACAGAGCAAGCATAAATGTGTGTCAAGGTCAAAAATACCCCATTTAATTACAGTTAAATGTGTTTGGCATTCACTTCACCTGGCCACAATTAAGGCAAGTGAAACTTTGCCAAGGCAACTTGACTACCTCATACGAGAAACATATAACTGGTTTTGCTACAGTGAGAAAAGGAAGCTCAAATATTGTGAGATTTATAGAACTCTTAATGATTACTTGCCACTAAACCTTCTTCGACCCTGTGATACCAGATGGCTAAGTGTAAATGCAGCTGTAGAAAGAGTTCCTGGCCAGTGGGAAGAGCTGAAGCTTTTTTTTGAAGTGGCTAGAGATGAAGAACGATGCTATACTGCAGAACCGCTCTATTGCATGTTTAAAGATCCTTGAATAAGGTCTACCAAGTTTTGGCATAATATTCTGTCAGGAGGTATGCCAAGTGAACAAGATTTTTCAGGGAGAAAATCGAGAACCAACAAGGATGATGGAGGATCTTCTAAACACTATACGAGTCTTCTGAAGATGGTGATAGTGCCTTCACAGCTGGCAAAAGTCAAAAGAGAATATATTTTAAAATTAAACTTTCAAAATAACATCATGCCTTTATCAGCAATATACTTTGGATACGAATTTAGTCAAGCAATCAAGCAAGGAAAAATAATGCCTGCAGATATTTTGACTATAAAGACAAGATGCTGTGAATTTGTGACCAAGCTCTTGCAAGAAATTAAGACGAGGCATCCGGAGAACATTCAAGTAATGCTTCAGCGCAGTTCTCTTGCTCCACACAATGCTGTGAATCCATTTCACATGCAAATTACAGAACTTGCCAAAGAGTTCAAAAGTGTTTGTGAAGATTTTGATTTGTGCCAAAGTCAATGGGATCATCTAACCGTGGCATTTTCTAGCATTAAAAACAGCGTACGAACTGACTCAGCAGTGCATTTCTGGTCTGACATTCAACGTTTCCAAAATGCTGCAGGAGAGAAACAATATCCCATTATATTGAAATTAGCTCTTAGTCTATCGAGTTTGCCACTGTCAAATGCAACAGTGGAGAGGTTGTTTTCACAACTTGGCAATGTAAAGACAAAGCTGCAATGTAAGTTGAATCTAACCACCACTGAAGCAATACTTCAAGTGAGATATGGACTAAAGTTTCGAGGAGAAAATTGTGTAACATTCTTGCCAGGAGACGAGATGATCTCGCGATTTAATTCTAACTAAGTGTATGCTGATTCAGCAGCTGAAGATGATGATATGCTACTAATTGATGAACTATAATTATAATATTTTTACATGTTAAGTATTTGTAAACCAAAAATAAAACCATTTGAATTTGAAAAAAATCATTACTTTTGATATCTTTCATTATATTTTAGAAACCTCTTAGGTAAAATCATGGTGTAAGATGGTAAAACTATAGTATACGAAGATGAAATGAAACCCATTGTTGAGTCCTATGCGGTTTAATGAGCTTCGGCTCGGTTGAGCCCAAGCTCGGAGATTCGGAGGTTTTCTAGAGGTATCATGCAGCTTTTACAGAGGTGCCTTTTGTCAACCATCTGGCAACGCAGTCTGTTAATTGGTAGTGTAGAGTAAACATCGCATTCTGATTTCGATACGTAAAATGTCAGTTATGGAACAACGTTCGAATATCAAAGATGACCATCGGAGTGGTCGTCCATCAACTTCAATCAATCCATCCACAATTAATTTTGTGAGCAACATCGTGCGAGAAGACAGACGCCAAAGTGGAGATACAAAAGCTGCTGCGATATCTGCACTTCGCAGCATTCTGCAAACTGGCTTCGCAGAGTGTTTCCAAGCATTATACAGACGTTGGCAGAAGCGTGTTATGCCGAAGGACAGTATTTTGAAGGAGATGTTGTTTAAATGTTGTATTTTTTCTGTGCGCAGAAATAAAAATTAATTCCGGGAACTTTTTGAAGTTACTAATATTGTTGACAGCAATTACAATACAGCAAAAGCACATCAATTACAATTACTTATTACTATTTGACATCATATAACCCTTCAAAGAACTATTAAATATTAGTTTCATTTATAAAATACTTTCCATTTATTATTAAAATCATTTAAAAGGAGAATGTGACTGAGAAGATGGTTATGTCTTATATTTTCAACAGAACATCGTTTATTATTCTATTGTGACGCCCCTTCCCCACTAATAAGGTAACAACAACTAATGTCGGGTGAGATGGGCGCCAAGGGTTCGGGACTGATAAACAAGGGGTGTGAATCTTAAATTATAAGAACTTCTAAAGCAGCTAATTAATAAAATATCTCTCTTTATTTCTCGACAATAACATAAATACTCAAGTAAAGGTAAATTATAAATCTGCTTGACAAGAATTGTGTCAATTAACACTGCGCATTGATATTTGACAAGTTCTGCTCTGTACATAAGGCAACTCCCGTAGAGGGCCCTCTCAGAAGCAGAGTACCTAAAAGACTAACCAATAATGACTTTCATTCAATTAGTGTATTAATCAGATCATGTATCAGCATCTATCATCTTATTACTATCCTTGATTATGAGCAAGACTTCGCAACTGACTTCGCAGCGGTGGATTGGTCGAGCAAACAATAACCTGAAACTTGCAAAGTGGCCACCGCAGAGCTCCGACCTCACACCTTGTGATTTCTTTTTATGGAGGTGTGTAAAGGACAAGGTCTTCACCCTACCCCTTCCCCTTGACCTAGACGAGCTGAAAGAACGCATTACGGTAGCGATACGTGGGATTGATGGAGACATGTTAATGCGGGTTTGGGACGAATTCGACTACAGGGGGGCATATTGAACATCTTTAACTGTGTCACAATAAACTTCAAGAGTTTTTCTTTAAGAATCCGTATGTGGTGTATCTATATTCTGAATAGCTTTGATGTAATAAACTTTTAAAAGTGTGAAGTTCTTTTGTAATCACCCTGTATAATTTAATGCTTCGAGTGGAATTCAATTGTATCGGATGAAATGATTGTTTACTGAGGAGTTAGCTTGCAAAGCCCACACAGAGACTTCCTCCCCCCTGGTTATGAGTTATAAATCATTTCAGCATCACTTGATTCAAGAGTGATTGATGGATAGAGTTTCTCTCCCTAATTAAGCCAATTAAGAAAACGATTTTAGAACTGCCTAAAACGTTTCTTTTTTCAAGAGTGGAGATCTTAGTCAGTTGGAGAGGGACAGACAAGGAGAACAGACATCCTCAGTTGGTGAAACAAGATGTTCCCCCTGAGATGATAGACAAAGTTAAGATTCATTTAGAATGTTAAAACCTTTCACAGTTATATTAGTCTCAATAATTCCCAAAGCAATGAAATAAAGAATAACCTACCTTTATTATCATTATTATTATTCATTTGTTTCTATGAGAAGATGGTTGGAATATCAACACGGAGCCCTCAATAAGAAGACAGAAGACCTCCCCGTCAATCCACAAAGCATTGGAACAGCGACAGGACAGCCTGACGATCATGTGTGAGGAACAGCTGGGTAAACAGATACTCATTCACTCATTCTTTCTCTCTCTGAGCCATCATGTAGGTCAGGGCTGTCCAAGATTTCTGTCCGCGGGCAGCGCCCGTGCACACGGGTAATTTTCCTTCCCCCCCTACTGCACATTACGTTGAACGGTTCCTTAAAGTCGAGTTGCTAATTATCAATTCAATACTGTAAAAAAAAAAAAAAATTAAAACCCGAGGCAGTTTACCATTTTATTTCCTTCGTTTTAATGTGACAATTTTCTCGATGTCAGGTAGAATTGTATTTTCTTTTTCCCGATAGGACAAGATTGCATATTAAGCATTTAGAATCCGATCTGTGAACAATGAAAAAAAACAGATTCCCCCACTCCGGTTTAAATACTGGTTCAGTGATTTTATGCTTTTTAGGACTGTGCGCCATGTTATGCGAGACGAAAAACAAGCAAGTATCAGTAACAAAAGAAATAATGCCTCATTTAAGGGAATCGCCCCCTAAAGCCTGGCAACACTGCATAGGAAAACTGTATCCACTACCCTCCTGAGTTTTGGACTATCTACTTGGCTTTGCCCGCGAGCTTTTTATGTTGCACGCGGGCAACGTGCACGATTTGGACGGCCCTGATTTAGGTTGATTATAATATTAATATAATAAATTGAATTTTGATTTAGAGTATAAAACTATTTTTTATATTTAAAATATTTGCCACTGCATTATTTTTAAACTTTACATATTTATTATTTCTATTCTAAATAAATTTAATTTGTTATTGCTCATTCCCGTTTGTGAGATCAATCTTCTTATTCTACATTCGTATCATCGAGCACGGACTCGTGTGGATTTAATCTTTCTGTGTGGTGCCGGAGGAAGGTGACCAAAAGGGGGACCCTATTCTCGCCAAATAGATATCGTTTTAGACACTCCCCAAGCATTACAGTAGTTCATCACTCGAAGATATCTGTTCAGAACTTTATCTTATCATGGTTACCATGGTGGTTTCCACGCCACTGCTATTCAAGCCACACACCTTTAACAAGTCAAATGAAGCAATTACGAGGGTTATTTGGAAAGTAAGGCTCGTTTTGTAATAAAAACAGAACTACTATACTTACCGTATTTATTCTACTATAATGCTAAAAATTTTAGCCTAAAAAAGCACATAAATTTGTGGGACCGTATTATACAAGAGTATAATATTAGCACTGCAACGCCTGGGGGGGGGGGGGGGCTCAGCAAATGAACTTCAGGCTGATGAAGTTCAATTGAAACTAGCGTATAATATACATCACAATACATTAATGTACAGTATATACAATGTACAGTTCATTATACAGTACAGTAATTGACTTTTTATTTTAATTTTCCGTCGCCAAAGGCCAATACGAAAATAACTTCAAAACTGCGTCGATCTTATAATTTTCCTACTTAAATTTTTATTAAATTAATATCTATTTATTGTTGTTAACAGTAATCACTTAATAAAAATCTTTGGATATTAGTAAATATCACTAAATAAAATAAGGAAACTAACTTCGATGGAGTTAGTTCTCACTAACTAACTCACTTCACTTGCCGCCATTTTGAAGAAATTAATGAACCATGACCTCCTTTATTACTTCAGACCCAATCTTAAAGCTGATAACTATTGTTTAAACCGTATACAAAATTTAGTACTTGGTTTTCTTACACGAGCGTTTAAGCGCACCGCTGACAGTTTACATTAGTGAATGAAACTAACACGAATTATTTAATCTAGTTTTTAATTTAATCGTTGATTCATTCAAAAAAGATACAATAAAAATTTGGCCAGCGTGGAGGCTTATTAGTCAACTGTCCTTTAAATTAACAATACTTTGTGCATGGTTTCCTCACATAGGTGCGTCTTTGACGACCGTCTTTTAATAATCAGGAGCATACACACAATTTTATCCGTTAAGAATAGGTCTGGAGTAATAGAGGTCATGAATGAACACTGCCATTCACCCCTTAAATTTCCCACTTAAATTTTATTAGATTATTATACATTTTTTATTGTTAACAGTAATCACTATAAAAAATGTTGGATATTTATAAATATCACTAAATAAAATAAGGAAACTAACTTAGAAGTTAGAAACACAGCTCACTTTACATGCCGCCATTTTGAATAAATTAACGAACATCTAAAAGGAAAGCCTGTGCCCTGAAAATTTGGGTTATCATCATAAAAAGACATTGTTATTCCTATTTCTACCAATAATAAGCCCTAAATTATGACTACATATGGTCATGTAATAATGTATAAATTTTCAGTGCATAGGCTTTCTTTCTAGGAAGTGTTGTCAGAGACTATCAATAAGCCATTCTCCCTCTTCCCTGCAATGGAACTTTATAAACGTTTTTCACTTCTCTGTAAGGAACTCATGATGTTTTCCACTTTTTATGACCTGAAAAGCAGTGACTGGTAATAGCAATAGTAAAATGAAGAGGTTTTTTTCCCCCTTTCTTTTTTCTTTTTCTGTATATTCTTGCCTATTTTATTTCTCGCGACAAGTCAAAAATGGGGACCACATTGCACAAGAGGATAAAATTTTTTTGGGCTCTAAAAATGGAATCGCATTGAACAAGATGCGCATTATAGTAGAATAAATACGGTATTTTCAAAATTTTTTCTTTACTAGATTCTATGTACCTTTAATTATTTTTCCACATAGTTTCCAAATTTATTTAAGCACTTGTCATAGCGCTCAATATACTTCCGCATGATCAGTTCATAGAAGCTGGCGCCTGTGAAGAAAGTCATGCAGTTTTCACTTGTTCATCAACGCTGAAATGCAGGCTGCCGATGAACTCCTTTAGATCTCGGTAGCCACTGGACACGACATCCGGACTGTAAGACGGGTGGTCAAGTTGTTCCCAACTAATCAGATCTTTTGTTTTTCGTCATATGTATATGAAGAAAATAGAGTGCTTATTTAGGTAAGTAAGTACTACTTCTGGTTGACAGATTTACAATTTCGGTGTGAGGACAGAATACCAAATTACAACCATCTAGCTCATTGCGTTTTTGAGTAATCATATTCACACACATTGGAACACACAGAAATTAAAAAAAAAAAAAAGTGTTTTTCGGACTCAAGGAGGTTTAATAATGTAGTTGACATTCATCAAAATCTCGAGATTGAATTTTTTGACGATTACCATACGAGAGAGTAAAAATAAGTTTTTTGGATTTATGGGACTTATGGATGTCTAAAACGTCAAGATTCATCAAAATCTCGAGGTAGAATTTTTTTTATGATTACAATACTTTCTCTATTACGAGAAAGTAAAGAAAAATAACTTGAATTTTCAGATTTAGCAAAAACTTTGTTATTCATGTTCCAGTTATTTACATTAATCATCTGAGCTCTTCAATGATATATGATTTAACCTGTGCATTATTTCCTTACCACAATTTTTTTTAATTTAAGAGGTGATTTTTAACTTACCTTGAAGTATTATGGGCTATTTGGCTATCTTCATTCAAATGGTGAGTATCTACAGAACCAGATGTGCTTTGTTCTACTGTTTTTTTCATTTGGGCATTTTCTACAGTATGAAAAGTAAAACCTTCTTTTGCAGTTTTATAAGACCTGGAACTGAAAGCAATTCATAAAACCAATTTTTAAAAACTGAAAAATATAGTTCAATTTAGAACTAATAATAGAAACTTTAAAAAAAAAAAAAAGTTAAAAATTAAATAATGTGGTAAAGCAGGCTGACTTATTATATTCCCATCAATTTTGATATAAATTGGGTTTGTTAAACACCATGTGCTTTTATTTTATTATTTTTTTTTTTATATTATTATAATGGAATCCAATACATCTATCCAGAGATTGTATGGCCAGAGGCCGACGAATTGGGTCCCTGGATGGACCTGGATTGACTAGCCGTCCCTGGCGTTGCTTAGCTTCACAGAACTACCGTAATTTCCGGTAGTAATGCCGCGGCGTTTCTGTTATTAAAAGTTAAAAATTCAGTGTGTGCGGCGTATCAGCCACCGCGGCGCTACTGCCGGAGATTTTACAAAAAAAAAAAAAAAAAAAAAAAAAAAAAAAAAAAAAAAAAAAAAAAGATTCTACGCATGATTTTAGGATTTTAGGCCTACTTCATATCGTACGATTTAGATTGCCAGTCCGCCCATGTTCATCGATCAACGTGAGCACTGCATCTAAAAACTTCCCGCCCTTATCATTCACTACTCGACCAACATTATCAACTTTCAAATCTGGTCACGTTCAAACGCGCCTGTTCACTTTCGCTTTGCAATAATGGCAGACAGTGAAAGCGTATCCCATCTCGAAGTGTGTTCCGAATGAGTTTATAGTTTTATAATGAATCTAAAGACAAAACACGTCAGGAAACACGTTTTTTTGGGATAAATCTTCCCTTTTAGGTGACGGCAACGCGCACTCGCTTCTCTCCCGCTCCACAACGGACAACTCCCGCAGCCAGCTTATGATTGGCGCGCACAGACACGGATATAGTGAAAACTGGAAACGAAATTTGTCTTTAAGAGAACAAGTTGCCTGTTGGCGTATTTCTTTTGTGCTGTTGGCACTACTGTCGGAGATTTTACATTTATGTTAAATGTTTGCTGCTGTGGCGTTACTACCGAAAATTACAGTAGTGTGTTCAGTGGAAGATCACCAGGCCACGGCTTTTTTTGTTAAACGAAAATCCAAGTTGGGGGTTAGTTTTGATTTTTAATATAATTTTATACAATCAATTAATATGCTGTTTAAAAATTCTTTTCTTAAATCATATTAACAAATATAAAAGCTAATAAGAAATTATAAGTGACATACAATTGATGACATATTGACAAATGCATGGACCATGCCTCTCAATAAAGGTTTACTGCTGAAATATTTGTTTTTCTTAATGGTTGTCACATGAAGCTATAGCAACTTTTATATTTTGATTATACTACGCTTTTCACTTGCAGTATTATCGCAGTGAAGAAATGAATACATGGCTATCCATAACATTATTCACATTACATTGTTGATAGGGAAAAAATATTTTTTTAAAGAATTGCATTATATATAGCGAAACTGTCTATCCATGTCGGTAAAATTAAGTATGTAAGATATAAGACTGACTAATTTTAAGTCGAAAAATCACTAGAAAATCACATGGTTATTGATCTATTATAATACATGTAGTGATAATTGTATTGTTAGATAAAATGCCATTGAGTGAGATTCGCTGAAAATTTGCAGGCACTTTTTAGATAAATGAATGATTGCCTCAACTATGCGCAGCCAAAGTCTGGTGTGCATACAGATATATAGTTCAATAATAATCTTTTTAAGTAAATTAACATTTACGGTACTTCTCATTTTGTTTTCCTCATTAACATTTTCTATAAAGATCATTATGTGTTTACAATTTCATAGAGCATGTAGAGAAGAATATGATGATTCAGCCATGTTCAAGTCAAATGTGAGGATGGAATATGTAAAAGTTATGAAAATCAAACACGAATTCCGTTGTGAAAATCAAACTGTTCAAATTTTAATTTTTTATCTACTTTTCTAAAGGGGATGTAAACATGACATTGCTTTCTTGATGTGCTTTATTGGAGGAGTAAGGGGCCAGCCCTAACTTCTATAGCTTGCAGTTGGAAACGATCGGCTTTATCTTCAGTTGGAAGTCACAATAATTAGGTAAAAGCTGAAGAAATAAGGGTAAAAAGGAAAAATATTAGAAAGGTATAGAAGTGGAAATTTTCTTAGTACTTATTAGCAGAGGAAATATATTAAGGACACAGGTGCATTGCTGAAATATTTTCAAGACCAGGATCAGTGGAGGAAGTTTGGAATGGATATGTTGATCCAATTATTCACTGCCAAGGGAGAATGCACTGTACAATTCATTCCAAAAGCGTTTTCACTTAAGTGAACGATGTTCGGCTCCCTTGCATTACATTAAATCAGTGAGATTAATTGCTCCAGGCAAGAAGTAGAGTTCGAATCACATTGGACGATGCCATTTATTGTTTCTTAGCAACAGGGATAGGTAGGCATAATGAGTGATGTCTGTTTTAATTGAAATCTGATTTTGAGCCTTTATTAGGAAAGTTTTTCTTTATTATTAATATATCAATGTATATTATTATTATTATTTTAGCAGAAATGCTGTATAATAACGTGAAAACTACACGAGGAAGTAAGCGATAAGTTGGCAAAGCACGCTCAACAATATAATGGCGAATACATGAATTAAATCATTAGATGTTTATCATGAAATAATCAGTAGCAGAAAATTAACTTTAAGTTTTCTGCACATTTAACAAAATAGTAACATATAATGTATAAATCTATTATGGTATTTCATATGGAATAGATACAGTATCTTCTGGATTTATGCTTAAAAAATTAACGTATTGGCCAAAAAATTGTATTCTCATCCATGATGGGAAAAAATAATGTATAACAATACAGTATCTTATATACAGGGTGAGTTTTTTAAAAGTGGCCCAGTGAACAACGTGTAAAAATGAGCATGAAAAGAGATAACAATGATCAAAGATCAGTGCAAATAACCTAGAGTAGGTGTTGGAAGTGTCCTCCACTGACCTCGAGGCACGTGTGAAGGCGTGTCCACATGTTCCTGAAGGCACGAGCAAAAGTTTCCGCTGGAATGGCCTGAATGGCTGCCTGGACGTTTTGTTGAAGGTCGGCGACCGTGCGCGGATTTTTCTGGTAGACCACACTTTTCAATGCACCCCAGAGGAGGAAATTGCAGATCGATATGTCTGGCGACCGTGATGACCAGGGGTTTTCTGTTCCTCGACTGATCACATGTTCGGGTGGGAACACATCCTAGATATGGGCAAGTGTTGCGTGTGCAGAAAGTAAGCATTGGCACGCGCATCATCAGTAAGCTGTGTGGCAAACACGTTGAAAATCTTGTGCACATAACGGTCACTATTCACAGTTTCATTGAAGAACACAGGGATGATGCGGCAGGCAGAGACTCCATGAACACATGCGGATTGATGGAAGACCAGTGGCGCATGTTCTGTGAGTCGACGTAACAAGACGGATGGAACCACGCTTCATCTGAGATAAACACATAACCATCCTCCAGCACCTCCGGAGCAATGGTTCTCAGGAACCATTCACAAAACTGAATCCTGGCCGGCTTGTCCACATCATGTAACTGATGCAGAGTGGTCATTTTGAAGGGGTGTAAGTGTAAATCCTGTTTCATGATTTTCATTGCACCTTATTGAGACAAACCCAGTTGCTGAGACAGCCGTCGTGATGACGCTTTGGGACTGCGTAGCATGTATTCTTTAGCAGCAATGGTTGCTGTCGTACGGACCGTCTTTTTGCGCACTTTCTTTGCATTCAGTACTGATCCCGTTGCATGCCATTTCGCAATTAAGTTTTGCATTGCACTCTTAGCAGGAGGTTTTGTAGGCACAGCACAAACTTGAAACTTAAATTTAAACTCATCTGCACACTGTTTTCATGTTTAAACCCATGCCGTGCAAAGTGCTTTACCACAAAAATGCGCTGTTGCAAAGATAACACCATTTTTGCCACTTCGCACAAACGACTACCATATATACCAATGTCACTCTCTCAACTGCGCATATCAAATGCCCAATATCACATGAATGAAAGTCATTTGAAAACTTACAGCACAGTATTTCGCGCCGGGCCACTTTTAAAAAGCTCACCCTGTATGAAGAAAGCATATATTTATGCAGTATACAATATGCTGTTTACTATACAATATATCGTAATGGCTTTCTTTTTCTTATAAAATCTAAGCATAATATATGGTGGCATGAACAATTTCAATATCAAAATATTACAAAATTTAAAAAGTAATAAGTAAAAATATCAATGTTCGAAAAACAGAAAAAATAAATATATAAACTAAATATTTATTGATGAAAATAAGAAAGAAAATTCCACAGCTTGGATTCGAACCGGGAAACTAAAGCTCTTCGAAAGTTCCCGGTTCGAATTCAGCCTGTGGAGTTTTCATTGCTATTTTCATCAATAATTTAAACATCTGAGGTTTTACGTAGGATAAACCCTAATCGAACATTATTGAGATATTCTTAAATATTTAGTGCTTTGTTTTTAATAAGTGCGTTAAATATTTCATCTGCAAAGTTGATCTTACTGAAATAAAAAGCAGCGATTAATCTTTTCAGTTAAAAGCGCTGTAATTCGCCCACACCAGTCATAAACCTCATCCCTATTTCCACTCAGGACGGCCAAGTCCATTTTAATCTTCTACGATGTTCGTTCAAACTACTAGACTTTATAACCGATCAACTTCGCTTAGCTCAACTCCTGCCAAGCAAGTGAAAACGCTTTTGGAATGAACTGTACATAAGCTTAAGTTCTGCAAGAATAAGATGATTGTCAAAGTATGTATAGAAATTTATATAAAATTACAGCTGAGCAGTCTGACTGCAAAAAATGGTTTGATTTGAGATATGGAAGGATAAATGCATCAACTCTATGAAGCTGCTCACTCAAGACAAACAGTGATTCACTGGTTGAACAAGTTTTAGGGAGGGAAACTCTAACCAGCACACCAGCAATTAACAGAAAAATTGTTGGAAACGGAGACAAGGTGCGTAGAAAATATAACTAAAGAAAAATTTGAGATAATTGGCCTGGTTTTAAATAAACAAAATGCAGTTTCTGGAGCAACTCCAGACACTGTAAACAACTCATATGTCAGGGAAATAAAATGCCCAAATAGCGAGAAAGGCAGAAAACTGTACATTACTGTGAGTGGTGCAATTTGCGATAAATTTCATGCCAAATACAGCTCCAAATGCACATGTGCAAAATGAATAAAGGTTTGTTCCATGTGGCAAATCTTGATTTTGAAGACAGTAAGATAATTACAATCTTAGAGGAGGATTATGATGAAGCTTATATTTCAAATACAGGGTGTTTCATAATTGGTGTCCCGTCTTTAGGTCCAAATAATGACTCAAGGGGAACAGATTGGGGGAAAATGAATATTGATTATTTGGTTTTTCATACGTGGCTGGAATAACACGTTTCAGGCACATACGTGGCTGGATTGACGTGTTTCGGGCACATACAGGTATTGGACATTGAAACTGAAACACCTTCACAAACAGCACTGGATATCCCCAGGGCTGAATAGAACCTTCTGCTAGGTAATTAATCGTATGCATATCAATGAATCACGTGTCAGAGGTCTTGGTAGTCACTCCAGTAGAAAAGTTCGAAAGTAAGCTTCAAATTGTCTGTGCAGAGCGCTATAACGGGAGACATATCCGACTTC
Organism: Rhysida immarginata; assembly: GCA_023313115.1. Lineage (NCBI taxonomy): Eukaryota > Metazoa > Arthropoda > Chilopoda > Scolopendromorpha > Scolopendridae > Rhysida > Rhysida immarginata. The sequence continues at coordinate 132,958 of JAHWFO010067448.1, forward strand.
AAAAGAGGGCAGATTGTTGGGGCGCGTCTAGCAGGTGCATCTGTGTCCAAAACTGCCACACTTTGTGATGTCTCACGTGCTACAGTATCCAGGGTGATGTGTGCATATGAACAGGAAGGACGAACCACGTCCAGGAGGAGCAACTGCAGGGGAAAACGGAAGTTGTCGGAAAGAGACGTCAGGACATTGACCAGGATTGTTGCACGAAAGCGAAAAACCACCGCAGCAGAAATCACCGCAGAAATGAATACACACCTCCAGGAACCTGTGTGCACGAAGATGATCCGTCGTTACCTGCATAAATCCAACATCCATGGCAGGGTTGCTATACCGAAGCCTTTCATCAGTAGTACAAATGCCTCCAAGCGGGTTCAGTGGTGCCGGACGCATAAAACCTGGACGTTGGATGACCTCAAACGCGTCATATTCTCGGACGAGTCCAGCTACACTGTCTTCCAAACAACAGGGAGGGTATTCGTCTGGAGGAGCTCCTCTGATGCCTACAACCCAGACTGCTTGGCACCCACAGTCAAACACGGAGGTGGATCAGTAATGGTTTGGGGTGCAAACTGTGCAGGACCTCTACCGATCCTTCCCAAGACGTTTTACTGCTGTGCTGGCTGCCCACGGTGCCCCAACACCTTATTAAATAAAGATTTTGGATTTCTACCAGGTGTTTCAGTTTTAATGTCCAATACCTGTATATAGCCGAAATGACTTGTTTCAGGAGCAAGCATTGCCGAATTTTCATGATTATCACCGAAAATCACCTGAATGGGTGGATTTTTGTATTTCGGGTACATACAAATGTCCCCTAATTCAGAATAAAAACACTTCGCGTCCCTGGGGGTGAAGGGGTAAATTTTGAAAATTTTAATTTTGTAGGGATAGGGGTTAGACCCCATGTGTTATTTAGAAAGTTGTAGAGCATCATGTAAAATGTGGGTTTAGCAAAAAACCCGGTGAAAAAATCTCATCCCCTGCCCTTTATCGAGTGGGTAAAGTGAAAGGTATGGCTAGCTAATGTAGACAAAAACAGAAAAACTCATAAAGTGGGACAGTTTTCAAATTTCATAATGTTTTTTTCTGGGGGGAAAAGCCTGGTCGAGTTTATTAGCTTTTCAGGATAACGACTCATTCATTCTCATTAATTTTCCAAATGTAGGCCCTACTATTTTCTAATAAGTATGCTTTTTGTCCACATCGGCTAGCCATACCTTTCACTTTACCCACTCGATAAAGGGGACAGGGCATGAGATTTTTTCACTGGGTTTTTTGCTAAACCCACATTTTACAAGATGCTCTACAACTTTCTAAATAACACATGGGGTCTAACCCCTACCCCTACAAAATTAAAATTTTCAAATTTTTCCCCTTCATCCTCAGGGACGTGAAATGTTCTTATTCGGAATTAGTTGACATCAAAACCAAATAATCAATATTCATTTTGCCCCCACCTGTTCCCCAGCAGCCGTTATTTGGACCTAAAGACGGGACACCAATTATATAATGGAGAGTGCATTATTATTTCGGAAAACCTGTATAGCCTTAATTTTATTTTAAATTTTTATATCAATGTTGTAAATAAGAATAAACATCTACACTCATCTTTGAATAATGAATTAACATTGGTTCATATGCCTCTTCACTACTCTTAATTAAATGATTCTAATTTATTGATTCTAATTTAGGTTGAATCAACAGGAAATGTCTTTCACAAATGTACTCGCCCAAGTGATTGAATTCGCTATCAGCCATTATTACCATACCTGGAGAGAGATAATTTAAGAAACTGCTATCTTCCATAAGCTCTACATCCAAACATCGACCTCCATATCCTTTAGATACAAAGTTTATCACTCCATATACAAAGTATTTTAGTATATTACATTTTTTATACTTAGCACTGAAAATTCCTGTATGGCGTTTTAAAAGCTAGTGATAGAGTGTTATGCGATTGTGACACCGTTAATTTTAGACACTATGTGGAAGCTGCATTTGTTCACAGAGCAAGCATAAATTCAATGCAGACTAGCGGTCACTTGTATGAAACTCACTCATATATATTGCAAATAAAAACTCGCACAAACTTTGGCTCGTACAGCAAATTACTTGTACTGTTGTGCACTCACACTGCGAGGTTCTACTGTATTATTCTTCCCATACAAATCAAAGAAATGGATTTGGAAGAATAATAATTTTGGTTATTATGGTTTTTGTCATTATTCTTTTTAAAAATGCAATATGTAAGTCTGAATAAGATTTAATTTCCATTTTATTGTACAGTATACGGTATATATTTTTGTAATTTAATTTAATAAATTTTAAATATGAACTTAAAAAAAATATCCTAGTCTTATTTCTTATATTTCACCATGATTATTTTCAGAAACAATGAGAAATCAATCAAATATAATTTTATATTTTAATTATTAAATTTTAATTATATATGAAACTTTGAATCAATATGAACCAAGAAGAGGGCAGGAGAGTTGTACATGAACATATTAGGTTTAAACTAGACCAGCAAGGCAGCAAAAAGGCAGAGCAGTACTTTCTAAATTCTACTTGCCAGTTCCTGTTTCACCCAAGTGTTACTACAGAAGAATTGGCAAATGCAGTGATGGCTACAGAAACAAAGGGCAGCATGGCGCGCTCGAAGGCAATGGGGCACTGAGTGTCTGAAGGGCACTGAATGCAGCTAAATTCTTGCTTTAAAGTTAATAAAAGTACATGGGCATTTCAGTGACCTACATTTATATTTTTAAGACATAATGCTAATTTCGGAATCTGTTAAACGTGATTAGGGCACGTTAAGGCTTTCTAATTTCTTCTAGGCTAATCTCTTCCTTAATTTGTGATGCCATGAAAAGACATCATCTCGTGGTACAGTCCTCAATAGTTTTTAAAGTATATTTTTCAACAATTTATGCACTATTTTTGCAGAATAAAATTGCGAATAATGATTGCATTAAGATTCTTAAACTTTATACTTTATACAGTTGATCTGTATTATCCCTCAACATTTTAATAATGCTAATTTAAACACGAAAGCTTATTGAGGAATACTTCTTCTCGCGGACAAAGCTGTTTGTTTTGACAGTAAAGCGACCACAGGAAACCACCACACAAGAATACAAAAGGCTCGACTTGTCAGCACTGAGGATAAAAAAAAAGCACAAGGAGTAACGCGATAAACAGCTCGTCACGGCTACTAACTAAACTGATGCAGTTAATATTTTAAATAAATGTACGTAGCAGTTTAATTAAAATGTTTAGGCTTTAAATCACTCACGCCACAATGATAAGCTCCAATGAATACTTAAGCCGCACATTGTTGGCATTTATTGGTTTCAGTTTCTTGCATTTGTGCAGTGCCGAGGGGCAGCATGGGTGGGCCGAGGGGCAGCGTGGGTGGGCCGAGGGGCAGCGTGGGTGGGCCGAGGGGCAGCGTGGAGGGTTCGAGGGGCAGCGTGGAGGGTTCGAGGGGCAGCGTGGAGGGTTCGAGGGGCAGCGTGGAGGGTTCGAGGGGCAGCGTGGCGGGGCAAGGGGCAGCATGGCGCTGCACCATGCTGATTTTGCCTAGCGGCATCACTGAAATGGAGACAATACGATAACACGAGGCAAAAAAATGAATACCATCCCCGAGTGTCATTTACCCTCATTACGCCAATAGCTGGATAAAGCATAACTGTATAGCTCCCACTTGATGTCAATATCAATTATTTAATAACGTCCGTATTTACAATACTGTTGTTTTTATTCACTCATGGCAACTTTCATCCTATTTGGACATCAAATTTAGGCTGCCTGGGCCCAATATTGCTCGACATCTATGTTAATGATGTCTTGCCGATGATGGGACCAGGAGCCTCCATGTTTGCAGATTTAAAACTTTTCCAGCAGGTTATCAGTTTGATTGTGATATTTTACAGGTCAAGGTTGATACTTTTTCTAAGAGGTGTGTAGATAATGGGCTGGTTATTAACAATGGTAAGACTAAGGTTATTACCTTTACTAAGAAAATTAGGCTTATTTTATTTTCTGATACTATTAATGAGACTTTGATTGAAAGGGTTGAAGGTATTCGAGATTTGGGGGTATTCCTTGACCGTAAGCTAATTTTTAGCGATCACGTTGACAGATTGTGCAAAAATGCACTCTTTAAATTAGGCGTAATTCGTAACCTGACCTCACGCTTTATGTGTGGCAAACTTTTTATTAAATTATTTATTACCCTTATTATACCGGTCATTCGGTATGGGATAGTAATTTGGGTGTTTGCATCAAATCATGTCAAGAATAGACTTCATAGAGTGTATAGTCTATTCGCAAAACTTTATTTTTACCGCTATATTAGAATTGGTAGTTATTCCTTTTCTCAGATCATGCAAGATTTGAACATCTGTCAGTGTGTTGACATCTTTCATGCGGAGATTTTAAAATTTGTTGCTACTATCATTAATGGAAAGATTGATAGTTCTTTTTGTTTGGCTTACTTAAACTTTAACTGTAATACGCGGTTTAGAAAACGAGAATTGTTTTATATTGCTTGCTTTAATTTTAATTGGTTATTTAAAATTCTATCTTGTTTTAATCAACTGCATAATGCTAAGAGTAATTTTGATTGTTTTTTATAATATTATCCAGTCTTGTTCTTTTATAAAATTATATAATTTCATCAATAATTTCATTAGTATATAATTACATTGTTTTCCTATGCATTTTTGTTTTGTGATTTTTTTTCTTTGTTCTCGGTGCCTTGGTGGGGATTCCTGTGTCGCACCGAGCTACCTTTATGCTTATCTTTGGTATCAATCAATCAATCTTCAGTAGTTATTTTTAAACTGAAATTCTTCTGATGTTTTTAATTTTCTAACAATGGTTGTCATTAACAATGATTTTTGCTTTTGCTTATTATTGTCTTTGTTAAGATAACATATTATAATTTCTTTTTCTTAAATATAGATATAATTTTTCTTAATTTGTATTTATTTCTAATTTTTAAACAACTTTAATTAAATAATTCTCTTAGACTTTTGTTTTTACTCAAAATTTCGTTTGTTTTTTCATCTTTTAAAATTTGGTTAAACAGTAGGTTACTATCTATTAATTTGTGACGTGATGTTACGTGTATGTTGTTGTGTTGGAGTCGGGTTGTGTATTGTGGGTGTTGTTCTTTTGTCAAGTGTCCTGTATTGTTGTTTGTGTACTTGAGGGGTGATTGAGGGTGTTTTATTACCTTGTTGCTTTTGTTTACGAGCTTTATCTGTTGTCTAGATCAGTAAGAGTTAGCAGTTTATTTTATTCTTACATATTGTTTGGTGCTCATTTGTTTGCATCAGTGTTTTTTTTTGTGTTGTTTCCCATGATGCAACAATGAATAAAAATGCTTCTTGTTGACCATTGTTGCAGCACGATATTCCAGGAATTGATGCTGCAATTCCCTAAGTACTATTTTTGGGTGATTATTATCATTATGAGATTGTCTTTTGAATTGAGAGGTTGTTTAAAAATAACGTCCGAAATGTACAAGGCAGAGAGACGTTCTTTTTCGTTTGGCGCCATGTTTAAAGTGGCGAGTTCGTTATGGCTTTTGATATGAATGTTTGTTGCGATGCAGTGTTATTAATTCTGAGTTTTATTCCTGCTTATTCAAGCATCTGCTGATTTTCCATCCTGTTATCCGAGATTGTACGACGATGTTCCATAGATTGCAGATTGAGTGAACATTGTATTTGAGCGACATCCAAGAACTTGGGAGTACGAATTTCTTATTTGGTGAGAGATTGTCTTTTGTTTGTTTTGCTGGCAAGGCACCCGAACCCCTCGTCGTGTCTCTGTGAAACGCTGAATGCTGAATCAGTGATAGACAGCTGGATTTCAAACAGTTGTGCAGTGCTAATGTTGGAATTGTGATGCATATGAAGGAGTATTAGAACTGGTGTGCGCAGGGTTTATGTGACCAGTCTGTACTTCTGGTGCACGTGCAGAGTGCAAAGGAGTACAAATCGCTCTCATGAAACTGTGCCTTTTCCGCGGTTTTACGCTCAGCAGAGAAGCATCGCTTCTGGTTCTAGTGAACTAAGAAATGACTCAATTAATTGATCGTGCAGATGTACTCTCTTGCAACTTTTTGGTTGCTATTGTTATTTGTTAAGCTGAACATCACTCTTCAAGCTGGGAGCTCCTCTCAGGCCGTTTGTCTGGCAGTCATTTCCATATTAAGACTATTGGGTGTGGTCCGTGTGGGCGAGTAATTGCAGATTGCGAAGTAGCAAAGAAGTAATTCACTGTTAAGTGCGATCATGTCTAGCTATAAAGGTTGCATACATGCTGAGCAATGACCATCGATAAACAGTTGAGCAGAGCATGTGTGCTCCATTGGGAGGTTACGGTGCTTCTCCTCCGGAAGTATAAAAGAAACAAGCGACGCTGTCTGAGCGTCCGTGTGCATTGGTTTGGTGACACGGAGTGAGCTGTTAGTTGACGCCTATAGAATAGCAGGGAAATGGATTGCATTATTTTCCCTAATGATAGTTTGGGAGTATAAAGAGATCTCGGGAAGAGACATGCGAGATGCTTGCAATGGGTTTTATCAGTAGTGGCTGTCTGCTCACTGAAATTATTTCATTTTGCCCTCTATTCCTTTTGTTATTTATTTTTGTTGATTTTGGAATATGTACTTAATTATTGATAGTATGTAAAACTTGTTATACTGGGACCTCAAATTTTGTATTTACTACTAATTATTTGATCTCATAAATTGTGTTCTCCCACATAGTACTCATGTTGCACCCGAATTTTAGTTAAAACAAATTCCATTTTGTTTAATATTACTTGTGGGTAGTATTTGTTTATTATAAAAATAATGAAGTTTTCAATTATTAAAATTTCTCTCTTATCACTAAGATTATATATTAATTTACATGTTTCTTCAAAAGTTCCATTTGTGTTTGCTTAATAAAATAATGCTGTGCATACTTGGAATTTTGTGAGGCATTTTTATACAGGGTGTATCTGAAACCTTGTCACAAACTTTTAGGGGAGGTAGTATGGACGATTCTAAGCAAAAAAGTTCATATGAACATGGGTCGGAATTTCAACGATAACAGAGATATAAACAGAAATAAAAATGCCGCCACTAAGATCAACAAGTTAATAATTCACTTTCTACAACATCTAGGAAGCTGAAATTTTGAAAAATAATAGGGTGCATAAAATTGTGTATACTGTTAAAATTTGAACGAATTCCAACGAGTAGTTTCCAAGTTACACACTCAATATCGAAACAAGTGCTCACGTGTTACGATATTACTAACCACCACATGTTACGATATTACTAAGCAATTCGGAAACTACTTGTTGGAATTCCTTCAAATTTTAACATTATACACAATTTTATGTACCCTATAATTTTCCCAAATTTCATCATCCTAGATGTTGTAGAAAAAGAGTTATTAATTTGTAGATCTTAGTAGCAGCATTTTTATTTCTGTTAATATCTCAGTTATCGTTCAAATTCCGACCCATGTTCATATGAACTTTTTTGCTTAGAATTATCCATACTACCTCCCCTAAAAGTTTGTGACAGGGTTTCAGATACACCCTTTATAATACCGGGTGATTCTCTCGCTAGAGGCCCCAAACTTTTACCTATAAAATTGAAAGTTACTTACATTTTGACTTTAAATGTTGCATACAAAAACCTTAAACAGTGTGCAGCTGTAGTACACCCCTCGCAGTAGGTTTGGACTCGTACGATGATCTTTATTGCTCTTTTTCCACAACACATAAAATCAGTCGCTAATCTTGGCCGAACATCACAGCAACATGTACACAATCGAGCGTATGTTCCTTGTTCGTAAATATTGGTAAACAGTTCTTTTAAAGCATGTCAACAAGCATTTCAAGTTCAGTTTGGTGTTTGGCACGTTCCCTCAAAGTCCTGTATACAGAAACTGGTGAAAAAGTTGGAGACAACAGGAAGCCTACTCCAACAGCATTCAAGGGGGTGGAAACTGTCTGCAGAAACGATAGAGGATGAACAGGAGCAAGTACTGGCATCACCATCAAAATCATTGTGAAGATTTTGTGTCCCATCACCAGGAAATTTATGTCCCATTTTCCACATGTCAGTAAGCAGCAAAAAATCAAGACTACATGCCTACTGAATCAGTGTTCATATGTTCAAGAATCGCAACCGAAGGACAATGAAAAACGTGTGCAGTATTGTTTGTGGTTTCAAAATTTCATTCATCAGAATCCTGGGATTTTAGACATCACTTAGTTTATGGATGAAGCATGGTTTCATCTGAGTGACTATGTAAACTTGGAAAACACGCATATATGAGCAGACGAAAACCCAACAAGCGCCTTTGCATTTCCAAAAAATCGGAGTGTGGTGTGAAATTTCTCTTAGGCGAATTATAGGCCCCCTGTTTTTAGAACAAACAGTTACCACGGTAGTCTATCTGACAATATTCACTGAATATGTCAATCAGTTAACGAATGAGGAACTAAGGAAAAGATATTTCCAACAAGACAGTGCAACATTTCACACTTCACATGCCAGCATGAGAGAAATTGGAAGTTTTTTGAAGATCGAATCATCTCAAAAAATCTTTGGCTATCCAGATCTCCAGACTTTACACCAGCAGACTTCTTTCTCTGGGGTTTATTGAAGGGAAAAGTGTGCAGAAATAAGCCATGCACAATCACAATCCTGAAAGACGCTATACGTCAAGAGATTGACGCCATTACCAACGAAACCTTAGGAAACGTGTTCCTGAATTTGCCGAGACGTGTACATGTGTTTTTGGATGTGGGTAGAGGCCATTTTCAACAACGGTTATGAGCAAGTTCAGCTGCACACTGTTCAAGGCATTTGTATGCAACATTTCCAGTCAAAATGTAAGTAACTTTCAAGTTTATATATAACACTTTGGGGCCTCTAGCGACAGAATCACCCTGTAGATATGTTCTTTGAATCTAGTTTCTAGATTTTGATAAGTTTTTCTGATATAAATCTTATTACATTCTTTACATTTTATTTCTTATACTCCGCTTTTTTTCTTTTACCATAATTTCTCTTTTATTTTCCTGTAGTGATATTAATCTGTTTTTGGATTTGAAAGTCACTTCTATTTCTTTCTTTTCGTATTCTTTTTTTTAATTTTGTAGCTTATATTTCCTTGAAATGATAGGCATATTCTTTGTGTAGTTTCTGTTGTTTTTTCTAATTTATGTTGCAACAGAATTTATAGTGTTGAAACTTTTTTTTCTTTGGTTTAACCATACTTGCTCGTCTCAGTCATCTGAATTTTCTGGAGTATCTCTATTCTCAATATAATTAGTTTAAATAACTGTATCCAAATCAGAAAATGATTCTGGGATATAGTGATCTTTGCATATTCTAATGAATCGCGATAAGCCAAGCAATTTAGTAGAGCTTCAACATCCGTGCTTTGGAAATGCATTTTGTGTTTTCGTGATGAATAGAAATGTTCGGTTTCAGGGAACATTAATAATACGAGGGCGTTTTGAAAAGTAATGCCTCCATGGCTGTAACTTTTTTATTTGGTAACCGATTTTCAAAATTCATTTTGTATGTGATACTTATGTTTATCCTCTATGTAATGCACTATTTGCTTTTTGACATAGTCCCATCCCTTTCCACGCATTGCGCCAATGCATGACTAGTTGGGTGAACCCGTCAGAGAGGAATTCCGGAGTTGTTGTCGACACCAGGATTGAATGGCAGCGTTTACCTCTCCGTCAGAACCAACTCCCTTAAGGTGGTCTTTCTTTTTTGGGAAGCGGTGAAAGTGGCAAGGTGCGAAGTCTATCATCTTTGAATTTCAGTCATTCATCTTTGAACTGTAGGCGCTGCAACGCCTCTGCTGTGTGGCAATTCGTGAGCGGGCAGATGTTATCATACTCCAGAAGAGAGTCCAAAGCTGCCATTCAATCCTGGTGTCGACAACAATCCCAGAATTCCTCTCCGACTGGTTCACCCAACTAGTGACGCATTGGCGCAATGCTTGGAAAGGAATGGGGACTATGTCGAAAAGTGAATAGTGCATTACATAGAAGACAAATGGAAATATCAGGTACAAAAAGAATTTTGAAAATCGGTTATCAAATGAAAAAGCTACAGCCATGAAGGCATCACTTTTCAAAACGCCCTCATAATAAAGAACTGTAAAATACTTTGTTTTGATATATTATACACTCAGCTGCATAAAGATACGACCATGCAAAAATTATAGATAGCAGAATTTATTGGGGTGTATTAAAAAAACAAAAATAAATTTGGATTATGTAAATGTATATATGGAATGAATTATGTCATTCAATGCTTGACAAGAAAAAAATTATAATTACATTGTAGGAATGGCTGTAATAAAGATTTTTAATGTGTATTCCAAGATCAAAATAATAAGACCAGCATCAACAGTTTACAAAAAAAATAAGACCACACTAAAATAAAAAATTATGTAAATATTCCTAAATATCGACATAGTTCTGACTCCCCCTAAATATAAATGGGTAAAAACCAATGATATAAATACCAATGGAAATATTCCACCAGGAAAGAACAAGAAATGATATTTCTGAATTGGGCAGAGGCAAAAGTTTATCAAAAGTTGTCAGAGATACAATCATCAAGAAATATTTGGAAGGAAAATCAACCTGCCAAACAGCTGTAGAATTAGCTGTCAGCAAAACAGCAGTGCTAAATACAATTCATAGGTATAAAGAGCAAGGTAGCACTAATCCCAAGAAACCTACAGGACGCCCACTCAAAACAAGCAAAAGGGATGATACAGCTCTGCGACATGTAGCCATTAAAAAACGCCAAGCTTCCATTGTCGAACTTACGTGTGAGTGGCAGCAGTCAATCAATACACAAATTTCAACTGCCACAACCAGAAGAAGGTTACGAAAAATGGGCTATGGTTCATATGTCGCTAAGAAAAAACCATTGCTGACCCCTCAACAGAAAAAGGCCTCAACGTCTTCAATGGGCAGCTCAGTATGGCCTCAAACTAAATGGGATTCAGTAATATTTAGTGATGAATCAAAATTCCAGCTGCCTATAGGCACTATTGGCCGAAGAGTGATTCGAAAGCAGAATGAAGCCTATCAATCGGATTGTCTTCAACTTACAGTCAAGTTTCCTAGTGCGGTAATGGTTTGGGGTAGCATGTGTAGTAAAGGTGTTGGTCCTTTGCATATCATAAATGGAACAGTGAATGCACAAGCATACCAGGATATTCTTGAACAGTTTTCTTCCTTCAGCAAAGCAGATGTTTGGACGAAGGAAGTTTACCTTTCAACAGGACGGGGCTACATGCCATACTGCAAGAACTACCAAGCATTGGTTACCGGCACACAAAGTAACAACCATTGACTGGCCTCCAAATAGTCCGTACATGTCAACAATTGAAAATCTGTGGGGCATTCTTAAAAGGAAGGTACAACAACGAAAACCTAGAACAACACAACATTTGAAGGACGTTTTGCTGGAAGAATGGTCAAAAATCACTCCAGAGCAATGTCAGAACTTAATATCTTCTATGCCCAACCGCTTAATTGCTTTAATCAAAGCTAAAGGGGATGTGACAAAATATTAAAAGACAGCTGGTAAAAGACCTTGGACTTATAATTTTGAAAAGACAGTAACACCAAAACTCTTGTTGTTATTCTTATGCCAATGGATTTTAAGATTCCTTTGTGTATCTGAGATTATGGAAAGGCTTTGTTTTTCATTCTGATGAATTGAAATGAAATTTGTTTGGGAATATTTTGTAAAATTAGAAAAATAAATTATTTTTCTTCTGCAATGATTGAGTGGTCCTGTCTTTATGCAGCTGAGTGTACTATGGGAATTGATTTTAAAGCTAATTCCAGAAAAGGAAAGATTCTGCAAAATCTAATGACTTTTAAGTACCACTGTTAAAAATATTTAACATCCAATTTCAATGTTAAATTGTTCTAAACAATATGTCATTCGGCATAACAAACCTTCTCATTTCCAAATTATTATTGTGCATTTTTCTCAATAAATAAGTACAACTTATTTGTGCTGACTAAAGTACGCCAATTTATCGATATTTCGATAACAATAGAAATTTAAAATTTGGGCTACTTTTGGGCTACTTTTGGACACATCAGGGGTCGGATTTGCCATTTCTTCATTTTTACCAAAAAATAAATAAATAAATAAATAAATAAATAAATAAATAAATTTCTCTAAAAAGGCTTAACCCATTTCCATTAAAAAAATGCGTCAATGCATAGTTCAAGGACCCCTCTAAGTGTGAATTACTTAAAAAAAAAAAGGGGGGTAGTTAATAACTCCAAAACGGCTAATTTTACCCCTTCTTTGTGTGCCATCTCCGGGGGACACCAGTCCACCCACGGGGGAAGCGTACCAACTAACAGGTTCTTGGGCTTGTTATTGGGTAAGAAGTACGACCAGGTTGGGTAATGGATAATAACTTTAGTTTTAATAACAGTTATAGTCTGTGCAATAAAAGAAAAACTGACTAATAGCACATTTTGGCACCATGCCAGTTTTTTCTTTTACTGCATAGGCTTTAAATTAATATAATAATTACAGAAAAAGATTAGGGGCCCCAAGAAAAATAAATGCAAATATATCCAATAACAGCTTATACAAAATGAGTAACAACCTTATGCAGGTCATATAACATATTAAACCAAATTTGCATAGTCTCAACAAGTCATGGACAATTGTGTGCCTGTTTCCCCTTGTCTACCAGAAGGGAACCCAGGATCAGCTCCACTATCCGGCTTCACAAGCTCCTTTCTTCCACTTCCGATATCAGCACCTCATGAGATTAATTTAAGCGCACTAAACAAAACACCTAACCTGACAGTACTGACTATACGACAGTGCCTGCAGGCACACCTATACAGCCCTAACTGACGTAAAGAAAGAGTTGCGTAGCCCCCTTTTTATTTAACCACAACAGAGGGGGGGGGGGGCATTGGATCCGTAACTGCCAGCTGCAAAATTACTTAGCAAACAGAAGAAGGAAGGCACCAAGCTAATGCCCCCGAACTATGCTATTCAAGCATTCAACATTTAGCTCACACATCTGGACCAACCAGACCCAGGCTCAAAACTGCCATGTATACTGACGCTAACATCGCAGCAGGAGGAGGCTTTGTTCCACCCTAAAGAAAAATTCCATGATCCCACACGTGAGATGGCAAAATGATCAAAAGGGGAATTTCAACAACTAAAGAAAAACATTATGAAAAGTATCTGTTCAATCCAGGTATTTGAATTCCAAAACATTCTTCTCATAAGAGTTATGCAGCCAGGAGCACTAGGGAAGAGATCAGTCAGCACACCCACGGAAGTCTATCTATGCAAGATCGCTTCAACACGACCCTCCTGCCGACAGCTGATAAGCGATCGTCAACATCACGTCGATACTTGGGACCACTGTTCCACGATGAAAACGAACCTGTCAAAATAGTTACTCTCTGCACTCACCATTAGTCATCCTTAGATATACTAAGCAGGGTTCTCCCCAGGCCCTTTTTAACGGGCGGCCCGCCTGGCTGATTTTGGCGACCGCCCGGCTTAATACACGAAAAACTGCACAACACTGCATACTATTTTATTTGTTTTTGTTTTTAATTTTTGTCCGCCCGGTTATTTTAGCTTACCGCCCACCTGATAAAATTTTCTGGGGAGAACACTGCGAAGTAACCATAAAACTTCTTGCGGTTTTTAATTCCGGAAAACAAAATGGTGTACACAAAAAGTAGTGTATCGCTAGTCCCCAAAGTTATCCCTATTGGCATCTAACACCTTCTGTCAGCGTGTCTCCAGTTGATCAATCTCCTGGTTGTAAAACTTGCCAGTCTAGGACTCAAAGAAGTCCATCAGTGCCTTTTGCAGGTCTGTATCATTGGTGTAGGATTTTCCACGAAGATGGTTGTTCAGAGAATGGAAAAGGTGATAATCTGTTGGAGCAAGATCTGGTGGACACAAAGTTTTCCAGCCAAGCCGCTCTATGGTTTCCCTGACCACCCGTGCCACATGTAGCCACGCACTGTCATGAAGGAAGAGTACCCCTTTGGGTTTCTTCAATGCTGACTCCTCCCGCTGCAATGCCTGTTGCACATGTTCCAACATGTTGCTGGGAGTACAGGTCCCCAGTGATGGTTTGGCCAGTTGATAGCAGCACGTAGTGAACCATTTGGCATCTAGTCCACCAGACACACTAGACTATGGGGTTCATCAGAAAGTGAAAATTCTCCTGACCTAAATTTCTGGAACCAATGCCTTGCGGTGCGTTCATTCACAGCATCATCCCCAAAAGCAAGACACATTCGGCAACTTGATGCTGCTGCTGACAAACCCACCTTGACGTCATAAAGCAAACAATACCTAACCATCTCCTTCGATACCTCCATTTGTCTTCACTTGTGCATGAGATGTGATTAATGTGAATGCCCAACAGCCTTGTATTTATACAGGCTAACCTTCCTGCTCCCCCGACAAATTTTTGGACCACGCTGTACACTCATTTGCATATCTTCTAGCACTTCCTTTTAGGCAACATAAAAACGGGCAATAACTTTTGTGGTTACCTAGTAATTTCACCATCGCATTCTTCTCTGCATGAGCGACTTTACAAGCATAGTGCTCAGAACGTTCGAAACTCCAACAAAAGAGCATCACGGTGCAACTTTGTCGATCCCATGATGATACCAGTGAATAAGAAAACAATCACTGGCTTCAAATGCTTCTATCACTCACGGGCCATAATTATTCCAATGCTCAGTCTGGTTATAATGAAGTAATAAACTAAATTAACCAGAAACAGCTGTCTACCAGCGTTATCCCGCTTCACAACGAGGGACTATTTTTCAGCGTAAAAAAAAAACTCCCAAGCAACATGGCATCGCTTCCAGTGACTCTATAATAACACATACACACACATATACAAACACATACACAGACACACACAAAAACAATATTTTTTAAACAAAAGAGACAACAATGAAACAGTGACCATGAGAACATGGCATCTCTTCTCAGAAAAGATCTTACAATAATGCTGTCCTCTCATATCCGGACCATTTTTTTGGCAAACAACAGTTTTTCAACAATACAGGAAACTATATTAAACCAAACAAAATATTTAACCTCTAAAATAACCACAATGCATGACATATAAGCCAAGCGCAATGATTCAACCACTACTAAAGTAAATAAAAATAACGACGTAATATTTTCTGCAAATTAACTTAAACTTAAACCAAACCCAAAATACACAAGCAAAACCAAACTGACATCACATATCACAATAGTTAGTAGCAGTTGAGGTACAAATGAAAATTCAAGAACTCAAATGGAATGCATTCATGACCAACAATGATTGAAAGATTCCTGCCTAGCAATTGTGAACACTCTCAGTAGATGGCACCACTATCTCTACTGGTTAAAATGAGTGTCAAAGAAGTTTCACGTGATTTCTTAAAGGTTGTTAACAAAAACATTAAAAATTAGAATGAATAGAAAACCATGTCAAAAATTTTTGAAACCAGGAGTGATAAGGTTAAGCAGCTTTTGTTTATTAAAAAAATAAATCTTTAACTGTTGAAGCTTAAAAGAAATTCGCAATGCACAATATTCATAAAACCAACTGCACGTGCATAGGAAAATGCTGCATTGCCACATTAATAGTCTAATGTAAAAAAAGCATAAAAATTAAATCTCTGCACACATTTGCTTAAATTAATACAATATTTTGACAGCAAGAAAATATATAAACAAATTTCCTACCTACCCAGAATATCCCATTCCTTCCACTCTTTCAATATCAAAAGAAGATCTATCTGATTGTCCTCGCTTTAAAACATCAGAAACTTCTTCCTTAGTCAAGTGGCCGGTATCTTTCTTCAATTGCTTATGTCCTCTATGCAAATGCGTTAATGCAAAAGTAAAATAAAGATATGGTAAAATAAAGGTATCATATGTATTTATGTTATTTTTATAAATAGCATTTAATTATGAAATTTGTAGGTATTAAATACTTTCAGTCCACTGGCAGTTGTTATTTGATGAAAAACCAATTTACTAGCATATAATTTTACTTATTGTACCAGAAATTTCACCTTCCAGACTCATTGACACCAATCCATCGTCAAACATGCTTTCTGTGGTGTAGAGAGAACCTGAGGATTAGAGGCAGGAATGGCAGCACATTGCATTCTCGGATAAATGAAGGTTCACTCTCAGTCGCAATGATGGACGCATCAGACATGGCATTGCAGATGTATGTGTAGCCATTCGGTACATCTTGTGGAACCCCATAGAGGTCTGATGCAGGAGTTAAGGTGTGGGCAGGCTTCTGTTTTACTCCAAAAATTGTTTAGTGTTTGGGCAGGGTATAATGACAATTCACAGATATGTCCACCCCCATTTCCTGCCATTTCTCCAATGCATACCAAATAGCCTACTGCATCAGGATAATGCTCACTCACATACTAAAACCATTGTTCAACAGTCTCTATGTGGTACTGAGATTATACCTTGGCCTGTGAGATCACAAGACTTTTTGCCAATGGAGTCCAAGTAAGACCATCTGGGCAGGTATCTTTGCTGGCATCTGTGACCTGCAACAACCCTTGCTGAACTCCGGGTGCAGTTAAAGAATGGCAGAATGTGTCTCGGGACACAAAAAGGCACCAATAAGGCGATACCATGACCATAGAATTGCTGCCTACCTGAAGTGCCACACAACCTACTGAACCATGTTCCTCATGTGTAGATCCCTTATTTGTCAAGTGTGGTGTCTAATTTGTACATCACAACTTATTTACATGCCAAAAATTTTCATGCAAAAATAGTTTTATATAAAGTTTCATGTTGATACAGGGCATTTCACTTTCTCTGTCCAGTGGATCTTGGGGATTCATGAGTAGAATATGATTATTAACCAACATTTAAAAGTTCACATGACCTCTCATGAAGCCCTTTTTATTCAGAGAATGTGAATTGATTTTTTTTTTAACAAGTACCGTAATTTTCGGGATATAATATTCAACTTATTATGCAAAAAAAAAGTTAAGAAAATCATTACTGCATATTATATGAGAAGTGGGAATATACTGTGGATAAAGACATGATGCAAAAAACGAAACCTCTTGTCCACAAACGTTTAATGGGCGAATACGTATTTCGATCTCTTTGAGATCATTATTCAACGCAAGATAGGGAAATTTTTACAATGCAAGCTATTTATAAGAAAAAGAGGGGCTGCTGACTCACTCCCAAAGGACCAATCAACGAACACGTCGAACGTCCAATGGGAGAGTCAATCAACACCTCGTACAAAAATAATAATAAAAGCGCGGACCTAGAAGAGATACAGATTCCATACAATTGTGAAGAGTTATACAAAGTCCAAAAATACAAAACAAAAGGCAAAAGAATACAGTACAGATTCGAACAACTGGCAAAAGTTATATAATAGAAAAAGTTAACAAAATCAAAATATACATAATAAAATCCTAAACTATACAATCTAAAAACTTCTATTTATTAACAAATAACAGTGAAAAAACTAAAAAGAAATTAAGAAATCTTAAGCAACTTCAATAGAATAGAATCGCCGAGGGGACCTGAGTCATTGTTCAGCAACATTCCGGGGTCCTTTTTCCCGATCTCCAAAGTCTCGTATGCGTCCAGTGATTTCCTGTTCCTTACCGACCTAAGTAAACGGCA